>OY978527.1:5033742-5526242 GCA_963854835.1 Megamerina dolium | reverse complement strand
AATTCAAATAGAATTAAACGCGCACAAAATAACGTAACAATACCAAAAAAAAATGTGGAACAAAGAAGTGACAGACGGGCCTAATCAAAATTATCATTGTGAATGATGCAGAAGCTAAAGAAGAAAGTAATAGTTAAATAGAAATTATTTATTCTTCAGATAAATAGAGAAAAATGTTGCGAAATATATCAAGATTTACGCAAAGCCAACGTAATTTTACAAGTGATAGTGTTGCTTGTGCCAAACTAATGAATGTTGGCCGACAAGGTAAAATCATGAGCAAACTATTTGGAAATCGAGAGACGGGTAGTAAAAAACGTTGGTATCCGACTCAAGAAAATAACTCATCTTCCGAACAAAGCTGTGCCTTAAAGATATCTAATTTTGGAAAACCTTTCGGAGGTGGCAAGAATGCAACACGCCGTATGACAGTGCTGAATAAATTATTTATGAAACATATTACCGATCAGTTGGCCACTGGAGTGACCACAGAAGCAATTTTAGGACGTGGACTTCAAGTGACACGCGTTAAAATTTCTCCAGATTTTGCATACGTAAACGTATATTGGTTGGGCAATGGTGATCCAACGGGGGAAGTTGATTTAGAAAAGGAACTAAAACGTTGTAGTGGTCTAATGCGGCATGAGCTATCACAATTGTCTCTGATGAGTGTAGTACCACGCATACGTTTCGTACGTGAGAAATTGCATGCAAATATGAATCAGGTAGAAGCTTTGCTTTGCGATATGGACTTTGGTGATAATGTTAGTAATGAGGAAAATGAATCACATATACGTTTTTCGCATGCAGATAAAATGAAAGATGAATTTTATGGTAAGACCACTCCAACATTTGAAGTAATAGCCGCCGCCAATGTCAATCAACCACCAGAAATGCGTCACGATGTTCTTGGTTTGGATCATCATGATATTATGACAAAGATCCTGACAAAAATGCGTAAATCCAAGCAAGCCTGGGACGTACACAATCAAACTATCAATATTCATGAAACTCCTGCGGAAAGACTCGAGATTGTTAATACAAAATTAGCGGAGATTGCAGACACCACCGAAAAATTTAATCGGTTTTTAGCTAATCGGCGATATAGTAAAGATACACCAGAACGTAAAAAATATAATAGGGCTGATCAAATGTTGCATTTGTATACGGGCACTGATCCTGAAATAGCGCAAGTGGAAACAATGTCGTCCCAACAAAGCTTATATGATGCAGAAGATTACATAAACGACGAGCAATGCGAAATCGAACGAAAAGTTTAGTTGATCACAAAGAATCATATATATATATATATATTATATATATATTATTAAAAAATGCAATGACATATTGTTTAACATATGTCGCTACTTTTTTGCATGGCGTACCACATTTCATTTAAATAAATAGTACAAAATACAATTATGTTTGCGTGTAAAAACTTGGTGTTCCCATTTATTTCATAGAAATAAAATTATATTTGTACAGGTTCAAGATGGGATGTTTGCCTGTTGTCCACTTGTTTCAAAACTTCTGATGTTGACTGAGAAATCTGCAAAAGGAAAAATATCTCACAATTAATGAGGTTTATGATTATTTTTTAATTAATTGTATTATAAAATTTTCAGTGAAACTTGTAGAGCATCAACGCATGTTCAGTCGAAAGATGGTGAAAGTTTTATTCATCATGGAAAGTATGCTAATAAAATCGTAAATAAATAGAACACTTCTGATATTACTTACCCTCATATAGTTTTTACATGCAGTGTGCCGTTAGTGTACATATATGAAGTTTATTGGCGACATATTTTATTCGAAGAGACCAAAGCCCATATCATCATCTTCAGATTCTGATTCTTCCTTTTTCTCCTCTTTCTTGGCTTCTTTCTTATCACCACCTGCAGCTGCGGCTGGAGCAGCACCTGCAGCTGGTGCAGCAGCGGCGACACCACCACCGACTGGCATCGACGAGAGTTTTTCACGACCCTCTTTGATGAGGTCTTCAATGGACTTGCCAGTCAATTCTTTGACTACCTTCGTGAGTCGCTCGCCATCAGCTTCAATACCAACGGCACTGAGGATCTTCTCAATATCGGCATTTTTGGGATTGTCTTGTCCGCCGAGGACAGCCAACATATATGCAGCCACGTAACGCATTCTGGAATATATAGACTGTATTAGAGAATTTCCACTTTTTAGATGAACAAAATTATTTCACCGCAGTTGACTAAAATACAATCTTCAATTATCATCGAAATCTTTTAATAGAATCCACCTTTATTATTAATTCTACTGTCAGTATTAATTTTAATTTGGTTCCTCATTATTTATTTTCTATTACTTACGTTTAAGTCCTTAGATTTCGACACGAAACGCGTACAGCAAAAGGTAAACACAACTTTCGTTTAAACACTTCTGAACGAAAAGAACCTTGTTGGTCGGGTGTCATTTGCAACTTACTTCCGCTTGAAGTCCACTGTACTGTAACTAAAATGAAGTATGTTGTAGTTTGTAAATTGTAATAGATTCTAACATATGATTTTAAATCTTTAGAATTTTAATTCATATTATATATTTTTTATATTCCAATCGAATATCTCGAATTTTGAACATATTAAATGTTAATAAATTGGGAACAAGCACAGAATACCCCACTAAAAGGAAAAAAAAATAAAATTTTCTTTGTATATAGCCTATTATTGTGAATATAAAAAACAAATATTGTTTAAAGCTCACGTCCATATAAGGCGTGGCTTAAGGTCAAAGTTTAAATTTGCCATCAAAATTACTCAATAAATTCGCAATTTTCTATTACAATATGGGTATCAGAAGAAAGGTCTGATAAATACCTTTTCAGTGATATTTATAACCTATTTTGAATATTTTAAAAGTTATGATAAACAAAATTTTTTAAAATGTTTTTTTTTTAAATACCTTTTTTTTCAAACAATCACCATTGAAAATTTAGAACCATATTCAACATTAAAAAAAAAATTTTTTTTATCATAATTTTTAAAATATTCAAAATATAAATGTTATATATCACTGAAAAGGCATTAAAAAGACATTTCTTCTGAAAAACTCTATATAAAAAACTTTTTTTTTCTTTAAATGCTAAAGATTATATTATGATATTAATATTCATCTCTTCCTTGCTTTAAACAGAAATCAAGTTTTACTTAATTGTCATTCTTTTATGTGCATTGTTTCTTCAGTTGTAAATTCTCTTCTGCGTGTGTCGGTTGTGGATTGATCTTGTGCGTTAAATATTGTGGTATTGCATAAAGAAATATACAACAATTCAGCATTTGTTTTGAAATTGATACAATTCGCCCTTCTATACATTCCGAGAACGCTGCAGCTTTGAATTGATAAAAAGTGAAATCGGCTAGAAAGACAGAAGGAAGAAATCGTCTGAACTGTCAGTGAGATAGTAAACTACTTGATAATTTGTGTATATGTCTGTGCGATATTGCAAATTAACTAATGACTCGTTCCCTCTCCTTCTATATATCATTTACAGTATACCCTCGATTAAAGAACACAATTTGTGCCAGAATCTTGTTATGCGAAAAACCATAATCCTCATGATAATCAATGTAAAACAAAACAATGCGTTTGAGGTCGAAAGTAGTACGCACTAAAATATTTGGCATTCTGGTCTGCAGGTCGTGGGTTTAATCCTCGGCCGAAGCATAACAAATTTAATATCGAAATGATTTTTCTTTCGAACGGTATCCACCTGCCTGCAAGCAATTGGCAATTCTTCTGGCAGTAACAATTTGACTTGGAAAAGCTTCTAAAAGAAACCTGTGATAAAGCTCAGAAAAAGTTATGTCGCAAGAGTTTTGCCGTTTGGAATCGGCAAAATCAGTTTTTATAATAACTACATACATAGTTCTTTAACAAAAAGCTGTCTAGAGTAGTTAGTTTTCGTTTGTTGTAAATGCGACACAGCAGTATTATTGAATTAATCTGTGGCGGGGTTTAGCTTTTTAATGTATGATAGCACAGACGCCCATGCTTTCAGCATTCCTCTAATTTCACTAGAAAATAAGTAAAAACGTCACGTGTCAAACATTACAGTTGGACCTCCACATGATACTAAGCTTGCTCTTGTCGACAATATGCTTTTTGAAGATGCGCGGATTCTCTGAAATATATATGAGTGGTTTTATTTTGAAATCGCTTCTCTAGTGGCTCAAAAAGCAGAGTAAAAAGGCATTTCTATGGTTTGTGGCCTGGCATTGCTTTCTCTTCTTCTGTTATATAGGTTTCGTTTTACCATTTTCCCCAAAAAAGATCGGATTGGTCACAATTATGGATGCACCACACTTGGTTGTTTTAAACACTTTATTCGTTCTTTTTCGTTAGTCGTTATACGAAATTTGGTTTGTTAAGCAAAACTTTTTTAAACAACAAATTTTATTCGTTAAGCGGGTCGTTCGTTAACCGAGGGTACACTGTAGTTGCTGTTTACTATCGGTGGCATGAGTCACATTTTGAGTTTGTCATTAATTAATGCTGAAGTTAAAGCAATTTAAGGTTTATCATCAAAGTATATTAATAGAGGAAGAGCAATTGAAAAAAAATTCGTCTTATAGCCTAGACAGACGGCAGCCTAATTCCGGATTACCGAGTTAATTCGAATTATCTTGGGCATTAACTGCAGCTAATCCGTATTAACTCTATCAGTTAATTCTCAAAATGAAAGAGGAATATGGCAATTTGCGAAAGCAACGCTGCTGAAAATTTTTTATTGTGAATTTTTATCGATCCATTTTACAAAATATTAGTTGTGTTCGCTAACAAAAAACTTTCAACAATTGTTAACAGTTTTCAACATGAAAAGCGTTGGCGAACAAATAAATACAACTGTCAATTACGAACTGTGAATGTCAATTTACAAGTTTCTTATAGTTTTTAGTTCACGCACTACTTGTAGATTTTCTCATATCGAGAGTGACAGATGACAGAAATTGATAGTGATGGTAATGTAAGTGAGCAGACAGCAATCAGCTGTTTAGTTAATCCGCAATACTCCCGTCTGTCAGGTTAGTATTTTATTCGGATTAAGTGCGTGGTTAATCCGGATTAACACTGGCGTCTGTCTAGGCCATTAGGGACATTTTCACAGTAGGAAGTTGACTCTATTCTATGAGTTAACTTGCTACTGTGAATATGGCCCTTATAGTGTCAAACTAGTGTGTTCGTTGTTTTCAATTCTACTTCTGTTGTTTTCTTTTCTGCTTCTGCTTTTTTTCCCCCATGTGTTTGTTGTTGCTTGATTTTCATTTTCTCCATCATCATCATCACTAAATAAGTCATTGTAAAGGTTGTAAATCTAACAAGTATCGAATATTATTGTTTATTTACTACGGTCTTAAATTCTTACATATACACTTGAAATCTATTTACATAATTTATCTTAACGGTAAAGTTTTGCAACAATCGTATAATTTTCCTTGAAACTTAAAAAATAAATTTTGTCTCTACTTCTTGTCATATATGAATGCGTTTAACTACTGTACCCTGGCAGATTTTTGGTATTACATTAATGCAAATTTCAGGGTGTAGTAAAATAATCGTTGTTTTACAATTAACCAGCTAAGTGATCAAATCATGTCCGCTATCTGATTGTCATAGTGGGAATTTAAAATAATCTCATTGCTCGGTTTTGAATCTTTTGCAATTTAACTATATCTGAGTCCGTCGTCAGGGAGAATATCGTCGGGCAATAAATAAAATGCGGTGCTATAATTGACCTATACACTATATGCTCGCCATTTAAATCTTTACATGATCTTCTCATAAAGACAATTTCTTCTATATAATCTATATGATCATTAAATTTTAGTCTACTATCAATTATGACACATAAGTATTTAATTTTGCAAACTTCATCGATTCATCGCATGAACTTTTACGAGGCGCGTATAATCTTTTCATACAAATATATGACAGTTGATTTACGAGCATATTTACGAATATAATTTAACGTATTACTGGTATTACAGAACAAAAGTGTGTTCAACAGAGTTGCAATTCAAACCGTGTAATTTTATTCGATCATTTACCCAATGAAAATCATGACGTAAACTTTTACAGGGCGCGTCAAACCTTTTTCATATAAATATATGACAGCTGATTTTCGAGCATATAATTTTATAAGGCTTTTATACGATTGCATAAATCCCACTATTATTATACCATGGTTTATCATTAAATATCCACTAATGCGTTTGATTTTTCTTTCAATGATCTTTTCTTTCTGATACGATATCATATACGATATCATATTCGCTGCTGTCACGTACATATTCTCTTTTCCTTTTTACGCTGACTTATTTTTCGTATTTTATGCACTCCTTTTTTTTTTGTTATTTATTACCTATTTTTTTTCTGACAGTTGGTTTCTCTTTTGCAGTTTTCGGTTCGTTGAATTTAAGAATTAAAGGAAGCGTTAGCAGATGGTGATGAATTAAATAAAAGAAGTGACAAAAAATCGAAATCAGTCGTGGAGTGAATCGAATGCGTGATAGATACCAACAAGAAGTGAGTGGAAAAAAAGATGAAAAAAAAGTTTTTTAAGCATTAAAGCAAAGAAAAGTGTATGAAAGAAAGAAAATACAATACATAATATTGTATTACATTTAATTGATAAAAATTTGGTACATTACTAGTGCATTAAGCAAATCGAAAATAAGAAAAACAAAGACTCAATCGGTTTGTAAGCAAAAATTTCTGACACCACACCGGTGCCAGAAATTTATCAAATTTACGCTGCACCAACTATCGCATTATAACATCAAATAGCGAACAATAAATAAAATACGCTTCTGTAGAAGCATCTTAATCGCAAAATGGATCAGCTAATTCCAATTGTGAATAAACTGCAAGATGCATTTACCCAATTGGGTGTGCATATGCAGCTCGATTTGCCTCAAATAGCAGTAGTAGGCGGGCAATCGGCAGGAAAAAGTTCTGTACTAGAAAATTTTGTGGGCAAGTAAGTACCTAACACATAATATATGTGTATGTGAAAAGAACAATTTATGTACCCTTTTTCATGTTACAAATTTAGGTACCTACATATATGTACTCGTATGCACATACACACTAACATTTGTTCCACTTTGATTTTGGAATTGCTACTTTTTGTTCGTTCCTGAAAAATATTCTTGAATAATCAATGAATTGGTTCTTGCGTATTCACAAAAAAATAAGTAGATGGATGGGTTTGGTTGGTAGTGCTCTGGTGGCGCAGTGTCAGTGGTGTAGTCTCATACATATACTATTACTATCCCTATACCTACCATCGTAAGAAATATCCAACATAGTATTACAATACTATGTTGTACAAAATAAAAAAATGAAGAGGTAGCAGAAAAATCAATTCGTTGACATTTTTGACTTGTTCTAGTTTTTATCTTTGTCGTCGTTCGTTATTCATTACCTATTGTTATTGGTTCTTTTTCGTGTAATTTTTTTTTATTGATATTCTGTGTGCAGTGAATTATAAAACGAAGAAGAAGAAAAAGAAGCAAAATAGGTAGATCATTTCTTGATTTCACTTTGTTTGCTGTTTTCTTTCTTTGATGACTGTGCTTGGCTCCTTTTTTCTTATGACCATTATTATAATTTAAACGTTATTATCAATTTTGTGTATGCACATTTCTTCTTATTTCTATTTCTTTTTTGATACGTACGTAGCAGTTTTTTTTTTTGTTGGTTGAAATCCAATATTTTCTCTGTATACACACACTCCATACATGAGTATATAAGTTTTTGAATTTTTTTTCGTATATGTGTACTACCCATTCATTTTTATCTTGATGTTTCATCATCCTTTACCTAATTCTGCATGAATGTAGTACTTATATTTGACATTTATGTAACTACTATTGTGCTCGTAAGAATGATTTTGAATTTTGTATCAAGTGGTATTTACTTATATGTATATGCCATTGAAAATGGTTAAGTACATATTTTGGTCTTATAAATAGCATAAATATGAAATCGTTTAGATATTGTTTTTAATATTTATTAAGAGCAATAATCTGAAGAATAGGAGCGCATTCGTATAAATTCATTCACAAATTTGTTCATACATTTTTCCATAAATACCACAATGTTTATTATGCTTTCTTGTACATTAAGCTCAGTCGTAATTAACAATGAAAGGCTATCGTAAAATTTCATTTCTTTCACAGGATATGCTAAAGCATGTTTAGGTAGTGTCAAAATTACTATTTGTCAAAATATGAATGAAAGAGGAGTGCCAACATCTGTTCAGGTAGTGACAAAATTATTAGCCCATTGGTTTAGTACAAAATTTTGATTTTTTTTTATTCATGTTTTAATTACTGTAACAATTCAAAAAATATTTGAGTTGATGTAATTAAAATAAAAATGTTTGACACTTATACACTGCCAATTTTTATAAATTTCACAAATCTGTCTTTTGAGATTCTTCTGAACACTTAATTGAAAATGACAGATCCAAAATCCCGGATTGTCATATATTCTTAATTATACTATGAAGATCAGTATGCTCAGTATGATATCTTCTTCTACTTCTATTGCAATCTGTTTTCATAACATTCAGCAATACTTAATTACTTAAAGTAAAAATAAACATAAGAATATTAATCACGTATCGACAACACTCAGTGGTGCAGCCATTTACTATTCTTCATCTATTAGCAAATGAGACTTGTTGTTGATTTTCTCTTCAGCCGCGTAAATTTAATGGAATTGGAATTCAGATCCGATATTAGTGGGTTAGGGTGGGTTTGAAGTATTTGATTGTGTGATTTGGCATGCTTTTTGATTACTTCAGCAACCGTTGGGACTTTCAAGCCACGATGGATTCGGTTGCTTGCGACAATATGGGGTGTTTGCAATCATACGTAGGGTTTTAGATTAAAATCTTTAGAGAATTTCGACATTGGAGGTTGCCGCAGTACCCCACAGCTGTATGCCATATGTCCATTCTGGTCTCAGGACAGCTGTGTATAGTAAGAGTATACTCTCGAGTGAGAATTGGGAGTTTCGATTTAGAAACCAGTACAAATTTCTGAGTTTGATGCCTAGCGCCTTATGTTTGGTGAAGATATGTGTTCTCCAAGTTAGTTTACTATCGAGGTGCATGCGTAGGTATTTAGTTTCGTTACATTGCGGAATATTTACATCATTGAGTTTTACGGGTGGACAGGTGCTATGTTTAAGAGTGAATGAAACCTGGGCAGACTTGGTTTCATTTGATTTGATTCGCCAACCCATTGAGTAATCTTGTCTAACCCTTTTTGGAGCTTAGTCGACGCTAGTTGTGTAAGGGTATCCATTGCGAGGACAGCAGTGTCGTCAGCAAATGTGCCAACGATGGATCCTTCAGAGGCTGGTAAATCGTATGTGTGAAGCAGGTATAGAATGGGACCCATGACGCTGCCCTGAGGTACACCGGCTGAATTTTCGTAGAGTTCAGACTGTTCATCACCTTGTTTGATGAAAAAGTATCGACTTTCGAGATAGGACTTGATGAATATGTAAAAGTTTATCGGAAGGGTGTCCTTTATGTACTGTGTACTTGTTTAATTGTGCTATGCTGTTTCCTGAAACCGAATTGGTGGTTAGGAATTAGTTTGCGTTCTTCTATTACTGGCACCAATCTTTTGAGGACAAGAGTTTCCATAAGTTTGGCGGCGTCTGGTTGCAATCTAATGGAGCGCTAGATATTTGTAGTAGTGGTTGTTGTTGTTGTAGCAGCAGGAATACGGATATGTTAATTAGTGCCATTACTGGCAACGGTGTTGTTGTTTGCGTCGGTGTTGGCGTTGGCATCGGTGTTGTTGTTAAAGTCAGTATTGCTGTTGGCATCAGCTCTGTTGCCAATTACTCCCTCATGCAGCGGCAAATTGATAAAGCTTGCAACATCATGTGGTCCCGTACACAGCGCCTCAACTTGCAGGTCCGTAGAATTTGCAGCATATGCGAAGAAGTGTTCCACAGTGTGCGGATCAGTATCACAATGTGGGCAAACGTCCGGAACCTATGGATCCGAGCGAGTGCGGTAATGCGCCAGCATGCGGGTCCAGCCAGATCTAAGCTTCGCGAGAGTGGTTCTGGTCGCCCGCGGCAAACTCCCGCTCCCTGTTCGAGATGGGCGACCCCCCAGCACAATGTTGTGCTGGATACTAGTCACCTCCTCCACCATTTCGGTGCGAACAGATCTCAACGCCAACCTGTAGTCCGCTGCGTCGTCTGTAATAATATCCGCCAGTTCCTCGATGTATGACTGCAGGCTGAAATCGTCCAAATTAGGTGATTACGCTGAAAAAATCAAACAAGCCTAAAAAGTGATTATGTTCGATAGTAAGGCGAAGTTGCAAAATATAGCATACTCATTAACTATTTCAAAAGGTAGTGCATTCATCATTTTTCTTTTTGTCGACTTTTCCTGTACTATAAATGTCTACCTCAGCGAGCTATCCGATTTGATCAAAAACCGTCTTCGACAGGTGTAATGTACTTGATATACAAGTCGATGGGCGCACGATACTTACGGTGAAATATCCAAAAAATTGGGCTTTATTTACTTTCGATTTTATTCACATATTTTCTATTCAGACGACTACCATCCGTAACAACGTGATCACATGTAACAATGTACTAAAAGCGCTTGGGGGTGAAAAGAGCTACTAAATACAGTCCTTTACGGAATGCCTCCACCTGTAGCTAAAGTATAAGAAAGAATCACTGACCAGAAAAACAAAATGCACTCTGGCACAGCTCAGAGTAACTTCGGACGAAGCCTATTAAGGTTCCTCTATTTCTTGGACTGGAACTTACAGAAAACTTGAAATAAACTTGAACAATGTATGTTTCAACCCTCCATTATGTGAAAGCTTTTTATCCCTTCGTTGTGTGAAATACCCTGGCCAGGCCACCTATGAAAAAATGCTATTTAAAGGTGTTTTAGATAAATGATGGTGTGGAAATAGAGTGTAGGTGTGTGTTCCGGTGTAGATCTGTGCCTTAGAGGATCCTATGTAGCGGAATCGCAGACCCACTTGACCTCTATCCCATATTTAGCTGGCTTTCACGGAATATACTGTGTAAAACTAGTCCTGTCACAAACTGTAGCATTTTGAACCGATCCAATGACATCGTTACATTATAAATATCAAAATGTTGTAAATGCCATGTCTTTTGCTTGCATGTTGCTACAATGAAACAAGCCGGAAAATAATAGTAACCCAAACCATGCATAAATTTCAGTTTCGTGTGTCGGCTTTGTGCTTTTTTGGATTAGCCTCATTCCATTCCTGGATTACCTCTTGTGCTTTCCGGTTCGTTTCACGCACTATTAAATCTGTTATTTACGCCCCCATTAATTATATCACGACAAATGTCCACTGGATTCAGCAGAAATCGATTAGCAGGACCTTCTGGTAGAGTGCTACTGCTGTTGAACCGGTTCTAAAACGTGCTCTCGCTGATGGCTGTTTTTTCTCCAGAACATATTATCGTTTTTACATTGGTAATAATGTCTCCGACAGTAACAACTTGCCATGTTCCTTTTCATGAGGCAGAGCCATCTGATGTTGATAATGAGCACAAAGTTGTAGGTGAATTATCTGAACACGAGGACAATGATGAAGTTGAACGTGGAGAAGTCGTTGAAACGGAGCCTAATGTATCAGTTCCTATCTGTGGTATGCGTCGATTGTTAGGCAAAAAAAAACATTATTTAAAAAAAAATAAATATGTGGCACTTAAAGCCCCAAAGGGCTCATTGGCCGAGCTTCTCTTCCATTACTGTTGTGCGTCTTAAATTTGGACAGTATAAGAAGGGACTTACTTATTTTAACCGGTTCCGAACGGTTGTGACATCACTTTTTCTGAGCTTTGTCACAGAGTTCTTTTAGAAGCTTTTTCATGGCAAGCTGTTACCGTCGAAAGAATTGCAAATTGCTTGCCGACAGGTGGGTACCGTTCGAAAGAAAAATCTTTTCGATATTAAATTTGTTATGCATCAGCCGGGGATTGAACCACGACCAACAGATCAGAAGGCGAACACACTAACCACTGAGGTACGGCACCCCGTAAATTTACATTATTGGACAGGAAAATATCGATTCGGCGCCGTTCGCAGCAATTGGGCCTCTGTTACTCCACTACTTTGACGCAAATTGGAGTTGCTACAACAACAACAATAACAATTTATTAAAAATGATGGCAAAAATGTACTGTAATTTGTATTTAAATTGGTTCTCAACCCGACATATAGTCCATATCTGACCCCTAGCGGCTCCTGTCTTGCTGCAAACCTTAAATGGCTGCTTCAGAACAACAGATTTAGCTCCGATGATGAAGTAACTGCTAAAACTGAGACTTATTTTGAGGCCGATGATCATAGAAAAATGAGCAAAGCATTGGAATGAATGTTATCACTCTCGAAGGAAACAATCTTGATGAATAAAGTCGAATTTTGCAACCAAAAAAATTACCTCGGGACTTATTGAAATTGAAATTATATTAATTTGTAGTAGTTGGAATTTATATTTGCTTAGATTAATTGCAATTTTTAATGACCCCTTCTCTTGTAGATTTCTTGTATCAATTTAGTTACTTTTTGTCTTTAATTCACGCATTAAAATTAATCAGGAAGTTAAATTATATTATTATCAGTAATGTATGTACTTTAGTATGTATAACATGAATATGTACATATGTAATTAATATGGTGATTCATTGTATTTACGTACATATGTGTTTGATAATGTTTTTCAACTCTGCAAACCAATAGTCGCTTACATTACTCAACTGTTACTTATTTATTAAAAAATATTATATTACATACTGCATGTGATTTGTGTAGTTGGTATATTGAAATACATAGACATACGATCATACAATAGCAATACAAGTGAACATGTGCTTGACATTTTTCTACCCCTTTATTTCAAAGATTTAAATAAATCAATGGGCGTGTGTTTTGTGTTTTTATTTTGTGTAGAAGTCATTGATAATTTGTTTAAGTATTTACTGGGTTATCAATTTTGGGGTTCCGAAAGTAATTGTAAATAAAATACACTACTGTTTAGGGTTTCGATCAAATTTTTATCATTTAAATGTGCTCCACGGGACCTCTTACAGCACTTGAACCTTGTTAGGTGATTTTCGATGACTATCTGGCACATATCGGGCGATGTCTCGGCCCATAACTTAACGATGTTTGTTGCAATTATTATTGACAGAATCCAGTGATTGAATAAGATTAATTCAAAGAGAATTAAACGCTCACAAAATAAAAACACGCGTTCATATTTTGAGTTCGTCAATAAATTGTCCACCCAGAGTGGTCATCCTCCTGCTTGTCATGCAGGACAACGGCACACTATGTTCGCCACTGCCTCTGCCTCTTCCGTGCATAATCCGCAAATATCAGCATCCTCTCCTACGACAATACCCAATACAAGGTACCTTGCTGAGGTGGTACCTGAAATTGCTATGCTCAGTTATTAATGTAGTCAATCATTTTAGAGTTATCCGTCCTAGACTGAGAGCCATCCCTGATTCACTGCCTCTTGGTAGCCTCAATCGGGTCTACATGTGGACAAACTCTCTTTCTCGAGATGGTGTTTTCTTATCCAATCTTCGACCTTTGCCTTCACTGTACCGTTACTAAGAACAATTACTGTCACCGGCCCATAAAATTCAGCTGTAGATCCTTGTCTAGCCAAGGTGTCTGCAGCCTCATTTTACCCAGTACCAATGTGCCTTCACCCCCATAAGAGTAATGTCATTACTACGAGCACACCTATTAAGTTTCTGAACACATTAGTACCCCAGTTTAGAAAACATCATAGGTTGTTTCACTCGCTTGATCACCATCACATGGTTATCGAGTGCGAACAAGATTTTCTTGCCGTCCAGTAGATGGTCTAGCGCATTCATTAAACCAAGCATTATTTCTGCCTGATAAAGAGTTACGTATTTTCTCAGGTTCAGACTGCAGTTCAGAGAAGATTCCAGCACCCGCCCTGCCATCCATTACTGAACCATCAGTGAACTGATCATCGACGTGACTATTCCAAGACAACTTGTTATCGAGGATAACCGCTAGATACTTTAATTCCTTGGAGATGTTGATGTTTGATTCAAGAAGCCTAAGGGGTCCATTGTACCATATCTGACTTACTAGTATTAACGGAGAGACCTTATTTTGTACAATATTCTGATTGCAACTCGACAGTGTGTATGCGTTTTGAGTTCGGAAGTTGGAGTAGGGAAACGACCGAGATGTTCCAAAGGATGGGTGATAGAACGCCCCCTGTGGACATCCTTTGACTACCCTATCTCTGAATCTGTAACTCCCATTTCGAAAGTTTATGGCCCTTTTCCTCAGCATGCTGTCCACCCAGCTTATAATGGTTGGGCTGGCTTTACGAGTAGCAAGGCCCATCCTTAGTTTATCGAAGGCACCCTCTATATCCATATTAGAAGACATAGATATCCCCTCACAAGGCAGTTCTTTCTGCGCTACCCGAACGATTTCGTGTGGGGCCGTTTCATTTGATAGCTCTATATGCGTGCTGACGCTTGCTAAATGTTTTAATCAGCCGCCAGTACTCCCTCTATGAATTTAAGCAAAAAAGAGGTCAAGATATCCGGAAAGAGTTCCCGGCTTCGGGGAATTAGGCAACCTTAGTCTCTCGCCATTGAATCAGGGCATACCCTGTAGCCAGGCAAGTTGTGAATATTCCCAGAAGCCTGTCTACCAGAGCTTCTGCACCTTACTTCAGTATACTTATTTACGAGTTAATCCCAACTTCGAAACCGGGTCTTTTGATATAATCTTCTGTAATCTACATACATCGAATATAGCGTGCATATTTGATCAGGATTCTCACCCGCTTTTTCTTTTATGGTTGAGTCTTTTTCAGCTCCCTTTTTTGATTTGGAGTCATCCCAGGCATTGTGGTCTTCTCTCATGTGACGATTAAATGCCTTCCTTGTTTCCTTTTTCATAGACTGCAGTTCCCCATTCCACCATGATCTCCCTCGTCCACTACCGTAAGGGGACAAAATGCTTTGATAATGGCTGAGCTGATAGCCTTTACCTGATATTCAACATCTACAGTTGTTCTAGGTTTCTTAAATCTCCCTGGGAATAATTCTTTAGGAACTTCACAGTGCTTTGTACAATTTGTTCGTTTCGGTATCCTTACCATATACAGGTTAGTCTATCCACAAACTTCCAAAATGATGTCCAATATTTTGACATTCGCAGGGTAACATATATAATATCAAATCATAACGATGTGCGTCGACTAAGGTCAGTTCTGTTCCCCTGTTGGTAACTTGTGGACCAAATCTCTATAAATTCTCCTCCATAGTTTTCATTGCTGCTGCCCCACACAGAACTGTGCGCATTGGCATCGCAGCCTAAAGTCAGACAGACCCCCTTTCCATCACAGAATCTCAAGAGAGCCTTCCACTTCTCCCACTTCTCTTGGAAGTGTCCCTCTGGAGAATCGTATGGAAGATATGCAGATGCGATAATAAATGATCTCGCGCCGTCACCTATGCTCACTACTGTGAGATCCGGTGAACACAAGTTAGACATTAGAATCGGAAGTATCCCCTGCCTAACTAAAATGCTCAACTTCCTCAACTTCCCATTTGTTCGCGGATAGAATAGATAGACCTTTGATCCTTCCATGAAGGATCCAGGGCTCTTATGCCAATACAATGTCAAGCTCATCAGCATCAAAGCTCCGCACTATCATTGCCGCTTTGCTGTTTTGAATGTTGAGTTGACACATATTTAAAGATTCCTGGTGCGGGACCATTTCCCGCCCTAATGGCTTCTTCCTTGCAGAGTCACCCATTAGTCCCACGCCAGGAGCCGCGTCTTATACTGTATCCTAGAATTTGACGATGGCTTGTTCAAGACCACAGTTGAGTCGCCGACCTGCGATCTTAATCGTCTACGCATCGCCAAACTTCTTCGTGCGTTTAACACTATTTACTTTTTCGTAAGTTTTATTAAAATGTTTTTAGATATGGTAGTAGATACATCTATGGTCTAGTCAAGCGCGTATTCATAAATATTTTCTACTATTTTACTGTGATTTTATACTCCTAAGTAGGTATACATATAAGTATTGCAGATAATGAGATATCTATGATAGCTTTATTTATAGCTTTTATTATTAACTTTGTTGTCGAAACCATCTAAATATTTTTTTTTTTTTGTTTTTGTCATTTTCTCTATTTTCCTACATTTCTATACATGAAATAGTAATGTATTTATCATATGACATAAATCCTGACTGCGAACCGGTAGCCATTTTGCCACTTTCCTTATATTTAACAACAAAAATCTCTTTGCACTAAATATTCATACAATATATAAACATTTGTACTAATGGCATTTTTGGATTATTTTTAAAGGTTTATTGCCATGTTGCTATTATTGTTGAGGATTTCATACAAGTTTTTGGCTCGGCATTTATAAAATATGTATGTCATGTATGGCATTTATAAAATAATATATGTCATCTGCTGATGAATACGATTATTTATGGGCGGTAAAGCTTGTTAGTTAATTTAATTGGAAAATATGTTGATTTTTTTCCATAGATTTTTATAGATGAAGGTTTTTATATATGAAATTCAACCAAATTCAACGCAAATGTCCAATATTTTTGGCAACAGCAAAACGAATCACTTACATATTTCTTGTGGCCATTACAACCGAGAATCGAATTTAGCTTGCTTCGTCAGCTATCTCTTTCATTCGCTAGTTGGCGACACTTAGAAATTCCGTTAAGCGCCGTTAAGTTTTCCAGTACTTGGTCTTTCCACCGAAGTTTAGGTTGGCGTCTGCGTCATCCTCTAGCGGGTTAAGGATATAACACCTTATTTGGAGCGTGTGCTTCTAATCGCTCGACATGACTTAGCCTGCGCAACCACTGATTTTAATGCGCTTTACACAGTCGGTGACGGCACACAGCTCATACAGTTCATGGTTGTATTTTTTTCGATATTAGCTACTAACGCAAATAGATCCAAAGATCTTGCGTAGGACTTTTCTCTCGAAATTTTCCAAGCCTAGGCGCCATGTGTAACAACAGGCATGATGAGAGACTTGTATAGTGTGGTTTTCGTTTCTGGAGAGGACTCGACTTGTCAATTAATTACTTAGCCCAAATTAGCACGTGTTAGCAAGAGTGATCCTTAGCAATATCTCCAGGCTGACGTTGTTACTGATATTAATACTGGATAGATAAAGCCCTTCACTACTTCAAAAGTGTAGTTATTAACAGTGACGTGCTGTCCAAGACGCTGTCCAAATCACTTTGTCTGAAACGGCGGGGAGGGAGAGTTCCTTCCCAATTTTCACTGCACAACGGGAGCTACGCAGTGTCATTATGCAAAGCCGAATGAGCTACGCAGGAATACCGCACTCAGACATTGTTGTGTAGAGGTAATCCCTTACCGGACTGTCGAAAGCGACAAATAGATGGTGTGTGGCGATCTGTTTTTCTTGGGTCTTCTCCAGTATTTGGTGTAGTGTGAAAATCTGGTCGATGGTGGATTTACCAGGTCTAAAGCCACACTGATAACGTCCAATCAGTTTAGTTTATATCTTTAGTTTACTAACATACATAATAATAAAAATACGTCTACACCATTGAAGCAAAAATAATTATGTTACCATAATTTTAAATGTTAATAAATTATGAAAGAGAAACAAGAGAAACATAACATAGAAAGAAGAGATATTTTTATATGATCTTTATTTGAATTTTTAATATGTTTTTATTAATAATATTGATTTGTAATTAATTTTCTCTCTTTTTCACTATTCAGAGATTTCTTACCTCGTGGTTCAGGCATTGTAACACGTCGTCCATTAATTTTACAATTGATTAATGGTATTACTGGTGAGTAGAATGAAATTTTTATAATGATGTTTTTTTTAACTTCCTCCACTATTTCATTTTAGAGCATGGTGAATTTTTGCATTGTAAGGGTAAAAAATTTACTAGTTTCGATGAGATTCGCAAAGAGATTGAAGATGAGACAGATCGTGTTACTGGCAGTAATAAAGGCATCTCAAACATTCCCATCAATTTGCGTGTCTACTCGCCACATGTTCTCAATCTGACACTCATAGATTTGCCTGGCTTAACCAAAGTTGCCATTGGTGATCAGCCAGTCGATATTGAGCAGCAAATTAAAGCAATGATTTTTCAATTTATACGCAAAGAGACATGTTTGATACTTGCTGTCACACCGGCCAATACAGATTTGGCCAATTCGGATGCTTTGAAGCTGGCCAAAGAGGTTGATCCACAGGGTATACGAACAATTGGTGTTATTACCAAATTGGATTTGATGGATGAGGGTACAGATGCACGTGATATATTGGAAAATAAATTGTTACCATTACGACGTGGCTATATTGGTGTGGTGAATCGATCACAAAAGGATATTGAAGGTCGCAAGGATATTCATCAGGCATTGGCCGCTGAACGCAAGTTCTTCTTGAGTCATCCTTCCTATCGTCATATTGCCGATCGTTTGGGGACACCATATTTGCAGCGTGTACTTAATCAGCAATTGACTAATCACATTCGCGATACATTACCGGGACTGCGTGATAAATTGCAAAAGCAGATGTTAGCTTTGGAGAAGGATGTGGAACAGTTTAAGCATTTTCGGCCAGACGATCCAAGCATCAAAACAAAGGCTATGTTGCAGTGAGTTTTTTTTTTTCTTTTTAAGATTCGTGCTAAATATTAATATGATTTGGCATTATTTTTCTTTAATTCGAAACAGAATGATTCAACAATTACAATCCGATTTTGAACGTACCATTGAGGGATCTGGTTCAGCTTTAGTTAATACGAATGAATTATCAGGTGGTGCTAAAATTAATCGTATTTTCCATGAACGGTTGGTTGAAAATTTAATAAAAAAAAAACCACACTTTTAAATATATAATTTTCTGTTCTATTTTTTGAATAGCCTTCGATTTGAAATTGTAAAAATGGCATGCGATGAAAAGGAGTTACGTCGTGAAATCTCATTTGCCATTCGTAATATCCATGGTATTCGTGTTGGTCTCTTTACACCTGATATGGCATTCGAAGCGATTGTTAAACGTCAAATTGCCCAGCTTAAGGAACCGGTCATCAAGTGTGTTGATCTAGTCGTACAGGAATTATCATTTGTCGTACGCATGTGTACAGATAAAATGTCACGCTATCCACGTTTACGTGAAGAAACTGAACGTATCATTGCAACACATATACGTCAACGCGAACAATATTGCAAGGAGCAAATTTTGTTACTTATCGATTTTGAATTGGCCTACATGAATACCAATCATGAAGATTTTATTGGTTTCGCCAAGTGAGTATTGTGTAATATATTACATCTCATTAGATCTGAAAATAAACATAACTTTTGTTAGTAAGTATGAAGTTGATTATTTTTTATGATTTGAGCATGAATCGAATTAATCGATTTCACTCTTCAAATCCGATTCCAGTAACGATTAGATCCTACAGCAACTTTGTATTATACATATTGAGACCTTCGTATATGAAATTGAAATTTTAACATGATAACATCTATTCATCTCGCTAGAAAAGTTTCTAGAATCTAGCGTATCGATTGTAGCAATTCTTAAAGTATGTACCGCTCATTCTGTATTACGAATGTTCGTAATTCGAAAGAATTAAATAACTTTCGAACACGTTATAATTTCCGAATAGTTGTGATGTAAATGAGGGATTTGCAGAATATTACCTGTGGTAACAAAGAGGAAAAAGCTCTGATACTAAACAAACAAAAAAAAATTTGTTTAAGGCAAATTTCGAAAATTCGGTAGTTCAAAATTATCTTTAAAAGACAAGTGTCAAAATTTCATAATATTTCGATCATTAGTCATTGAGTTTTAGAGGTCATTGAGTTCGTCGGTCGTTTCTCTGAGAGAACAAGAGCTGCCACTTAGTACAATGCCGAATCTTGCCCGCTCTGACCGGTCTTGGTCGTAGGCAACATTACTATAGTCTAGGTAACCCATCTGCAAAACAGCCAAGTACTTCTTTGGAAGCCCACTTAAGCCGAACAAGAGAGCAGTAACCTTTGCCTAGCATTAGGAAAGAAGGATATTCATTATAAGCAAAACTGCATGGGGGAAATTGTATGGCGAACATAGGCATAACCGATAGTTCAATTTGAGTTTCATGTCTGGAGGAAGGCGTAGATAATACAGAACATTTTCTTTATTCCAAGCGTCGTTAAGTTCTCCAGTACTTGGTCTTTTCACCGGAGGTTAGGTCGGCTTCTGCGTCATCCTCCAGCGGGTTAAGAATATAACACCTTATTTGGAGCGTATGCTTCTAATCGCTCGACATGACTTAGCCTTCGCAGCCATTGGTTTTAATGCGCTTTACACAGTCGGTGGCGGCATACAGCTCATACAGCTCATGGTTGAACTTTATTCAATATTGGCCACCAACGCAAATAGATCCAAAGATCTTGCGTAGGACTTTTCTCTCGAAAACTCCGACCTTTCTCTTGAAATTTTCCAAGCTTGGGCGCCATATGTAACAACAGGCATGATGAGAAACTTGTATAGTGTGGTTTTCATTTCTGGAGAGGGCTCGACTTCTCAATTGTTCACTTAGCCCAAATTAGCACCAGGCTGACGTCATTACTGACATTAATACTGAGTCCAGCACTATTTCAAAAGCATAGTTTTCAACAGTGACGTCTGTCCAAGATGCCGGAACTATTTGTTTGTTGACGCTAGGTACTTCGTCTTGCCGTAAGACTCATTCGACGCGACTCTTTCCAACTCTGGGAATGCTGCACTGACTACTAGCGTGTTGTAGATCACTTCCTGGAACAATAACGAATTACAACAAACTTTCAAAAGGCTAGGCCTACCGCCTATGTTGTCTTTAATACAATTAAACTTACTTCTCTAAACATGATGAAAATATAAACGAAAATAACGAAATATGAGCAAACATGAAAACGAAAAAAAAGCACGTCGCTTCATATTGCAATGACGTGATGTGCAAAATTAAAAATTTTGCACTTCAGTTCGTTGCGTTGACAGGCAACCTGAGCACAAAACTTAATGTTTACAATCGCTTTCACAATGCATATATGTTTAAATAGGTAAAATGTTACCGTCCCGTATATTGGACAAGTACGTGAGAGGGTTAACTTCATAAAAATTTCGGGAGAGTCCTCAGGGAGTTTTGTTGAAGATAGTGTGTTGGCCTTCTGATCTGTAGGCCGTGGGTTCAACCTCTGGTTGAAGCTGAACAAATTTAATATCGAAAAGTTTTTTCTTTCGAACGGTTTGCACCTTTCGGCAAACAACTGACAATTCTTCCGGCAGTAACAATTTGCAAAGGAAAAGCTTCTAAAAGAACTTTGTGACAAAGCTAAAAAAAAAGTGATATCGCAAGAGTTCTGCCGTTTGGAACCGGCTAAAATAAGTGGGTCCCTTCTAATACTCTCCAAAATGTAATACGCACAACAGTAATGGATGAGAAGCTCGACCAATGAGCCCTTTGGGGCTTTAAGTGCCACATATATATATATTTTTTTATGTATCTATATCGGATTTACTATTATAGAATGTGTCAAATTTTAATTCAATCTGTCAATTTATTTCTTGATGCTATGAACATCGCAAAATAACGAATTGGTCAATATGCCAATATATATGTATGTCATATTTACTAATAATTGACTAAAAACTGGAAAGCGGTTTTAGAAGCAACATTTATCATCTTACCGGTCTAGATCCGCAGTGCTTTTAAGGACACTGAACAGTGTTATTTCTACCAAGATGTGAAAAAAATAATGAACACATCTCTTCGAGCTTTCAAGGCAACTAAATCCATTAATATATTTTGATACTTTAAATTTGGGTGTATATATTGTAGTATAACATTCTGAATTTCACTTTCGATCAAAGTTGATATGAAAATACCCTTAAAAATCATCGTTGCTTCATCATAAATTGCTTATTCTGTACTTCAACACTTAAATTCAAATCAACCGTATATTCCTCTTGAATTTTTTCGATCGAAAGTGAAATTTAGCGCATATGATTTAGCGACTATGATTTTTCTAATTCTTATACACGTGTAGGTTAGGTTAGGTTATGGGGCTGCCCTCTGTTAGGACACACTTAGGCCAGAAAGACCCATTGTGATACCACCGAGCTTCTCTTCCAATACTGTTGTGCGTGTTAAATTTGGACAGCATTAGAAAGGACCTACTTATATTAGCCGGATCCGAACGGCAGAACCCTTGTGACATCACTTTAATTTGGTTTTGCCACAGAGCTCTTGCCGACAGAGCTTATGCTTCAGCCGGGGATTGAACCCACTACCTACAGATCAGAAGGCCATCGCACTATCCACTGAGCTACGGCATCCACTATACACATGTAACATTTATAAAATTTATACTATTTTTCAATTTGATTTTTAGCGCTCAGAGTAAATCGGAGAATGCAAATAAGACCGGTACACGTCAGCTTGGTAATCAGGTTATTCGCAAGGGGCATATGGTTATACAAAATTTGGGCATCATGAAAGGTATGTTTGCTTTTTTTTTTTTTTTAAAATATATTTAATATTATCAAAATGTATAAAATATTTGTCTGCATACATATAACTTTCTATCTATATCGTTGAGACATCTTTCATCATTTTCATCGCTTCTTCTCTTTCGCTCTTTATAATTGAGATATGTTATTGCATATATTTTTTCGTTCTTTCTGTTGTTGTTTTTGTTCAAGTGTGTGCGTTTTTTTAATGTAGAATTGATATTGTTGGTTAGTTTTTTTTTTTTACCTGTGAATTATTCAATTAAATAATCATTTTTATTTATGTGCCCGTACTTTTGCTCCATTTTATGGAGAAATTATTTTTAAAAGAATTTGAGAATTAATATGATTTTTTTCGACGTTCATTATATCTGTCTTTATCTCCTTACTATGATTTTCTTTGTTCATTTTTGTAGCTTTGATGAAATTTTTGCCACAAGTTCTTGGTTTGTATAATATCATTTCATTTCATTTCCTATTCATTTTTGTTCTTGTTGTACTCATATATTGATTGATTGTTTGTTTGTTTTGTTCTGCCTCTGTTGTTTGCTATGTGGAGTGTTTGCATTCAGTTTTTACAAAATATTTGCTATTTTGAATTATTTGGTTTTTATTTTTTAAAAGATGTAATGATTTTCAACCCATAGGTTCAATCTCATCAAGAAAAAAAAAAATCATGAACTTGTTAAAATAGAGCTGATGACCCTGCGTCATTTTTAGATTATCGAAAGTGTTTCGCTAAAGTCGTTTCCATGAGAAAAATATTACAATATTAAACTCTGTCTTTATGGAGTAGTAACATTTTATGTCAAATATTAAGCATTGGGATAGAATTCGATTTTAGTCGGAATCGAATTTGAATTCGACAGAAGTTTTGCTTACAAAATACGATTTGAGATTTGTGATTGAAACCAATATAATCGTGTTCTATATCTTACTTGAAGTAATCTCTGGAGATATACACTTGATGTAACGATGTCCGTCCATCCGCTCGTACGTCTGTTCGTCACCTGGCTGGTTGGCTTGAGCAAATATTGAGCTATTTTGATGAAATTTGACATTAGCAACCAAACCAAGGGTACGGATGATGCCATAATGATGGGCATGATCGGTCAACTACCACGACAACTCGGGCCAATCAAAGTGACAACCTCGGAATATTTAAAATCTTTAAATTGCTATAACTTAATTAAAATGCCATCTATTTGGCACGTAGAACTATGTCATATTGCTACATAATCTTGCCAGAAATGGGCAAGCCACGCCTACTCTTTATAGTATCTTCCATTCCTTCCGCTGTAAATTCCGGATTATTGTAGATGGAAATAAGCTGGCATGAAATCAGCAAACCACTTCTACGTCTTTTACGGACTCCCATATAAAGTCGAGGAAATTGAAAAAAAAAATGAAGCCATAATTTACGAACTATTGGACAAGCACATTTAAGTTGTGGATTAGTATTATAAGAATAACTAGATTAACAAAAAATGGCCGTAGCAAGCCCATTGTTTTTTGCAGCTTACTTGCTTACTTATGTAGCCATAACAACCGAATATCGATTTAGGCCGAATATAACATGCTTCGCCAGCCATGTCTGTTCTTCGGGTTCCAAATATAATACCTTCTTAGCTGGAGTGTGTTCTTCCATTCGCTACCAGTCCTACGCCTTCCGTCAAACACCACATGATCAATTTGATTTCTTGTTCGTTGATCTGGAGACAGCCATGTCGCTTTGTGGATGTCGAGATGTTGGAATCTGGTACCACTAATTACCATGTTTCGTGCTGCGGTGAAGTCGATCAGCCTCATTCCGTTATCGTGTTCTGATGGAGGCTGAATTTTCCGACAGTTGGACCAAAGGTACCTTCCTTGCCCACCCTGACATTAAAGTCACCATGCACGATTTTGATATCGTGGCGAGGGCAGCGGTCGTAAGCTTCTTCGAGGCGCTGAAAGAAGCTCCCCTTGGTCACATTGTCCTTCTCATCCGTCGGAGCGTGGGTACATGTAAGGCTGATGTTAAAGAATTTTGCCCTGATGAGGATTGTGGCCAGCCGTTCGTTTACAGGCGTGAAATGTGAGACAAGGTGTCGTATTCTCTTGCTTACCAAAATCCACATCCTAATTCGTGCCTTTCTGCATGGCAACTGTAGTATATATCACAGGACGCTCTTTTGGAGCAGCCCTGTCCCGTCCATCACATTTCCTGGAGAGCGGTGATGTCAGCCCTGTATTTCTCGTGGACATCAACCATCTGGATAGATGCAGCCTCCTTATATCAATATTTCCATTTCCGAGGCATTTTTATACTATTCTCTGGGGAGATTTTTTATGTGGCGGGTCCCAAACCCAACGCACAACCTCTAACGGAGGAGATTTTCACCACTCTCTTCAGCCGCCTCCCAGCGAGTGCCAGGAGAACGTTGCCCGGTGGTCGCCACGTGGAGGACCCCCATTAATAATCACGTTACATAGTAAGCAGAGGAAGCTACATGACTACCCCTCATCAACAAACAAAGGTGTCATCACATAGCGCTCAGAACAAACTACATGACAGTTGACTTGCGATGAGTTCAACAAGGAGTGCGCTACCCCCACCCGGTTGAGGCAGTTAGACACGTTACCTTGCGAAAACACCGCCAGACCACCTGTGCTATAAAGCTATCGAACTAAAAAATCGTATTCAAAATTAGGCTTACTACAACATTTATACATGGGTGCCGTGGCTCAGTGTTAGTGTGTTGGCCTTCTGATCTGTAGATCGTGGTTCAATCCCCGGCTCATGCATAACAAATTTAATATCGAAGAGATTCTTCTTTCGTACGGTACCCACCTGTCGGCAAGCAATTGGCAATTCTTCCGACAGTAGCAACTTGCCATGAAAAAGCTTCTAAAAGAACTCTGTGACAAAGCTCAAAAAAAGTGATGTCGCAAGGGTTCTGCCGTTCGGAACACAACATTTATATATTAGAAAATATGCATAATCCGATAGAAACCATACTTACGACCTATACAAAATTCGGACGTGTTTTTTTTAACTTTGTGCGCGAAAATACAAATCTCTCGAACTAAAACTTGGTCTGAAATGTTACTTGTACTATAAAATTGATATATTACAAAATCGGCTAATGAATGTGTTCTTCACACTGCGAGAAATCTTGCTATCTACGCATATTTTGAGGGGTTCCCGAAAACGTATTATTCAGATGGTACAAAAAAATTTGGAATATCGTCTTACTAAGTGTGTCGAAGTAAGAGGAGACTATGTTGAGAAATAAATAGTTTTTGAAAAAAAAAAATGTTTTTTTCCTACTTAGGTAGCTTCATTATCAATCCGTCCTCGTATATTTTTATACTTTACTGGCGAAAATATAAATATATCAAAGTAACATAAGACTTGGGACAAAGTTATTCCGATGGCAGAATGAATATAGTAGGAAATATGCCTAACCGGATAAAAACATCGCCTACCTCCCATCAATAAAAATATAAATTTAAAAAGTTTTTACAACTTCGGTACATATGATATTTACTAATTAATAGACATAATCGAAAATGGTTTAAATTGAATAAAAACTATGTGTACATCCCATACAAAATTGTGCTTAAAAATTAAGAATGAATTGAATGAAATGAACATTTTCAGCGTTTTCTTGATGGATACGAACGAATGTGTTGGTTATGGCTTCCTCCATATATATATTTTGTTGTTTCTTGCTCTCTACTTCGCTCTTGTTCTGTCTATATGCTTATTACGTTTACATGTTTTATTTCATATTATCATTCATTCAATACATAAATATATTATAGTATGAAATGTTTACAAGTAGCATTAATTGTTTTAATTTTAATTCATGAACGTTTGTATCTCTCTATTTTTCATGATCTGTGTTTCTACTTTCTCTCTCTCTCTCTCTCTATATATATATATATTTCGACACTTGCTCCTATGAACATATGTACATTTAAAATTATATATAATACAATAAATAAATAAAAATAAATATCAAAATATCAAATACATACATATATCTTTATGTGTTGCTGTCTGCTGTCTGCTGAATTGTCAACGTGTAATAATCTGACTACTACCAAACTAAATATCCTGCTTCAATTATGATGTAACAACAACACAACCATCACTACCCTACCGCCTACACCATTATAATCACCACCACTACTATCACTTATTGTTGTCACATCAATAATACTCTACTACAGGTGGTTCACGCCCATATTGGTTTGTGCTCACATCGGAAAGCATCTCCTGGTTCAAAGATGAGGATGAGAAGGAGAAGAAATTCATGTTGCCGTTGGATGGTCTGAAATTGCGAGATATTGAACAGGGCTTTATGTCAATGTCAAGACGTGTTACATTTGCTTTATTTAGTCCAGATGGACGTAATGTTTATAAGGTTAGTAATTTTTGTTTTATACAAAAAAATTACATAAACAAAAAATTTAAAAAGAAATTCAAAAATTTATCTAACCAAACCGTTAACAACACATTTAACAGATTGAAAACAAAACAAAAACAGAACGATAAAAAAAAAAACAACAAGAAAAGATTTAACAATATGTAGTTGTATGGTGTTGTAACTGAAAAAAAAAAAACTAAACCTTTAAATCAAAACGACAATTTTGTTTTGTTTAAAGTTTTTTCTTTCTTTCCGTTTATTCCATTCCCTGGATCTTGTTAGACAAAAACGTTCGATTCGAAATGTATGTGTTTTGAGATGGTTTTTGAAACTGTTGCAAAGCATTTCATACATATATTCTGGTAAATCGTGTAAATTTTTTTGTATTCGATAAAAATTACTATGTTTTTATCAACATTTTACCCGCAAGCAATTTTATTTCTCATATGCAACACAAGTGTATGCAGCAAAATGTAGCAGTCGCAAGTATGCCACCTATGAAAATATGGCATTCATGCAATTTTTGCTACCTTCGCTCATACATTTGCATATTTTAAATAGAAATTGATTAATATATATATATATATATATATATATATTACCAATAATATATCAATTATTGCTGCACTCCTTATATAGTACATAATTTTGGTTTGTAATACAATGTTGCTAACTTACGTATAAAAATATAAATATATATTTTATTAAAAATTTTTTGTTTAGTTTTGTTTTGTTTTCTGATTTTTTTTTTCATTTGAAATTTTTACGCCACCATCTCTACTACAACTATCACCACTATTACCAATATTACCACTATTATCACTACTTTCACTACTATATCACTATTACTACCAAAATACCTTGAATAATAATCCAATACTCCTATCCTGCGGCTGCTATTGTTGCTATTAATTTATATTTATATTTACTTACTAATCGTGTGTACATGATCGCATGTGTATGAAGATTTTTGTATAAAATAATTTCGCTGCCTACCTCTAGGATTACAAGCAACTTGAATTATCATGCGAAACAGTTGAGGACGTTGAATCATGGAAGGCATCATTCTTACGCGCTGGTGTCTATCCAGAGAAACAAGTAACACAGGAGAACGGTGAAGAGGTAAGTTTTTTTCGCAACACATCATTTCTTTGAGTGAAACATTGTTTTGGAACGTACTCATTCCCTATCTCCGTCTCTTAGGGAGATGGAGATAGGGAATATTTAACATAAAAACATAAAAATCAATAATCCCATAGATCGACTCTTTTAAGTTTCACCCCCCCCCTAACATTTTTTCGGAACTTTCTATCCCCACCTCCACGCCTTTGGGGGACTGACTTCTCCATAAAAATTGATGTATTTATGGAATTGGGTCCTACTCCTTCAAGGGCGGAGCCTCTAGCGGTATCTGTTTTATCATAATCCATCCCTATTAATTGTTATGGCTTGCACGAATGCAAGGTAACATATATTAATGTTGGCCACATGTTTGTAATCACCTAAAAGAAGCTCAGAAATTATAGAAAATTATGTAAATTTTTTATTAGCGTCACCTAAATAGTCGTCGTGCGTCCGTCTGTCTGTCGCATGGCTTGTTCGAGCCATAACATAACAATTATTGAGATATTTCAATGAAATGAGTGTGAGTGAACTATTGTTCAAGAGTACGAATAGGGCGTACCTCCTAAATATATATAAAGAATATAAACAAATTTGTCATGTTTTTCTCGATCTATCATTTATATAATTTAATATGTAATATACATTAATAAAAATAAAACATATACGTAAAAATACATGATTCATTCATCCACCTCCAATCCATTTATACTTATACAAGCGTTTGCTATTTTATTACTAACATATGTATATAAATATTGTATACGATTTGTATATAATATGTATAATATGATACAATATATCCATGCTAAATGTAAATTTGGCATATTCAATACTTTCAAAGACAAATCAATCAATCATGCAAAATGAATAATGTGTGCTTTAATATTAACAAATTATTTAAATTGAACATAACTTCATCATATCCAAAATTCTTTAAAATGTTTAAGAAAATTTGCAACTGCCATATACGAGGGCGGATTTATAATGAAGCTACCTAAGTAGGAAAAAAAAACATTTTTTTTTTTCAAAAACCATTTATTTCTCAACATAGTATCCTTTTACTTCGACACACTTAGTAAGACGATATTCCAACTTTTTTTGTACCATCTGAATAATACGATTTCGGGAACCCCTCAAAATATGCATTAGTTTCGGTAATCACTTCTTCGTTTGAGCTGAATCTTTTTCCTGCCAGCCATTTTTTCAAGTTTGGAAACAGAAAAAAGTCACGAGGAGCTAAATCTGGACAATAAGGTGGATGATCAACCAATTCGAAGTATATTTCACGTAACTTTAGCATCGTATCTAGAAAGAGCACTTTTTTCTTCTTTAAATGTGGTCGTTTTTTCTTGATTGCATCATTCAATTGATCCAATAATGCACGATAATACTTTCCTGTGATTGTGGATCCTTTTTCAAGATAATCGATAAACAATATTCCGAGTGCATCCCAAAATACAGTGGCCATAACCTTGCCAGCCGATTTCACTGCCTTCGCCTTCTTCGGAGCACTTCCACCAGCTTCCAGCCATTGTTTCGATTGATTTTTGGTTTCAGGTGTGTAGTGGTGGACCCACGATTCATCAACAGTTATTAATCGACGCCAAAAATTAACAGGATTACGCTTTATCATGTCCAAACACCGCTGTGAACTGATCTCTCGAACTCGTTTTTGTTCGACACTGAGCAAACGCGGCACTCATCTTGCCGATAGCTTTTTCATATGCAAATGTTTATGCAAAATGTTGAACACACGTTCATATGAGTTGTTTACCATTTCAACAATCTCACGCAACTTGACTCGGCGATCAATCATAACTATATCGAGGATTTTCTTGATATTTTCTTCAGTAACCACCTCTTTTGGCCTTCCTGTTGATGGTATTGTTGCAGTGCTTGTTCGGTCGCGTTTAAATTCAACAATACAATATTTTACCATGTAATCTGACGGTGCAGACTCACCGTAATGTTTATCGAGCTTTTCTTTTGTCTCTTTCGCCGTTTTCCCTTTCAAATAATAGTGTTTAATCACTGCACGAAATTCGCTTTTTTCCATTTATCAAGAAACACTTCAAATGACTACAAAAAATAAACTAATCGATGAATTTGAACAGCTGACGTTTGACAGATCGCAATTTCAAAAAAAAAAAAAAAAGTTTTTGTGTTTGTGCTGCCTTTTTCGTACTTAGGTAGCTTCTTTATTAATCCGCCCTCGTATAAGATATATTTAAAAAAATGGTATAGAAAATGTAAAGTAATAATAGATTAATGATTATAAATCTGTAGTGTTATTCATCACAGTAAACGCATTTATTTCCTTAAAATTCCCTGTAAAATTTAGTATGGCTATATTGAAGTTTGTCATGTCGTTTCTGCTTACATTTTCGTGTCTATATTGAAGTTTGCCATGTGGTTTGTGCTTACGTTTTGTTCTACGTCGGAAATAGTTTTTTTCCTGTTATTCTTCTAATTGTTTTGGATTAACTAGCTGTTCTTCTAATAACTTCCTCGCAATATTAGATGCGGAAGTAAAATCTGAAAATCGATATTTTTTCTTTTTTCGCTATTTTATTGAATAACATAATAACTCTTTGTGTTTAGTCACCTTGGTGAAATAACTAAATGAATGACAGTTGTTGCTTTCAACTGTCAATAAACTAATGAAATAAATTGTTCCTGCAGGAAAATATTGACAAAAGTAAAAATCTTCCTGAAATATTTTTTTTTTTTTTCGTTTTCGAATTTGGTTAGTTGTTCATTTTCGCAACTGCCAACTCTATTTTTCAACTACCCATTTTCGGTTCAAGTACCCGATATTTCAGGCTCTGTGTTAAATCCTTTTTTTTTCTACCAATAAGTAAACATAACATTTCGATGCCAATGAGCGTATTTTGATTATGTGAAGTTGTAATATTTTTGTAAATTTTTGTAGGAAAGCGAAATACGTAAAAACGTTATAATAATGCCGTGGTTGGCAATGATAGTTGAAAGTCTCTTGCTGCTGCATACTTTATATCAGCTCCTGGATTATGTGTGCGTTTCTCTCAGTTATTTCCCTCTGCAAATTTCCAAAAATTCACCCTCGCTGTCTTCACCACAAAAACTTGGATTGGATATTTCAGATTAATATCACACCCTTTGTTGTGTCTTCTTTTCGAAGAGCACAACTTTTATTTCTATGACTTAACCCTTCTTATTCTTATTCACACTTTCAAATACAAATCTCATGCAGCTGTTCGGTTATTCTTCTCTTTATTTCTCAACTTTCACTTAGTTACAGTGGCATATAATATTGAATTATATATTATTATCTCCAAATTATTTTGGTGACAGTGTCATAAAATCCCCAAACGTTTAAATAAATGAATGATATTACCGGAAACGCAGCCAAGTATTCCTAGTTCTGAACCGTAGATACTTATGACAATATTTATTATATTTATATATGTACAATGCGAATATATCTTGCTATTTGATATATTACTACGGTGCATTTGCATCACTTTTATATCGTTGCGCATACGTATTGTATTATATTTTCTTAATACTTTACTCTCACATTTACCGTTATCATTCGTTTATTATTCACTGGTTGCTCTCTCTCTCTCTCTCTCTCTCTCTCTCTCTCTCTCAACGCATACACACTATCGATTGTCATGAACCATTGAATCATGATCTTTTGCTTTGTATCGTTGTTTTCTTTCTCCTTCTCCCCTTCTCTATGCTATATATTCCTTCTTACTCATGTAACGAAATTTGCTTTAAAAATTTCACACTCCGTTTGCGACATTGCCGCCTAAGAAGGTTTACTTCAAAAATCATGTTCGACTAAACGAAGTACGCGCACTGTATAACTGATGGCAATGCCTTTCATTTCCGCAGTTTCTAATGTCAAGAATCATCATGTATTGCAATAGTATAATAATAAAGATAGAGCAAAAATTTATGTTGGCTGCGCTTTTAATGTCAGAAACTGTTTCCTTATATTTATTATCAAACTCGTGTGTTTATGTCAAAGGACTATGTGAAAAAACTGATACCAAGGTATATATTAATAGGGGAATAGAGCAATTATAAATATTCTTCTTGACTGCGCCATATAATGTCAGAAACTGGCTTCTTGTGGTATCAAAGTAGTGTGTTTATTGTTTTATTTTCTACTTCTATTGTTTCCTTTTCTACTTCTTCTTTTCCCATGCGTTTGTTGTTGTTTTATTTACCTTTCGTCCGTCATTCGTGAGCACTCTCCCTAATGGCTCTACCTTATATTATTTTACATGGATTTATACCATTGAGGGTTTTCATATTGGCACAATTACATATGTATTAAAGAGTTGCGAGAATGTATTTGATTTTCAAATGATTCTCTTTACTCTCAAAACATGTACAATATTTGCGAAGCATATCTAAATAGAATGAGAATGAGTGAGAGTACAAGAAATACTCCATATGTTCTCTTCAAATAAACGAATATTTGAGAGTACTACGAGAATTTGAGAGTACTACGAGTTGCGACGTATGTTTTCATGACAGGCACTGATGATTTGTATTACTGCGCCTTGCCGCGTCATGTTGTTTTTTCTATTGTAATTTTTGCTTATATGATAATGTATGTATTGTAATGTTACATAGAAAAGCAAAACGAATGTTTGGAGTATTCTCAAATACTTTACTTTCATTTGCAAATGTTGAGATTCTACTCATTCTATGAGAACGAAACATACACTACATTCCATTCTAATTCGATTTTATTCATTCTAATACGCATTTGCTTAGAAAGAATGAATGAGAGATTCTATTCTAATATCAATGGAGTGTTTTGAAAATCCAAATATATATATTCCTGCAGCACTCTAATATGTATATCTAATGAAATAATATTTTGTTTGTTTCTGGTCTTTTATCCTAATCATTTCACCCTTCATTGATTAACATTCTTAGTTATTTCAGGTGTTTTTTGAACTGTCGCTTCATGCTACCATAATTATATGTACATATATATAAGGACACAAAAGATCCTTTAGGTCACAGTGTCAGCTCTTTGGAGCAACCTACTACAGTTGATTAAACTCAATTGCTAGTTATAAGATAACTGTGTACCCCTTATTATTTTTATCCTTAAAGGTTTATCGCTACATTTTTTAAGATTCAATCCTTATACTTCGAGCGAGAAAATATAAAGTTATTAAGATGAAATTGGACATGTACTTAGTGTATGCTATATTATTATATATTTATTAATTATTAAACGTGTTCGAAAACGAATACAATCGGATGAAAACCATGCACAATTCTCATCTAAAAGAAAGTCTTCGAATATAAGTAATAAAAAATAAAAATAAATAAAATGGGAGAATTGGAAACCAAGAATCCCTCTCATACAATTTGAATATATGTTTTCACACTGCACACAAAACATAAAGTTATCAATATGAAACTTTGTACATATGATTATTAAGAGTATGAGTATGGGCGGAATCGGATGACTGCCTCCCGTATTTCGAATGTATATTTCTCATTTTGCGCATGAAAATATAAAGTTATCCTAAACCTAAAACTTGCCTTTTGCCAACGAGCGATTATTTTTTAAAATAGGCGGTAATGCATCATAAAAATCATAAAAAATTAGTGACTGTTGTTGTTGTTGGTCAAGTTGTCAGATTTAAACATCTATTTTCGTTAAGTTTTTATGTTTTATAAGGTCCAAATATGGTCCCGTAGAAAATTTTGTAATTCCCTCTACTATTTATGGTGCCATCAATCGAACATGCTCTCTTCATTTTTCCTTAAAATATACATACTCGTACACTACCTTGCAAAAGTTTGGGTGAATTTCAAAAATGACATATATTTTGTATTTTTCGCTATATTGTTTCGACAAAGACCGTTTTATGGAACGTTTCTATGAAATAGCATTATTATTGTGATTTTTGACATATTTTGTTGTTGTTTTATTATATCAAAATATGGTGATTTTGGAGGTACAAAAAATTGCATTAGTTTCAAATTGCAGTTCTTTTGACATATTTCGACCCGAATCTCTTTTTAATCAATTTTAAAATACTTCAAAATGTGTGCCAATATGTCGTTACGTCGTTGTTATTGTTATTTAGCAAAAATTCGGTCATTCAATAAGAAAAATTGCACAAATTGTGGTTGTTTCATTGAAAGGAGTTCGCACAATCTTGACAACCTTGGGAACAACTCCAACCAAATCAACCCCAAAAATAGTCGAAAGAATGCCCAGAATCTGTAAGTTCATCATTAATAGCCTAGACAGACGGCTATTAATGATCCGGATTAAGAGCACATTTAATCCGAATAACATATTAACCTGACAGACGGTAATATTGCGGATTAAGTAAACAGCTGATTGCTGTTTTATTAGGTTTGCTCACTTACATTACAATTTATATCGTCTGTCACTGAAAAAATATAGCGAAAAATACAAAATAACGTGTAATTTCTGAAATTTTTGCAGGGTAGTGTATAGGTATCGTAGGTATATTTCATGATAGAATAACATATATATTTAAAATAATTAACTATATGATTAACATGATTAAAATGTAATATTTCCTATATTTCTATGTTTTCTATATTGTACTTTAAACATCATTAGCAGGAAGGACAAGAGGTTTGTTTCGTTTTACATTTGTTTTATTTTAGCATTTACTTAATTTGCAATGGAAATAAAGAGAGAAGAAAAATCCATTAACTACTATTTAATGATTTATTTTGACTCACATATTTATGTTGTTTTTTTTTTTTTTAAATAATTGGTGGTTTTGTGGAATGTTTTATATATTTAGTATATTTAAAAACAAAATATTTATTTGTATTTACAACATATTACACATTTTGAGAAATATGTTTGATTTAACTATAGCCACTTCGATTAAAATCTAAAGACTGTCTTTTTTTTTTCTTTATTTCATTTAGAAGTCTCAAAAAGGGAAGAAAGTATGTTTAATTTTAAAACGCCATTATTTTAACAAAATTCTTTGTATTTGTTCGGTTTGCTTCTTTATTTTTGATTGTTTTGATTTTTATTATAATTAAATTATTTACAAGGTCTCATAAAATCATAAAATCATATGTTTGAATTTCAAGTTGAACGAAAATATGACACTTGTGAATACGCCCTTATAATTGCAGAGTCGTATTTTATTAAGTCGCTTTTGTATGGAATTCGACATCTTATAGCCTAGAGAGACGGCAGCGTTAATCCGGATAAAATATTAACCTGACAGATGGCAGTATTGCGGATTGCGGATTAACTAAACGGCTGATTGCTGTTTTATTAGGTCTGCTCACTTACATTACTATCACTATCAATTTCTGTCATCTGTCACTCTCGATATGAGAAAATCTACAAGAAGTACGTGAACTGAATACTATCAGAAACTTGTAAATTGACATTCACAGTTCGTAATTGACAGCTGGATTTATTTGTTCGCCAACGCTCTTCATGTTGAAAACTGTTAAGAATTGTTGAAAGTTTTTTGTTAGCGAACACACCTAATATTTTGTAAAATGGATCGAGAAAAAATCACAATAGAAAATTTTCGGCAGTGTTGCTATCGCAAATTGCCCTAATCCTCTATTATTTTAAGTATTAACTCATACAGTTAATGCGGATTAGCTGCAGTTAATGCCCGAGTTAATTCGAATTAACTCGTTAATCCGGAATTAGGCTGCCGTCTATCTAGGCTATTATGACACCTTGAAATCACCTAAATATTATTAGTTAGCGTTGTTTTTATTCCGTTTTTTTCTTTTGGTTTCGTGAAAATGTTTAATTTAACTTTATTCTTATATGTTTTACGCTTGTTAAGATTTTTAACTCGATGCTTCTTTTTCCTATAATAAAAAACCTTACTTTGGAATTTTCAAAAATTATTACATTTCGATACGAATACATACATACATGTATACGATACATGTGAATAAATGAGCAAAATTAGTCATATTTTTATTTGATCAAACCAGTGACCCAATTAAACAGTTACTTTTTTCCGAGATTGAAAAAGTCTAGGTCTTAATAATATCGTAGAAGAAAGTTTTCTGTGCCGCTGTTATCCTCCGGACTTCTCTACATGAATCCTGGATTTACTTTTACTTTTCGAAATTTTTGGAAAAAAACCTATATGATAATAAAAGTTAAACTTGGCCTAATATTTTTTTATACTAAAATAAAAGTCCTTGCCAATAATAAATAAATTTGGTACCAATCGATTGCTATGAGCCTCTACACTGAGGGAAGAAAATAGTAAAATCAAACAAAAACGTATTTGATCTTACCAAAAACGTCAACGAAAGTACTGTTTTTAGAGTAAAATTCAAAAATAAAATATACGCTTATTTGATATGGGATTCTGTGTACATGTGACTTTTCATCACCTTCTCGCATACACATTGTCTGCCATATTTATCTCCCTCACACTCATTATTATGTGTGGATCGAACTCACAACCTACCGCTTAGAAGTTGAGCGCACTAACTACTGAACTACGAATATTTATAAAAATGTTGCATATATTTACATACATCTTTAGCAATTAACAATGACAACCTCAAAATCGGTTTGCCTCTTTTTTTTTTACTTTCAATTTAATGCTGCTGTGCGAAGAGAGTGAATTTTAAAATTGTGGAGATAAATCAGGTTGGCTCTTTCTGCATTTCAAAAAAGTGCGTGGGTGTGTTAGTGAACGCTGGCCAGTCACGCTGGTCTTGCTGGGATGACATTTTAATATGGGCGTGTTAAATTTTGACCTGAGAGTATTATTTTTGAATACGAAAATTTTTTAACGAGAATCAAATAAAAAAATTTTATTTTTACTTTGCGTTATTTCCCTCAGTGTAGAATTAAAAATGATTGCTTGTTGAAAAATTTTTCCTACAATATATTCTTTAATATATGACTTTCAAATTGAAACATAATATTCAGTTCCCCTGATTTTATCACAACACTAAAGGCATTAAAAAACCAATAAACTGTTCTTTTTGAAGTGTGTAGCTAACTCTAAAACTAAAGTAGTAATGAAAGGGTTAATATATACCTGTAAATGTAAAAATGTTTAAAGCTATTTCTATAGTAGGCGTTGATTTTTTACGGTAATTCTCATGTATCTTTTGTCACTCATTTCTTTGGCAAGAAAAAAGAGCCAGAAATTGAGCTTAAAACCATTCTCAGCCCGTGGGAAATATCCGGTAGACTTAAGCTGTACTTGAATGGAGAGAAACTATTCCGTTATGGTTCTTTGTGAAACATAAACCACTTGCTATTCATGGAATAGTGATGCCTACACAACAACGATGAGTTGGAACAAATTTAAAATTACAGAGCCGCCTTGATTACAATTCTACACGGATGACGAGTTAATCTCATTTCAATACTCAACTAAAGGTTATATCAATCCCGGGTAAATAATATTAAAAAGAAATTGTTACGTGTAATATGTTTTATAATGTTTATCGAATTTCGATGTCATTCACAAAATTCCGATTAGTGAGTTACTCAGCCCGCGCTGTTACCGAAACCGAAAAAAGACTCGTATATAAATTTGCCAAACTAAAAAATCTAGGGTGTTAAGGACAACTTTTTTATATAAAAATGGTAGCAAACAATAATGTGTTACTCAAAGTGGCAAATTTTGGTACCAAATTTGTTTAAATAAGATTAGCAGTTTTTTTATTATTGGCAAGGATTTTTATTTGACCAAGTTTAACTTGTTTATTATTTAACTTGTATTATTGAACTAGAAAAATAAAAGTTCGGATTTTTCAGTTATTATCGGATGTTTTTTCTTTTTTTTAACTCCGAAAACAACTATTTTTAAAAGACTTAGTTTAAATGTTTTAACTGATCAGGCATCTGGTTAAAACGAGGGCTTGCGGTTTTAATTGGTATTTTTCCTTAATAATGCAAACATATTTATCTTTTTTTACAACTGAACTGAATTGAATTGAATTGAAAGACAACTTTTTTATTGTAACGGGTGTTTTTTTTTAGAGTAGAGCAGTTTCCGATAGGAAACTGGTATAGCAGTTATCAAATCTGGTAACCCAAAAGTCATTTGTACTCAGTATGGTTTGCAATTTCATAATGAAAAGATTGACACCGCAACAACGCTTGCAAATATTAAAATTTGATTACGAAAATCGTGGTTCTGACATCCAAACTCAAAGGTCTGCCATTTCGTGGTCGACATAATGTGCTAAATTGACAACTTATTCGTCGATCCGTGCAAAGATTTGAGTTCAAATACACGCTAGTGGACGTCGCTCATCCATTAAGACGAAGAACACTGCGTACGGAGGAAAATATTGCTGCTGTTGAGCATAGTGTATAGGAGGACGCAACAAGGAGTTGTGTCCATTCACTTTATGGAAAATTTTTATGTAAGGATCTTGGTTTACGTCTCTATAAGATCCAGCTAGTGCAAGATTTGAAGCCGCAAGATCATCAGTCCTGTTGTTTGTTCAGACAATGGGCTGAAAATCAACTGGAAGTTGACCTATTGTTTTATCGCAAAATTTTATTCAGTGATGAGACTCATTTTTGACTCTATGGGTATGTGCAAAACCAAATTTTCGTTTTTGGAGTGAAGATTACTAATATTAGTATTTAAGATTTGTGTTGCACTGCAACCCTGGGTCTATTGTGCGTCCGCCTTTGGCTTGAATATGTCTCTAAGTCCAGCATCCATAAGGAAGTTCAATATAGATCCTACCTTATTGGATCTTGACAGATTTTTGGGTATTAAAAATTCCCCAAAAATGTTCTTGCTGGACACTTTCCCAACACATGTTTTGCAGTTTCATTCGCCTCCCTGCAGTGTCGGTAGGTTTCATCCGAAAAGATTTCTAGTTTCATTACGTGATAATTCAACCTAAGGTTCAATTCTCGTAATGATTCTTAGATTATTCTTATTTAGGTTAATACATTCCTCAAATCGTTTTAGGTTGCAGGTCCCTAAAAGTGACTTGGAAGGCACAAACCTGGTAAGTTTTTCCAGTATGATTTCTGATTCTTCTTAATGAGTACGAACAATTTTTTTGTACGGAGATTATTTGCTAAGGGCTCCGAGTATTTTAACCCCGGGCCAACCAGTTCCGGCCCCTTCTTCAGTTAAGGAACCGTCCGTGTAGCATGTTATCATATCCTGGTTTATACTGTATGTTTTGGATATACCCATTTGTTTTTGTTACTGAGTTCAGTTTTAAATCGCTTAGTAGAACCGAACTCCGGATACATTGAGTCTCTCGGCACTGCGACTTCAGGATGTTATATTATACTTCTTGCAGTGTATCTGTCTACCTAGTCCATTATTGACAACAGTCAGTAGTAGGATAGCCCTCTTCACTTGGGATTGGATGTATATGTTTCAAGAGAACAAGAATCTTTCAATCTTGCCAAGTGGAGTGGTAGCAGTCTGAATCTTCGTGTAGTTCTCCGTAAGCTAACATGATACTGATAAATAGTAACCCACAGTTTTTTAATTCTACAAATAGTTCGTTCACCACTATATTCCACATTTAAGGAGATAACACTCCTCCTTGTGAACATCATCATTAGGTATTTGCTATTATGCTTCCTGTACTAGTTAGTATTTCTACCTTTCTAGTGAACAGCATATTGCTCATCCATAAAACTAGAGTAGCGTTAACACCTCTATTAATCAGAGTGCATGACTTCATGTGAAGTGTTGTCAAAAGCACCTTCTATATCGAGAAAAGCGCATAATGCTATATTCTTTGTTTCCATACTTTCCTGAATACAATATAGTTTCCGTAGATCGGCCTGCTCTGTACGCATGCTGACACGCATGTAACGGAGAGTTTACTAGATTAGTTATCCCGTTATCCAGTTGTCTACAGCTTTATTTAATACTTTCAGCGTGGAAGTTGTTAGGCAAATTGCCCTTGGTCTTCCTTGCCGACTTTCGGTATAAAGACTCCAAATCTTCTCCAAATCTTAAGTATATACCCCAATGCAATGCTGCACCTGACAATCTTATATTAGTCCGTGCATACTTATTTTGCAATATTCCGGTTTGTGCTATTTATTGTACGAAATGGTTCAGTTTTTTCTGTTTCTTATGGGATTGAATATCCAGGAAAGTGAGTATTTAGAAGAAGTTTAACTTTGTATTCCTCACCCACAGTAAAACTTCCATCATCCTTTTTAAGGTTAGTAGCAGTGACGCTGATCGCCTTAGCCTTAGTCAATACTTTACTTCTCGCTTTGCTTCTCTGAGCTCTTTATTATAAAGTGTCGGAGTATTTCTGTAAACTTTCAACCCCCATTTTTTTTGCCCGGTTGAATAGTCTATGAAACGTAGTTCTTAGTTTCTTTAAGCCATTGTTTCAACAATGCATACCTTTTAGGAGCTGACCCATCTTATTGGACAGCTGTCCTCGTAAGCCCCAATAATGGGTTTACTGTAGCCTTCTACCACGGTTTCTAATTCTGTTTCATTCCATTCATATTATCTCCCAACTTGAGATGGTTTAAATTTGTTTTCAGGTTTACTAGGTATTTCTCTGTCTGTTTTCCTATGATTCCTTAGAATTCTCTTTACTAACGGTGAACCCTCAATATAGAATTTGATTATTCTATGATCCGACATTGATGGTTCAGTTTACACAAACCAATTTGTAACTAGCTCACTACCCCAAGTATTTCCTATCGTTATGTCAAAGACCACGCTGCGTGCGCTCGTAATAAAAGTTGGTGTATTGCCAATGTTGAATAATTCCCCGTGTGTTGGTTTCCGTATAACCCCAGACCTTGTTGTGCGCGTTTGCGCCGCAGCCTAGCAGTGGTATATTCTTCTGCTCACAATAATCCGCCAGTATTTGAATTGCCGCAGGTGTTGCCTGTCGATACTCCCCTGGTAACCCTTTTAATCTATCAGTCAATCGATTTATAGAAGGAAGCATTTGGCAACTATATAATCTCCCGAAATGGACCTGCGAGCTATCCTGTAAGATTTTGCGATTTAACGCCAGAGGCGTTATGCTGACATTGAGTGAACTATTGCCGATAATAGGCTCTAATAGTTTGAAAAAGTAACCGAGAATTGGGTTTCGCGAAATCATATCAGACACTAATTGCATAAAATTATCCTTCCAATAAAGCTAATTTTTGTTCAGAATATTACATTCTGAACTAAACATTTTCCAAATTTGAAAGTGCTTCACTCTGAAAAACACCCGTTATGTATATCGTTACTTTAATGTAGAAATATTTTCATAAAAATTCAAGAAGTGAAAATTATATGAAATGACATAAAAATTGTAGCTTGAAAAATGTTTTAGCTTTAAAGAGAACTTTCGATACGAGAGCTGAAAGTTTTGAAAGTCTAGTCGGTCTAGGCTGAGAAACACCAAAATTTGGCCAAACCTCAATTTCTTCAGTATACTGTTGAAAAAAAAAAAAAAAAAAACAAACGCAACAAAACAAAGCACATGTAATTCTAACGGACTCGTCGTGTCGCGTCTTATACAATTTAACGCTCAATCTCCTTCTGGGTACTTTTCCTTCAAAGATTCTGCAATATTTACCTTCGAATAATACGATTAGTCGATTACCTCAAAATATTCATTAGTATCAGTCTATAAATGCCTCATAAACATTTTTTTTGTATCAGCGATAATGTCTTTTGATGCAAAAAGCTTTTCATCGATATATTTTTTAAAATTTGAAAAATACATTCTGTCAAATAAGTACCCGGAAATTCTCATTTTTAATTTTCCCTCAGAATATTTCAAAAAAAAATTTTTCCCAGGTTGGCACAACTGTCAGCCACTATTCTGTGAATTTTTATTGCTATATGTCATTTAGTTTGGTTACGGCGTCATTAGGAACAAGTCAACCTTTTGTGTGCGTTGCGATTTTTACTATGGATAAAATATGGATTTATACCAATCGTAAACTTGAGTTTTCGACATGGTTGAATCACCAAATGTTTTTTTCAACATTTCCAACGTTTTGACACAAGAAATTTCGTTTGAAACACAAAATTTCACACAAACTCTGTTCGATATTTTTATCCATAGTAAAAATCGCAACACACACAAAAGGTTGACTTGTTCCTAATGACGCCGTAACCAAACTAAATGACACATAGCAATAAAAATTCACAGAATAGTGGCTGACAGTTGTGCCAACCTGGGAAAAAAATTGTTTTTGAAATATTCTCAGAGGGAAAATTAAAAATGAGAATTTCCGGAAATGAGAATTTCCGGGTACTTATTTGACAGAATGTATGCCGAAGGCCAAATTTGGAGTATGAGCTGCACTTAAATACGGTACGAAAAATTAGTTTGAATAACAGACAAGCGTATATGAAAAAGATGATAATTGATGAAATCTACGACTAGCTCACATACAAAAGCACGTTTTTGTCGAAAGTATTAATGAAGTATATCCGCTTTAATATTATTTGTTTCACTCAAAACTAATTATTGAGTCCTCTCTAAATTAAGGCAACGATATAACCTATTCTAAATGAATACGATGAAACGTTAGAGCGATTGACGACTGAAGTAAATGTTTTACTTGTGTGGAAAAACAAAATCACCTACAAATAAAAAAAAAAAATTAATTTGTATTCTTTCATTGAATTGGTGTCTATTATAGCGAAGAATTGGGTTTTTCTAGCAACTAATATATGGTTTGTGTACTAATATTAATACAAAAACAGCATAATTAACACACATAATTTGGAGAATTTTCTTTTTCCGTTTGTATATTGAATAGGCGATTTTTAATTTGGTTGTGTTTGCTGCTCTATACTTATAAATATATTTATTGGACACACCTCAAATCAATTATAAACTAAAACTATACTTGTATATTTCTATTGCGAATGGTAAATTTTTTTTTTATATGTTGTTCCTTACACAATGGAATGGAACTAACACATCAAGAAATACTTTAATATATATATACACATACAAACAATATGTAAATTTATACAAAGCACAATAAATTGATAGCATTTTGAAAGAAATTGATAATTTGATCATATTAAATTTAAAACCAAAATTTTATGTATAGACATCCGGCGATGAGGCATCTTCGGATCCTCAATTGGAACGTCAAGTGGAGACTATACGTAATTTGGTCGATTCCTATATGAAGATCGTTACAAAGACCACACGGGATATGGTACCAAAGGCCATAATGATGCTCATCATAAATAATACTAAAGATTTTATTAACGGTGAATTATTAGCACACTTGTATGCCACTGGAGATCAGGTAATTGATTTTAACTTTAACAAGAATGTAGTTGTCTTGAGTTTTTGCCTTCATCCATTCAATTGTATACATTTATTTAGGCACAAATGATGGAAGAATCAGCCGAATCGGCTACGAAACGTGAAGAAATGTTACGCATGTATCATGCATGCAAAGAGGCATTACAAATTATTGGTTAGTAAATAATAATCTGTACTTGTGTGATAACTCTAAATTTGTCCATTCTGATCTAGGTGATGTATCAATGGCTACTGTATCATCACCACTTCCACCACCAGTTAAAAATGATTGGTTACCAAGTGGATTAGATAATCCACGACTATCGCCGCCCAGTCCTGGTGGTCCCAGGAAGCCAGCACCTACATCACAGGTAATTTAGAGCACGCAGAGGTGTCATGATCAAATCAAATCTAATTTTGTTTTATTTGTAGGGCTCTTTGGGCAGTGCAGGTGGTCGTGGACCACCACCACCACCAGCATCTGGTCGTCCAGCACCAGCCATTCCAAATCGCCCCGGTGGCGCCGCACCACCATTACCTGGTGGTCGACCTGGAGGTGCTCTTCCACCACCATTGTTACCATCGTAAGTAATGTGCAGTTTCTCTTTTATTATCATTATTATTATTAACACTTGTACGTACGCATTATTTTTCTATACACTTGAAATTGCTTAACAAAATATTCACAATTCAATTTTTAATATAATAACTTGTAATAAAATTAGTAATTGATTCCGTTTTAGCTCACAAATCACAGAAACAAGATTTGGTTGATGAATATATTTTCAATCACATTATCTTATGATTACCTCAATGCTTACACGTCATCAATAAATACGCAATACGTAAACTTATTTGTGAGCTTTGATTCGAATAAAAATCAAAGAATAAATTACTCTTAATTCGATTAGTTTATCGACAGTTGAGACCTCTTTTTTGAGTAAATTAATATTGTTTCTATTATTATTATTATTATTTTCTTTATTAATTTTTTTTTTATTATTCTTTCTTATTAACCATAGGTATTATGCTAATTATTGCTCTTTCAACAATTTCATAATAGTTTCTAAATATTGCCAAAATTCTATGTTTTCTTCATTTGCATTTTTAATATATTATTTCCATTTACGAATGTGAGGATTTTTCAATGTTACATAATTTTCATCTATTAAATATGATGAATTTCGAAATCTAACAGCAAAATGTAATAGCAGAACAATTGAAGGATTCTTGAACGATTTTTGATAACTAAATATTTTTATTCGAAAATTATTTCTTCTCTTGTTCTTCCCAACATATTTTATAAAACTAAACCACAAACGAATTTGACTGAGTGTTCAATTTGATCGTATTGAAAAACGCTTTGAATTAAATATCATTCAATACCTTTTAATTGAATTGATTGTTGGGTTCATGGTAGGAGTGTAATCCTTCCCATTAATTTTCTCGGCTGGGTCGATGGCAATAACTCTCAGTAAAAGTGCTTATTCTTATGTTTTTGAATTTGGTACTCAAAAAAACGATTGTTGGATGCATTATGACACTTGGCGCCGTTTTGCTGGAACCTGAGCTAACCCCAAGTCCAATTCTTCAATTTTTTCAGCTTCTTGAAAGCCCAAACAGAGAACGATATCGTTTTGGTATCGTTGTTAGGTTAGGTTATGCGGCCGCGCTCCCAAAGGGGGGCGCACTTAGGCCAAATAATTGGCCCATTGTGTCACCATGCATCATTGATGCTTACTATCCCATCTCCTCTGTTAATCGGAACCATTGAGATTTCCTAATGAATAGAGCAATGTCCCTGACCCTGTCCATGGGTGCAAGCTCAGTGGTATCTGTAAAAAAGGCACTCCCCAGTAGAGTGTCATCTACAGAGGAAGTGGTGAACACTTTCCTCCTCTTCCTCGTCCTGGCAGCTGCGACAAAAATCGTTGGCCGGTAAACCGAGCCTTGTAGCATGCCTACCCACAAGCCAGTGACCCGTGAGTACGGCGACTACATTACTGATGGTTTTCCTGCCCATTGGCAACAGTGAACGAGTTCGTCTATTGTCAAGAGTTGGTCAGATTTTCAGATTTGGCATCGTTGTGGTTATCAATATTATCAATGTGTGGTTATTAATATTTGGTGTTTTATGTCGATCGGAATTGGATGTCAAATTTTTCGAAAACTATCGTAATTTGTGGCCTCGTCATGAAATTAAAATTAATACAATTTTGTAAACAACATTAAAGTATTTGATAACATTTGCGAAATTATAATGTATTACTTAATATAATATTTTTGGCTGATATAAGACGTTATAAAAGCATAAAAAAATAAATATGTGGCACTTAAAGCCCCAAAGGGCTCATTGGCCGAGCTTCTCTTCCATTACTGTTGTGCGTGTTAAATTTTTTGGACAGTATTAGAAGGGACCTACTTATTTTAGCCGGTTCCGAATGGCTAAAATACCGAACCCTTGTGACATCACTTTTTCTGAGCTTTGTCACAGAGTTCTTTTAGAAGCATTTTCATGGCAAGTTGCTACTGTCGGAAGAATTGCCAATTGCTTGCCGACAGGTGGGTACCGTTCGAAAGAAAAATCTTTTCGATATTAAATTTGTTATGCATCAGCCGGGTATTGAACCACGACCTACAGATCAGAAGCCAAACATACTAACCACTGAGCTACGGCACATATGCGTGTTAATTTTTTGAGAAAAATGTCCGTAATCAATACAAAGAAAATATCAAATTCACCCTCCATTTTTCCTTTGTTTGTCATATCAATTCATTTTTCCTCGAAGATGAGATTTGGATACATAGAATTTGTGAATGGTTTGATATCAGTACGTCACACCATTAAAAATTTATTATTATTTGAATACAAATAACATACTTTCTAAGCAAGCTACTGGAGATGCTGGTGAGCCACTATAGACGAGTGTAAGCTGTCGTTATCGTTATGTTGACGGAACACTAGTCCTCTCCTGTTCTCAAATTGTTGCAGCTTCTGGCAAAATGCTAGATTCAAATGGTCTAATGGTCTGTTGGCAGTGAAGGTTCAGATTTAGTGTTTGGCCATGTGGCAACAGCTTATGGTAGATGATTCTTTTCCAGTCCCACTAAATGCTCAGCAAAACTTCCGCGCTTTAACCACAATCATTTCGTTTCATTTGAATGATGTTTGACAGATTAAAGTTTGATTCATCATGTTTTTCGTCAATTCGTGTGGTACATCTCCCATACCCAGAAATTTAGCTTCTTTTTGAATATAGCCTTAGTTGTATTATATTCGATTTCTTGCATCTTGATGGCTTTGTAAAATACTGAAAAGGCGTAGAAATTATTTTATGCTTTCTTGAGAAGAAATGCTTGATCCAACTTTTATGTTTTTCACTGAGCCAGTCGTTTCAAAATGTGATCCGCCTTTATTTGCGTATATAAATACAGCCATCTTGCGGAAAAATAATGGATTTTCTTTTACCCAACCTAATATTGTATATTTTAATATATTGGTCTGCTCCATATTTCCATATTTATTATTTTGTGTTTGATATATCACCAATTCTACAAATTAAGAATATTCTGAATTTCATTTTGATCGAAGTTCGATCAAAGTTTAATCGATATATCACCTCATTTTGTTATCGATCGCTTGAAAAGTTAAATTCAGAGCATGATAAACAATATTTTTATTTCTTTTTTTTATCGTTTTTCATAGTGTCATGTCTTCATAGAGTTTTCTACTATTGCCTTCATTGTGAATATACATACATTTATTTCTACTATTTTATTTCTAGTACGAACAACTATTGAAAAGTATCATATTTACTGACTTTTGTAAATAAACTAAAAAATGCATATGTTTTGTCTTTTTTCTCTCTTCCTATCTTTTTCTCTCACGCTTCCATCCGTATACATTTTATAAATGATCATCGTTCGCACATAAAATGTGTGATTGGCAATAATTTTATTGTATTCACCTACTAATTGCTTTATTAAACACATCACAGTCGCCGCTAAATTATTCAATTCTCAGCACAGGGAGAAAGTACATACTAATTCATTCCGACATATTATTAATAACATAAAACTAACTCTTACCATTAATGTAAAACCAAATACTGAAAAAAATTTATTTGCAATTGAAAGGATGATGTGAAAAAGAATCTATAAAAAGAAAAATGTTGAATAGTATTTAAAAGATTTTTTTCTTGTTTATTTGAACAAATTATGAGATTAATAATAAAGTTAGATGTTGTTAAATTGCTTGAAAGTATTTCAATTAACTAAAGAAAAGTATTAACTAAAAAGTATTGTGTTGTAACATTTACTATTTTATGAAACAATTATAAATACATAATTCTTGAAATACACGCCAAATACTAATGTTCATAAACATGTCTCAGATGATGATGTACTGCTTTTTTGTAATTGCTAAAATGTAATGTGTATTTAGTAGTATTAAAGTAGCAGACACGAGGCTAGAACATTATTTGCCATTATTATGAGATTTTCATTTAAGCAGCATAAAAGCATCGTACGTACTCTACATTGCTTCAGTTAACGCAAGTACCTTTTTTGAGTTGTTCTTGTTATTATTGAGCCGCAGTGGGGAAACACACGATACTAATACTTATTCGTTTGGCATTGTTCATTAATCCTTCAATATTATGATTAAGTATATATTAATAAAGTGAAAAAATATGCAAGGAAATTAAGTCGATACAAAAACTGCAACGGTGTTTGTTTCAAATTCATAACTCGAATTCTCGATCCGATGCAATTATGGTCTGGCAAAAGAGCATGTGCAAAGTAATATTGCAAAATTATGCAATCACAACAACAACAAACAATAATTTGTATAAACATGCATTTACTCTGCGCTTAAAAGTATGCAACGTGAAAAACGTATAGCTGCTATTTGTGGAGTAACATGAAAAATGTGTTAAATCCAATTTTGCGTCAGTTTGTCAATATGGATATGTTGCTAACTACGCCACAGCCGAATATCGTTCAGATTGGTGAAAATTTAGCCCTATTTTGTTGTTACAGATTAACAAATATTTTACATTTCTTCTAATATTTACATATTTATTGCCTTTTGCATGAGCTATTGATGCTCTGTAGTTGCCAAAATCAATTTTTTTACTATGACCAACTTTGAGACGAAATTATGTTTTTATGTTCAATGTTATAGAAATCTAAATTTGTTCGATTTTCATAGTAGACTCAACTAGATTTCAGTCCAAATATAAAAAAGCTAAATGATAAAAAACAAAAAAAAAAAAAATGAATTGATTACATTTTGCTAAGTTACTCCTGACTAATTTGACACTTGACAAACAGCTGACGTAGCATCAAAATGTAAACAAATGTTGAAAAATATTTTTTTTTTTGCAATTTTTGCCAGAATTATATGCACAAGATAATGAATATTGCAAAAAAAAAAAAAAAATGTATTAAAATTTTCCCTTATCATAAATGAACAATTCTTCGTTAAATTTTACTTAATATTTTTGGTTTGTGAGCTGTGAGAATAGCGATACGTGCAAACAAAATGAACTTTGCCTTAACAATTTTTTTTTTTAAAGGATAGATGATGATTTTATTAATTTTTTTGTTCTTATTATTTTTGGAGTTAATAAAAATGTACCGTTATATTCAGATTATTCTAAATTTCATTAGAAATTGATTTCGAAAAATGTACTTCGCTTTTCAATTATTGAAATGTAAAAATAAATTACAAGATAAAAATTGTTTTTATCCATTGAAATATAGAATATATGTATGTAGTTTTTAATTTTTGACTAGTTGATCAAATTGAAAGTGAAATTCAGAATATCTAAGACTATGTTATATGTATGTTATATGCAATAAGTGACTAATAATATGATGGTTGTGCTGTGTGATACCACCGAAATTCTCTTCCAGTACTGTTGTGCGTGTTAAATTTTTGGACCTTCTTTTTTATTAGCCGATTCCGAAAGGCAGAACCCTTGTGACATCGCTTTTTATGAGCTCTGTCACAGAGCTCTTTAAGGAGAATTTTTCCTGGAAAAATGTTACTGCCGGAAAAATTGCCAATTTTTTCGGCATTCAAGTTGCTTCAGTCGGGGATTTGAACCCATAACCTACGGATCAGAAGGCCAACGCGCTAATCACAAATTACCGATTTTTACAATCGTTTACGAATTTGCTAAAAAGTTACAGTCCCGAAAGTCTTCGAAATTTCGAGTTTTTTGGAATGCGTAAAAACTTTGTTAGATATTTAACACGAAAATAGTCTCGAAAATTTTTCTGTGCTTCGTTCATGTCAATTTTCGAATTTCTGTATGAAATTACAAAAGGGTGAGTTTTCGAAAAGTGAATAAAAAGTATTCGAAATTTTGATTTTTTGCATTTAAAGGAGTACCCTAATTGTTAAATATGCAAAACTAATAAGGCATTCATCATATTAACACCAATGTGGTTATGATATAATATTTTTCATTTGGCGAATTACATTAACCCTTCATTTGTTATTTGCTTTAACATTTGTAATAATATTTGGTTTGTTTTCCTCTTTTCTTATTTTTTGATGTATTTAATGTTATATTCCTACATATAATTATTTTCTTTTCTGACTTTTGTAACTTCTTGTAACCTCATGAATGAGGAAAAGAAAGTATTAGGATTATTGTGTATTTCACTTTTAAGCGATATTGATATCGACAATCTTGAAGATTAATGACCCATATCATGGTTGTTGATTACTGATGTATGATTATCAGGCCGATTTTTTTGAATTCAGCATTAAAAACATTGTCTTTGATTCAAGTAGAATTAATGCTTTTCGTAATCTAATTAGCTTATCTCATCAGTCATAGACTAATCTCCTAATTTGGACATTTCAAATTCTTATTCAATACAACGAAACGATATTATATTGCAATTAAAAAAATTGTAATCTTGCCTTTTGCATTTTTGAAAAGCTTATTAAATCAATTTCAATCCAAAGTGAAATTCAGAATATACCAAAATGTCAGTATCGAGAAGGAATCGTATTTTATGTTCGAAACATGAATAACTTCCATATGGCCGTGTTCAAATATGTACCAAAGTGCTGTGTGTATTGCATAAATATCGTATCTTGGTCGTATAGCGTGGTATATATGTTTTTCGTATTCGTACTTTGCTTGAAAACTCGATTACCCGATTATTTTCGTTGGTATATATTTGCTCTTGTTTATTTTAGTCAAGGAAACCAAAAAAAGGGGTTTCAAACGGTTCGATAAATTCAATTATACATATTTGCCATTTTAATGACCAATTTGAAAAGCATCGATTGTGTTAAAACTGGAAAATCGATTTTGCTACGAAAGTAAATCAAGTTAAATTTATGGAGAAGAACATTTCGAAGTATTTTTTCGAAGTTCGAAATTTTATTTAATTTTTTACAAACAGGCTATTTCAGAAAATTGGGTCAAAACCTCTTATTAATTAAAAAAAAACAAAAATAATATTGTTCCTTTTTTACCGGGGGTAGGATAATTTTTTCTTTTAAAAAAACTTCAGAGAAAAATCGATTGCTACAGTTGTAATCAACTCAAAGTGAGTGAGGTCGGTATTTCGCAAAAAAAAAGGGCAATAGTATATTAGTTGAAATTAAACGTAAATTGTACAATATGGTAAAAACGCATTCAATTTTACTATCAATTTATTTGAAGTTTCTATTTTTGTTGTGAATATTGATTTATTTATACTAATATTAACATAAGACAATGAAAACTTATCATTAATTCAATACAACAATAAAATTACAAAAATAAATCCCATTTTCAAGACGTGTAACTGGAGCCGTTGGTGGTGCAATAACACAACAAACTGGTGCTAATCGTTATATACCCGAAAGTATGCGAGGACAAGTAAATCAAGCCGTTGGTCAAGCAGCTGTGAATGAATTGTCAAATGTGTTTGCAACTAGATTCAAGTAAACAATTTCGATACCTACATTTCTTGTTATTGTGTCGCTACGCTAATATATCTAATACATATTTACACATCTACTAAAGGCCATAAATACAAGTGTGTGTGTGTGCTTTTGTTGCACTTTAATTGAGCGAGTGTGTGTGTGTGTGTGTGTGTGTAGCAAAACTCACAATCATAATAATTATCCATTAACAAAATGCAACTACAACAAGAATTTAATAAACATTCTAAAACTAATATACATACATATAGCACTAGTGAGCGTGCACTTTTTATTTTATATTTCATTTTTGATTTACATTCTTTTTGCATTTTGCGTTTTTTTCTGACCATAATGTATGTGGATGTTGTTAATATGCATTGCAAACGGATCGAGCTTTTATATTATGAAAGGCAAAGTTAATGAAATATTTATTTTCGCATACGAATTATTCATTTATGAATATATTTTTGTTGAATTTTAAAATAAATGAAATATGAAAGCAAATATTATTAAACAATTAATGAAATATTCATTTATGCATATTTCCAAGAATAATTTCATGTCTGAAAAGTGTTTGGCTGAAATACAAAATACACTCGACACAAAGCAATGAAATGCAACAAAAAGTAAATAAAACTTGTTATTGCAATTATTGTATTCATTAAAAATAAATCTCATAAAATTAAAACTATTTAGGGAATTTCATGCAAAAAATCCAACTTAAATTATAAAACATACATAAAATACAAAAACAAATTTCAATTACGAACCTAATCACAAAAAAAAAAAAAAAATAATAATTTTTAATTAATAAATACAAAAAATACATTTTATTTAAAAATACAAAAAAAATATTAATTGTTGCTAAAATATGTTTTCTGTAGTTTCTACAATTTATATGAAATGAAAACAAATGTTGATTGCAAAAATAGACATTAGTATATATAATACTAACATTAGTGCATTTTATTGTTGAACAAAAATAAACTAAAAACATGAGAAAATAATTAATACAGGTTTTGCACTTCAAATTGAAACTTTTCCAAAGCAACAAATGTAACCTTTGCAAACTAAAAGCAGTCAATTTGGAAAAAAAAGTTATGAATTTGATTTGCATAAAATAGTAAATTTGTAAAAGTGTGCATATGGCATGAAAAAAATGTAAATTTGGCTTTGTAAAAGAGTGCATTTGATTGGTAAACGGCTGAATTTGTAGTGCAAAAATCATAGGAATTAATTTTAGTATAGAATTAATAGCAGAAAAATGGATAGCATACAGCAAAATTTTATGTATAGAAGACCCATTATTAATATTATAGTTTTATGTAAATTATGTGAATTTTTTTTTTCCAGAATTTTTCTGCACAAATTACACTGAAAATACTCTTGAATCTATGTTATTTTAGTTTCTTGAAATTTTTTCATTGAAAAGAATTTTTCTTAACCAAAATCAATCAATTAAACTATTCCCATATTTAATGAAAATAACTCTCAAATCTAATATATCATAACTTCAAGATTTAAGCTTTTCAAGTGTGTAAGAAAAAAAAAAAAAAAAAATAAATAAAATAAAAATGAAAAACAATAAATTCCAGAAAACGAAAATAATGTTAAATAAATACTGAAATATATTACAAAAATTTTTTGCAAATGCATACCTACATAATTGTCGATGGCTTGACAAGAAATACATACATACATACTATATATACTCGTACTCTTATCTTATAATACCATTTACGAAACAGAATATAGATGTGACAAGGTATTACTGTTATTCGTATGTTATTGTACATAACATTAACATTTCTCTTACTTGTTACGTGTTAATTAATAGAGAGATATTTCGTAACGTTGGTGATATTCACAATTCAATTTCACAGCGGCTAATTCATATTGTAATATATTGCCAAAAGGAACATTATTAAGATTTTTCTTGCCTGTACTGTTAATGAACATGACAGATATTTTGCAGCATTGGTGGTATCACGATTAGATATTGTAGCTGAATTGTATTTTCGATATACACTAGATTCTTGAATTCTTTCTTCGTTTTACAAAAAATCTTTCCAAATTACATTGCCCAATATCTGAATATTGTTCACTCTAAAATTAAACAAATTTATTAAATATATTATAATTAAAAAAACACATATATATATATATATATATACATATATATATATATATATATATATATATAAATATATACATATATATATATATATATAAATATATACATATATATATATATATATATATATATATATAAATATATATATATATATATATATATATATATATGTATAACATAAACATATATATATATATATATATATATATATATATATATATATATATATATATATATATATATATATATGTTTATATTTATTAATTATTGCGACCATAGTTTTCATAATATTTTCATGAAACTTTGTGAGTGAGTGAAAAAAAAGTTTAATTTAAACAAATTTTAAAAAAATTTTAATTTTTGCAAAATTTTTTAAAATTAAAATATCAAAATGTTCACTACTGATTGCTAATGTACTCAAACAAATTTTTTGTGGAACCATATCGCTCTAGATATTAAATTTTTTGTAATTATGTCAACCAGAGATGGGAAAAATGTAATAATATTTCATTGCAAAAATTTCAGAGCATTGATTCTGAAAAAAAATTTTAATGGAATTGTTTTTTCCATAAAATTTTCCAAATTATTCGAATGGAATATATTAATGCATGAAATATTTTAATGATTTTGATCGTTTGCATTGATAGAAACCATTAAGATTTTTTCTCGTGAAGTACAAATAACTTCTATTGATAGGACTTCGTACAATTGTTAACAGCTTTTTTTAGCATAGCTCGAAAATGGGAATTTCCGAGGATTATTTTCTCGAAACATTTTAACCCTTGAGAACTATCCTAAATGTAATTTTACAAATGATTTTCCATTATTCTACTTTTGACCTAAAAAACCAAATTTTAAACCATTGTAAAAAAAAAAAAATTGTGAAGTAAATGGAGCAGAAATAGATTAGGTCTTTTCTTGCTAAAGTCAAATGTTATCGTTTGAGACTGGTTTTATTCACCACCGAGAAAGTGTGCTTCACTGTGTTATTAAATCACGTACGTGAACAGAAAACGGCGTTTTTTAAACTTGGTTTCGTGTTATATAGATCTACAACTTGCACTCAGTCACTTGAAACGTTCATAATTATCGTGATTAGTTGTTATTTCGATAAATTTGAGATATATATATATATATATATATATATATATATATATATTTGAGATATATATATATATATATATATATAAATACAAAATACAGATAAAATATTAACACAAAATGAAACGAAATAACCGACTAACGGTGTGAATGCCACTATGCATGGCATTGTGAATATCTCTCTGTTATTTCAAAGGTTCATGTAAGGTGAATGCAATGTTAATTAACATTTGGCACTGTTGTGAACGATACTATAATACAGTGGTAGACATTCGTATAAGCGCACATCTTTTCTTTAAATTTTTTAATAAATAAACGCTTTATTATTGCACATAATAATTGAAAATTGTCCATTTCATTGTTTTATTTATATTATTCCAACTAAAATAATTTCAGTTCATAAGCATTCAGCAAAATAAATAACAAAATTGTGAAAAACATACCTTTTCTGTGAAGACATTCGTTTAAGTGCACTCTACTTATTCCTTGAAAACAAGAAAATTTATAAATTTTTGATGATTCTAATATTTTGTATGGCCACCATGATTTTCAATAACTTGAAAGATGCGATTAGGCATCGATCTTATAAGATTTTTTTGAGAAATATGGGCTAAGTTCAAGCCAACATTGCTGTATCGCGTCTTTGAGCTAGCCAGGACTGCCCCATAGGTTTTCTATGAGGTTGCAAACTAGGACCAGTCAAGTCTCTCTCTCTTTGTCTCTCTGGACGCTTGTATCGAGACATTGTCCTGTTGAAAAATGTACTCATTTTTCATTCCTTGCCTTAAAAATGTAATGAGGTTTTGTTGAAGAAGGTCTGTATATGCCGCAGAGTTCATGCGGCAATTAGCTTTCTATCATAACAAAACGCTCCCATTTCCGAAATTCCTCTTTGATTTTGTCAGATCGTCTCGGTAGCAACTGTAACAGACGGGGCCATTTAAGTTGAATATTTTCTCCTCCGAAAAAATTACTTTTTGCCACTCATTTGTCCAGGACATGTACTTTTTTGCGAATTTCAGACGATCCTCTTTGTGCTTTGCCTTTAGACGAGGCTTACTCTTCAATTTCGTCCATTTGATGTTTGATGAATCATTTAGAAGAAGACTGGCAATTTGTCTGGCTGCTATCGAGAGATTTAATTTTGTTTTAATTTGGCCGCAATTAAGTTTTTTTTTAGTTGCTTCTATTCGGATTTGGTATTGCCTCTTTTTGCAGGTTTAATTCCATAATTATTGCCTTTTTTAATAAATTTTCGGATCAAATTCTCAGATCTTCCTATTCTGGCTGCAATCTTCCTGTATGATTTTTCACAATTTTGTTATTTATTTTGCTGAATACTTATGAACTAAAATTATTTTAGTTATTTTTAGTTAATAAAAATAACAGAAGCTTTTATTTATAAAAAAAAATTTAAAGAAAAGGCGTGCGCCTGTACGAATGTCTACTACTGTTTATTGCCACATCCGATATTCTTCTTTCACTTGACTACTTGATCATTCCACTTACATACATATAATAACTAACGTACGTACACATCTACATTTAAACATATTTATATAGATTTAAAACTACTCTGCAAAGGAATAAATTAAAATATTAATCGATAAATTAAAATAATCGATGATTTAAAATACTAAACGTATTTACATACTATCGTACATAGTTATTACTACATATTTCAAATACGATACATATATTAATTTTATGCCAAGCCTCTTATTCGTATATAATATACTTACTATCTATTATGCATTTATGTGTAAAATGTGAAGCAGAAAAAAGGAAACAAAATTAGTTCGCAAAAGATTTGCTGTTGTTGTAATTATGCACATACATATTTATAAATAATATATAGATTTATATATAATAAAAGGCATACAGAACACACTCTCATTACATACCGCTATTACCCACCTGTAAATTGTCATGCAATTAATTGTGGCTATGTGCTAACTAGTAATTGATATATTGCACAAAAGCAAAATCAAATTAGCTGGGTGTGCTCATTAGCATCGCATTAACAATAAAAATACTAAAGGACGACGAATTTTGAATATAATGAAATAAATAAGAATATATAAAGATCTGAATAAAAATAGGCAAATGTTGTACGCATTCAAATGATAAAGTTAAAAATACTACTTCCATAGAAATGGTGACAAAAGGCGATAATATAGTGTACATTTTGAAAAATAAACAAATATATATATGTGTACATAAATGCGGTGAACAATAAATCCTTATTATATGCCTATTATTTGTTTTTTTTTTTTTTAACAATTATTATTCTTCTCTATCAAAACGTATATATGTGCATACAGAACTGGCGAATATATGCAATTTTAATTCAATCTTTCCGCAGTCAGTTGTCAATAAATACAATTTATATGGCATGTACACATGTGACGTCATCGCGAAAAAACACTGTACAGAGAGGCGCAATTGTACTACTGTTAGTTAGTCTCACTCCACGGTCTAAAAATTTTAACGGAGAGCAACCATCGATGGTTACGGATGCCTAAAATCATTACTATCGATAGAGCTTACTCTCTAGTGACCGTCTACAGCTGTAAATTTGCAAAGAACTTAAATTTCATCGCTTAAAACATATTGCACAAAAATAAAAAATGCAAATACAACAATATAATAGTGTCATCTGTCAAATTTTCAGACAGCTGTCAGTAGTTTGACATATAGTGTCATCTGTCAAATTTTCAGACAGTTGTCAGTAGTTTGACATATGTAGTCATTTGAAAACGGTTGACAGTTTGATTGTGCATCCTGCATATGTAACATAATCTAAAATTTGCATTAATTATATTTTATTTTATCTCTTTTATCTGACCATTACAATCGGTTAACAGTTAATCGTCAGTCGGCCGACAGTTAAAAATTCTAGGCACTGACATAAAATATATGACAATTATTCTGGTTGACTGCTTTGTCGCAATAAGTACCATCTAGTTGGGGTTTTATGTGTGGCGGAGAGAAAACACGAAGAGATTGCGAATGGGAACAACTTTGTGTATACTTCGGTAATAATCGCTCAGTACAATTTTTTATTGATTTGTGTTTGATTTTTTTTGGTTTACATCTTATTTTCATTGTTTCATATATTCTCTTAATGTTGCCTTTATGCGATCAGATACAACAAAGATGCTGCACAAAAAAAAAATATGAAAATTGAAGTTAGCATATGGTCAAATTTGGGGAGAAAAATATAATGGAATGATGAGGGATGATTATCATAAAAATCTCTTTATATGCTAACCTCATATTGAAAGTATCGTCATTGGGAAAACTAATTTGACATCCGTCAATTTTTGAAAATATCCCACAAAGGTAAAGCTTGATTGAAAGCTTTTTTAATTGAATCGCGAAATAATTCCACTCCTGCATGGTTTAACGATTTTTGTTTGGATCACAAAATTGAAATTAAGGATCTCCTGGTTGGTTGGTTAGTTGGTTGAAGTGGTGACTCATCCATGAGTCCAAATAGCTCTTACGCACCGTTTTGTTACCACATCCTCGCTTCCAACCGTTCGTTAGGTTGTTTGTGTGGGCAGCAAGGTTAAATCCAGTTCGTGCTGTTTAGAAACCTTAGGAGGTTGCTGATGTTTTCTTTACTAATTCCATTTCTGTTCTCTCTTCACATACAATACACGAACTCAAATTAATTATTGCGACCAAGCAATAAGCAATAACAATTCTCATATATGGTATGTTTATGTTTACTTTGCGTTTGTGATGGACGTGACGGGTGACGGGTTTTTGCGGGAGAGCCCGTCATACAAAAATCGTATTTGTGTGAGTTGTGGCAACTGGACAATCGAAATATGTCGGTCATATTTCAGAAAGCGTCATATTTATGACGCTTTATGCAATGCAAAATAAATCAGGGATATTCTGTGAAGTGGAAAAGATTATCTTAATGCATCAAATAGGAACATTTCAATCATTCTATAACCCACATTACAGAGATTGAGAGCAAATGGTATAATTAATTGACATGCATGTCTTTTTGCGTAGACATTCGCGTACACTGATTGCATTTGAGCGGTCTCTCATGAGAAAGGCTCTCTGAAATCGTGCTCCTTTGGTTGAGATTCGAATTGAATTAAATCTAAAATATTATGCAAGCATTTCCAGCTCTGTATGTACTATATTCAATAGTAATAATTGACAATTCCAAAACAAGGGCAAATGAAAAAACAATGAAATAAAATTAAATACATATGGTAAGCTTACACTAGTGACACAATTATAAATGAACATTTGTGTATAAATGTATTTTATGCATATTAATTTAGGTAAAATCTTCAATTTATGTAGTTTTATTTGAACTTGTATGAGTCTTTTTGTCTTGCTCTTAACTATTATAAATTACATTTAAATTACGAAATTATAAATATAATTATATAGGAATGTTAAATAAATATACCTAAATATATACTTACCATACATATATACCAAACAAAGCATACAGTTCTTTTCTAGTGTTGTTGTTGTAATGACACCTACATACCAAACTAACCACATAATTAATTAATCATTAAACCTATTATATTTCACACGAGTAAGATGTAAAAGCGAATAACAACAACAACAACAAGAAGAAGAAGAACTACATACAAAAATTAAATAAACCAACAACACACAAACAGTGCAATGTTATATTAATAAAATATAAATATACATACATATATATATATATATATATATTAAAAGGGTGATTGTCAGTTACTCGATTCAATTCGATTATTTTATTCAGACATTTAGAATATAATGAAGGCAGATTATTCCTTTGATCAAAATTGAAAATATTTGATTCATCAAAATTGTCATCAAACGAATAAGCACAAATGTTATTAAGGGGTTATATGTATACCTTTTTCTCCAGAGAAATACAGGGTTTTTATTTATTTTTTTTTTTAAGCATGTTACCATTGTTTTATTCAAATACAATACAAATTTTATTAACGTACGTGTCCTTAAGTAAATTCATATAAAATTTCGAGTGAAAATTTTAATAATTGTGGAAGTTATAGTCCTTGCCGCAGAACTCCTTTTTTCAGTAGTGGCTAACGGTGAGCATGAAAACAAGGAAACGGCTCAACTGAAAAAAAAAAAGAAAAATTACGTTAGTATATAGTGTTACCTAGTTCGTGAACGAAGGATTTTACAAAAAGAAAATTTTTACAATTACAGTGATATTTTTTTCAAAAAAGTGACTAACCTCGGAATATTTAAAATGCTTAACTTGCTATAAATCACTTAATGTTCCATCTAGGACACCAATATTTGGCACTTAGTTATGTCATTTTTTATTATTTTATTATTATTAAGGCTATGATGCACCACGACCTGAAGATCTTTTGTGCACCCTATTCCCTAACTAGCAGATCTCAAGACTATTTATAAATCTTGTCACTGCTGTGGGATTGATTTTAACTAGGTCCCTGGCTGGGAACTATGAATCCGTTGCCTAGGTAGTATAGTCTGCGTCTAGCCACAGCTGGGGAATTGCAAAGAACGTGTTCTGCTGTTTCCTGCTCTTCAAGACAGAGTCGACAGAGATCGTTGTTTACCACACCCATTTTCGTCATGTGATAATTAAGTTTACAATAACCTGTTAGTAGTTCAGTGTACAGTTTGATGTCTTTTTTGCTGAGGTTCAAGATAGTATCAACCTTAATATGAAGCGGGGTCAATGAATCTCTTCGACTGCCGCATGCCTGTTTGGGCTCTCCAGTAATCGGTTAAACTACTTTTTTCCTTTTCACATATTAAGTTGTTCATGAAACTACTGTTTTGACCCCGCAAAAGGGTTCTGGGCCTATGAAAGGAGTGTCTGCGCCCTTTTTGGCCAGTAAATCTGCCATTTCATTTCCTGCATGCCCCTCGTGTCCCGGTACCCCTATTAGAGTCACAGAGTACCTCTTTGCTAGGGTGTTGTGGAGTTCAAAGCATTCCCAAACCAACTTAGATTGGAACGAGAAATGCATTAGTGATTTTAGAGCTGCCTAACTGTCCGATAGAATGCATATGTTGGTTCCTCGAGTGCCCCTACGTAGGCATTCTCTGACAGATAGCTCTAAGGCGTGGACCTCTGCCTGAAAAATGGTAGCTATTTTTCCCATTGCAACTGCCTTCCGGAAATTTGGCCCTACAATTCCCGCTTCAGCACTGCCATCTTCCATTTTGGACCCATCAGTGTATCATAACTGTGAGCCCTGATCTAGAAATATTTCGTTGTTCCTCCACGCTGAGCGATCATGAATGATCACTTCGAAGAGTTTGGAGAATAAATAAATTTTTTATCCATCCTGTCAAAGACCGTGAGGCCCGGTGAATTCCAAACTACGTCTAAAATCTTAATGTGCCCTTTTAGGTTACCTTCTTTCAGGTGAATAGAGTTCGAAAGCCTTATGGCTGCACTGGCTGCTGTCCTCTTAACCACAAAGTGTAGAGGATTGAGACCTGTGATTATTCCTAAAGCTGCTGTGGTGCTAGTTCTCATCGCTTCCGTTACGCTCAAACAGGCTATTCGATGAATCCTGTTAAGGATCATCTGAGTGCCAATTTGATTTACCTTCGGCCACCATGCCAGAGAGGCATAGGTGATCATTGGTACTATTACAGTTTTGTAAGACCACGCCATCATTTTAGGTCGTAGTCGCCATGTTTTACCATACAGCCTTTGGCAAGCGAAGGTAGCCCTCAGGGGTTTTTCCGTGATGTATGATTAATGGTTGTTCCAAGTAAGAGTTTTATCCAGGATTACTCCCAAATATTTCATCTCCTCAGAGAGTGTTAGTTCTGTTTCACTACTCATACTCATACACTACTCATATGTCATACTACTCCCGTACAAAATCGAAGAAATTAAAAACCATTAAAACGCCTTAACTTATGATCTTATGAACTTATTCAAATGGTCAGCAAAATGACCAAATTTCTTTTAAATTTAAACCGCAGTAACTTTGGCAATTTTTTATCTAGAGCAACCATAATTGAAACTTATACTAATATGGTAATCGGTGATAATCTGGAATAGAATTAGCAAGGCACGCCCACCACTTAATATGGCTCCCATACAAAGTCTCAGAAATAAAGAAAACCGCTATAACCTACGAACTATTCAGCGTAGAACAACCATATTGAAGGTGTGGATTAGCATTGGAAAAGTAATTAAATTTACAAGGAAGAGGTCGACCATGCCAACTCTTTTATATTGCTCCCATACAAAGCCTCGGAATTTGTTATATGTTGAAAGCGTCATAGTTTCAGCAGTTTTTAACACGAAGTTGAATATTGTCGTTTGTACTAAACTTGCAAGAAATAAGCAGTAGGGGAAATAGACCAAAGACAACATTTTATATATACATATATCTATACGTGTAGGGTATAATTCGGTCGGCGTAGACCGACTGTAAGGTCATTTTTGATTACACTTCGATTATTGAATTCACATAATTTCAAAATGAACTTGCTGAGCATGTACTTATTGACAAATTATAAACATCAAGTTAGTAGTAATATGGGATGCCAGAACTAACTGTATATTTTATTTTACATACTAATAATTGCCTTGATTTTCAAATATTTTTTATGATATTGTATTTTTCCAATTCAACTGCCAACACGGATACTTGCTAATCGAACCTCATATATGAATATCAATCATATTTTTTTAAATATTAAAAGAAAATTTCGGTAAATCGAAATCTTCAGGAATTCTTTCATACAAATCGTTGACAATTTTAGCGTTTTAGCGTGAAAAATTAAGTTTATAATTTGTCTAAAAGAATTCGTGAGAAAAATCATTAAGAATTCTTTCATACAAATCATAAAGAAAATTTTAGGAATTGTTGGAATTGAATGAATTCATATCGATGGGGTATGACGCACAAATGTGTTAAGTACACTTTCTGGTCAAAATGAGTTGACTATAAAACAATAGCTTACCATAAGTGCCTAGTCAAGTCATAAATATTGGTGGTACACAACTAAACGCATTCATTACGAATGCACTATTGGGCGCATGCATTTCATTTTTACTGCGATTTGATAGTTGACATTTATGCTTCATTGTCACGTAAAAAGTTTTTGTCATCAAATTGTTTACAATCATGGAATGGGGCTACTAAAATGTAACATGGGAAAATGCGATATCTTTTGGTCTTCTTTTCGCTTGGAATCACTCAAAATGTTGTGTATCGTCCTGTGGAATTGTTTGAGGATACTGGTGGAGTACGAGACCATCAAAGATCCGGCCATCCGCGTATTGTGAGAACTCCGAAAGCGATCAAAGAAACGAATCGACCGAAAACCGCAGAGAAGACAGAAAATCTTGTCGCGGGAAATGCAAATTTCGCAAAAATCCGCAAAAAAACGCAAGCGAAAATAGAAGGCGTTACGCAGCCGGTACGCTCACAGACAAATTCTGTTTATTGACGAGAAAATCTTCACCGTAGAAGAATCGTTTAATAAACAGAACGATTGTGTGTATGCTCGGTCATCCAGAGAAGCATCCCAACTCATTCCAAGGATCCAAAGAGGCCTCTGCTCCAGCTCACAAGGCAAAAGTGACTCAACTGTGGCTAAAAAACACAACATTCCGGACTTCATATCAACGGATGCAATCATCCGTTGATATGTCCAGTCCAGACCTCTACCCGTTGGATTACAAGTTGTGGTCCGCATTAGAGGGCATATCTTGTTCTACTCGACACCCAAATATTGAGTCGTTGAAGCGAGCCCTTGTCGATGAGTGGCCGGCCAGATCGTCTCAAGTCGTGCTTGAAGGCAAATGGAAGTCATTTCGAATAAGTTGTGTTCAGAGATAAAAAGAAAAAAAGTTTTCAAAAATATTAATTCGTTTTCATTTGGCGTCGATTTTTCTGTGTAGCAATATTTATGACTTGACTAGGTATATTTGTATAAAAAAAGTGATAAATATTGAGCAAACAATTAGGTATTGTGCTACATTACTATAGCATAGATTACTTTAAATTTTGTCTCCTGAAATATATTTAATTTGTCACATAGCACATTTGTGCACTACACCATCAATATGTAAGTTTTATGTAATCGTAGTCGTAAGTAACTAAGTAGAAAAGTATTAATTTGCTTTCTTAATTGTTCATATAACAGTGTAGATTATGCTTGCACTATTTGCACATAACATTTTTATTTTTTCCTAATGCTGCTTTGACATTGACTACAAATATGTACGGTGGTGGTGGTGGGTAAAATTGTAAGTACGTTTGAAAAAAAAAATAAAAATAAAAAAAAAAAACCAAGATTAAATAAAGGTAAGTTCTTTATCTTTGTATGTAAACAATCTGTAAATTGTCGACTATTTCTCTTTTTCATAAATTTCTTTTGCAATTTATTATTATTTTTTTTTTTCATTTTATTGCAATTCAAATTCTATCTCCTATTGGAGATTTTATTAATATTTCTCTTTTTTTAATTTTACCTTCATTACAGTCGCCCTGTACAAAATGCTCCACCACGATTACCAGAACGACCATCTTATGGCAACACAACAAATGGACGACAATTCTAAATGTATTGCAATGTATAGAGACAGAAAGAGAGAGAGAGAAAGAGATCATGTTGAGTATGAATTATGTATTTGTAATAAAGTTAAAAAAGACGAAGGCAACGATGACGAAAACAACAACAATGGCGACGAAGGTTGGCAACAATGTTCACACAATATAGTGATGATAATATTGTAGTTGCATTCGCGTACCTGATAATTATTGATAATTATCACAAAATCAATATACAAATAAATGGTATTTAATTATAATTTTTGTCAAATTTCTTCAATAGCTAATAAAATTTATACTCCTCGTCCAACTTTCTTAAATATTCCATTTTTTCTCTTCATCTCTCTTCATCAAAATGTAAACAATCATCAGTTTTGATATATTTGCGTTCGCATATTGTGATATTTCTTTCTTTGAGAGCAAATAGTTTCTTATTCTCCGGAAATTTGCTGATGGTTGATGATGTATTACTTGAAAAAGTACGCGAATGCAACTAATATGTACTATGTTATATACACTTGTGGCGCTAATAAAACAAAGAGGAGAATGAATGAAACAAAAAGTTGAACATATCCTGATTTAAATTATAAGAGAATTTAGACATTGTACTAAAATATAAACATTTATAATTTTATAAACGATACTTCAAAGATAGAGAGAGAGAGAGAGCAAAACAAAAATATTTAATAATAACAAATGCAGTATATTTTGTAGAAAATCTTTATAATATTAAATAGTAATAAATAACTATAAATATTTAATATATAAATGCATACTGCATATATTAATGTCGAGCCGCCTACCTTTTTACATTTAATTTCATAGTAAATCGAGTAAATCGATACGCAGTTATCACATTATTTATTAGAATTACTTCAAGGTATTTCAAGGTGGCATTACTACGACAACAATTGTGTTGTCAAAACAGCTGTTTAAGTGCTGTCACCCGAAGCTATATGCCTTGAAGGGGGTCCACCTGTGTGAGCGCGGTATTTCGAACGCTTTTTCGGGAATTTTCGTTAGGAGAACTAATTCGAAAATAAGAATAAGTTTTACGTTATTTTGAAGGTTTGTGCTTATATTTCAATAGTGTAATCCGAAGGCTTGTACTCATTAAGGGCGTTCAAAGTGACCCCTTCAAAATGAAATACCGAAATTGTGGGCAAGATTCCGCACGAACCAGTTATCTAAAACGCAAAAAGTAAATAAAATCTTATTTCTGTTTATATCGTTGAGGTACTGACGTAGGATTTTGACGAAATTTTAAAAATTGAAGAAATGGCAGTTGTTTTTATAAAAATTATTCGTTTTCATGCTTTTTTTCGAAATAAAAACTGCTGTAAATTTGAAAAAAAAAAAAAAAACAATTTCGAAAAACCGCTACGTGGGTACCTTCAGTTATCTGTATTAATGAGTCTGTCAAAATTTCAAGTCAATCGGTTAAGTAGATTTTTTTTAATCCTGCCCACAAAATTCAAAAATATGGTTTCGAGAAAAACGCTTTCAAAGTTTGGAAACACAACAAAACTTTGTATTATAGACTCACATTTAATCTGCAATACCAGGACCATAAACTTCTACTTCCTCATCCTGTAGAAGCTCTCGTTAAAGTTGCGAAAATTTTACACAGGTGGACGCCCTCAAGACTACATATCTGCTTTTTACAGTTGTAATAATATATGACTGTAAAAATTCAAAGTGGTATAAATTCATGGGAATGCAATGACTTGTGTTAAAATGATTTGATTTGAAACAATTGTGAATAAATTCAAGAATTTGTACATAATTTTGTAATTTATTCCATTTGCATGTCACAAATAAATTGACTACAAAGCTATACGACTGCAAAAAAATCTAATTGTTTTGTTTTTTTTTTCCCCCTCTTTAAGTATGTTTTTTTTTTATTGTAAATGCAATAATTTTGCTCCAACCCATTATTTTTCTCCTCATTCTTCTGCTTTTGCAATTCCTCATTTGTTGTAAGAGAAGATTGAAAAATCAATTTTAATATTTATTTACGATTTAATGTTTATTATTTTATAATTTATTGTAAATACATTATTAATATTAAATATAATAAAGAAATTAATAATTTTAACATAATACAATAACAAAAAAAAAAAAAAAAAAATTAAATCAAACGCAAAAAACAATTCTTTTAGTCGTAATCAGTAATTATAATACCATAAGTAATATTGTAAAATAAGTATAAACAAGTAAATAAATTAAAGAATATTGTGTATAAAAAATATTGAAATGTTGCATTGTATTGTATTTTTAATTCTATAACCTTTTTTCGAATTCCCATTCCTAGCACCCAAGAAACCTTAAGAGATACTTTTTCCCGCTGAAAATGTTTGGCACTAAAATAAATACAAATTTTTTCGAATACTCTTCCGCGACTGTAGGCTAGAAAAAAACACTTACGAGGGCGGATTGATAAAAAAGCTACCTAAGTACGAAAAAGGCAGTACAAATACAAAAACTGCGATTTGTCAAATGTCAGCTGTTAAAATTTCACCCAAATTTATCGATTAGTTTATTTGTTGTAGTCGTTTGAAGTAACCAATTTTTGTGTTTCTTGAAAAATGGAAAAAAAGCGAATTTCGTGCAGTGATTAAACACTATTATTTGAAAGGGAAAATGGCGAAAGAGACAAAAGAAAAGCTCAATAAACATTATGGTGAGTCTGCTCCATCAGATTACATGGTAAAATATTGGATTGCTGCAGCACTGCAACAATACCATCAACAGGAAGGCCAAAAGAGGTAGGTGGTTACTGAAGAAAATATCAACAAAATCCTCGGTATCATTATGAATGATCGCCGAGTCAAGTTGCGTGAGATTGTTGAAATGGTAAACATCTCATATCAACATGTGTGTTCAACATTTTGCATGAACATTTGCATATGAAAAAGCTATCGGCAAGATGGGTGCCGCATTTGCTCAGTGTCTCACAAAAACAAGTTCGAGAGACCACTTTACAGCGGTTTTTGGACATGATAAAGCATAATCCTGGTCCACCACTACACACCTGAAACCAAAAATCAATCGAAACAATGTGTGGAAACTGGTGGAAGTGCTCCGAAGAAGGCGAAGGCAGTGAAATCGGCTGGCAAGGTTATGGCCAGTGTATTTTGGGATGCACTCGGAATATTGTTTATCGATTATCTTGAAAAAGGATCCACAATCACAGGAAAGTACTATCGTGCATTATTGGATCAATTGAATGATGCAATCAAGAAAAAATGGCCACATTTAAAGAAGATAAAAGTGCTCTTTCCTCACGACAACGCACCGGTTCACACAGCATTAGATACGATGCTAAAATTACGTGAAATACACTTGGAATTGGTTGATCATCCACCTTATAGTCCAGATTTAGCTCCTAGTGACTTTTTCCTATCTCGAAAAGCTCAAACGAAGAAGTGATTACCGAAACTAACGCGTATTTTGAGGGGTTCCCGGAATCGTATTATTCAGATGGTATAATATATACATATATACATATAAATATATATATATATACATATAAATATATATATATGTATGTATATATACATGTATATATACATATATATATATATATATATATATATACATGTATATATACATATATATATATATATATATATATATATACATATATATATATATACATATATATATACATATATATATATACATATATATATACATATATATATATATATATATATATATATATATATGTATATATATATATATATATATATATATATATATGCAGACTGCAGCGAGGAGCGAGGATGACATTCCGTCGACTGCCCGTGCAGGAGCCTCAAGAGCGGTATCATCTGCAACGAAAATGGCAACTTCATCGTACATCGCCTAAAGTTGGTGTAGGGACAGGAATTCCCTTCTTCCAGACGTGCAGGTGCACTTAGGCCGCCCCTAAGTTAACGCAGCCCTCGCTATATAAACACCCAGCTACACCCTAGAAAGGGTGGGGATAGGGGTACCTAGTTATTGCCCTTATCTAAGAACCATATATCTACAAGCATCAGGTTAAGGGCTTACCAGTTGAGCTTTTTTATGATTCCTGTAATTCAGGAAAACCCAGATCAATTATTTTGGTAAAACGTGGCATTAATGCTCTTCTCATTTCAGAACACACAAATAAGGATCAAGTCGCCGTAAAATTAGAACTGGCAGCTGAGCCAGAGATCATCCTTTGCTCAACCTACATATGGGCCAGTCAGATGACTGCAAGGGAAGGGACTGAGCACATAACAGAAACAACAACCATTTTGTGCTCAGCAGTGACGCAAATGCACACCAAACAATCTGGGGTAGCAAGGACATCCATCAGATAGGCGAGTGCTTATTTTAATTCATTAACTGTAATAAGTTAGAGATATTTAATATGGGTAATACCCCTACTTTCAGGAACAGTATTGGAGAAGAAGCCCTAGACATCACCGTATGTAATACATTCCTACAGAATTTCATCAGGAATTGGAAAATGTTAGATTAAGCTTCCATGTCCGACCACGTTCATATTAGATTCGACATTCAGTCCGATATAAAAATAACTGCTACTTATAAGAATCCTAAGTCAACTGATTGGAACACTTTCCAGGGTAAACTCTTACCACCAATCATGCCCAGAAAAGAAACATCAGGCAATAGGATTACTCCCTGGTGGAATGAATATTTAGCCAAATTGCGGAAAGAAAGCAGAATACTTTTTAATATAGCTAAAAAGAATGGTGACTGGTTTACATATAAAGGATCCCTCACTAAGTATAATATAGAAATTAGAAGAGCTAAGAGAGAATCGAAAATGCATACTACATACAATAGTCAAAAATGTATTTAAAAAATCACAAATTCATATCACGGTGTTTTTTTGTTTTTAAACCAAGTTAAAAAATAGGCAAAATTTAAACAAATATAGTAGAATAAATTAAACATAACTAAAGAAATTCACGAACTTACAAAAATCCAACTTAGAACTTACTTACTCACTAGTTTTTCCAACAGCTTCACTTTTTTCCTCTCTGTCTCTGCATTCCGCTCCCAATTCTCCTTCAACAATTCTTTAAATTGTTGGAAAGTTTCATCTAACTTTTGTTCCAGATTCACTTGCCAAGGGTCCAGATGTCCCACCGATGGGGAAAACCGGGCTAGAGGGGGGCTACGCGACCTGGTGCAGCGTGTACAGGGAGCCCGAGATCCAAGCAAAAAAAATTGACATTTATTGTAAAAAAGATAACTAATAGAATCATATAAAACATTTTATCATTGCAAGTTGTTTTAATGCTGAAAAAAAAATTCCGAAAATACTTTATTTTCCGACAGCTCAAGGTGGTCTTCCCCCTTAAATTCGCTTAAAATAAACAAGCTCATTTCTTTTGTTTTGTTGCTTTGCATGCAATTCGATAAACTCGTTTACTTGTTAATAAAACAACTTGAAATTTTCGATGCAGTCTCATTTTGATGGAAAAATTGGATTATGTCATATACGACGACGAAAACTACACCACGATCACCTTAATCGATTTTCAACGATTTTTCGATTCAGAATATACCAGTTTATAGTATTTTTTGCTAATAATAATTTTTTATTGAATATATCAAAATACAATACGCACATAATAGCCTAGACAGACGGCAGCCTAATTCCGGATTACCGAGTTAATTCGAATTAACTCGGACATTAACTGCAGCTAATCCGCATAAACTCGGATTAAGGCAATTTGCGATGGCAACACTGCTGAAATGCTATTGTGAATTTTTCTCGATCCATTTTACAAAATATTAGGTGTGTTCGCTAACAAAAAACTTTCAAGAATTCTTAACAGTTTTCAACATGAAAAGCGTTGGCGAACAAATAAATCCAGCTGTCAATTACGAAATGTGAATATCAATTTACAAGTTTCTGATTCAGTTATCAGTTCACGTACTTCTTGTAGATTTTCTCATATCAGAGAGTGACAGATGACAGAAATTGATAGTGATAGTAATGTAAGTGAGCAGACCTAATAAAACAGCAATCAGCCGTTTAGTTAATCCGCAATACTGCCGTCTGTCAGGTTAATATTTTATTCGGATTAAGTGCGCCGGTAATCCGGATTAACGCTGCCGTCTGTCTAGCCTATAAGAAGCTGATATCTGAAGGTTGTAGTAATTATTATTGTTTCGTACCCCACTTTTACAAATTTATAAATACATCTTATGTATTTCCTAAAGAATAAATTGACTGAATTTCTCTTATAAGTTAGGCCTACATAGATCTACATACATGTCTAGTACATACTTATAAATGCAATTTCAAAATGCAATGTATTAATTTTCATTTTTAAGTGAATTTATTTGGATAATTTATTGAAACTAGGCGGTCATAATAATATGTTTATTTCTATATAATTGTAATTATAATAATAAAATCTTAATGCTAGCATATAATATGAACCTATATATAATGTAGGAGTATATATGTATGAATACTTTATGTTAATAACTTCATGTGTTGCTCTTTTCCTATTATTAATATTATATTGTATAACAAGCAATAAACAATTTAAAGTTCACATGAAAAATGTCTCTGACATTGATTTTCACACACAACAACTTATATACAAGCAATTATAGTTTGTTTAAGTGATCCTCAATAATATTATACACAAATTGCAATTGTGAATAGATGTTTATTTTGTATATGCAATTGCAATAATATGCACTGTCTTGTGTGTATGTATTTATTTTTTCTTTGTTCATTTTATATTAATTTTTGAATAATTGCAATTTATAATATTTGCATTTATTTATAGATATAGAATTTTTAAAGAATTTCGACGATTTAATTAAATTTTTGGTTTTTTTTTTTTGTAATATGCTAGACTATTGTGAATTGACTAACCTAATGTTAATGAATATTAGTGAAAAATATTGTATATGAAATGCAATTATAAGTACATGTATTATTATTATTATTATTACGTATAACGTGTTATTAGTATTAATAACACTGTGACACAATATTTGTGGGGGCGGAATGAATCCACATCATGAGGATAAACCTAGACCAATATAGTAAAACCTCCAAGACTTTTGCGGATTCTCAAGCAAAACTTTTTATGACCATTTTATATTTGCAATTTTTCGCCTGAATGCTCTTAGAATAAGTTTGGAAAAAAAGGGTTAAAATTCATAGCGGAGCAAAGTATGGTATTTGAGTACATAGAGTAACATTTCAAGGGGCACAGCGAAAGTTCCTAAGCGCAGAAACATCACCCTCGAAAAGAGCTGAAGTTATATTTATGTACAAAATATTAAAGAATGCATAAAAAATTGCATATTTCAAGAGGACATTCTAGCGAATAATTTTCGAAAACATTTTAACCCTCTAGCGGCCTCCTAAATGCCATTTTATTCAGACTACAAAAAAGGGTCAAAACGACCCTTTTGTGAGAGACCTAACGGGTTAAAATGTTCTACAAAATTATTCAATGTGAAATTTTAACTATATATACCCAAACAACATATTTCGATCCGATATGAATTTTAACCCTTTTTTCCCCACTTATTCTAAAAGCCATAAAAAATTTGGCCTGAGAATGCAAACAGTTTTGGAGGTTTTACTATATGTGTCTAGGTCTTTCGTCCTGAGGCAGAATCATTCCGCTCTCAGACAATAACCCGCAAATTGTGTCACATTGTAATCTGCGGAAACAACCACCAGTTGTGAGTTGTTAGGTTGTTTGTCAAAACTTCAAGTCAACTTCACACTTAACCTGCATTGTTATTATATACCATATTTTGACAGCTGATATAGCCGGTTTTATTTGCGACGATTTGGATCAAATTTAATTTGTTTTAAGTCTGCCTGATTTCCGAAGAAATCCAAATAGAACCTGTGGCGCCAAGGAGCCAAGATAGTTGCTTTGAGAGAGAGAGAGAGTAGGGCAGACATAAAAGATGTGCTACGCCGCCTCATCACCCTCTCGACAAGCTGCACAGTGTCCGCAGTTTGCTAGTTTGCTATCCTTTTCATGTGACGTTCTCATAAGTTTAGTAATCTAGGGAAAAGTGATCACCTAATAGAAGTGTTATACATCACGGGTTTTGACTATATGCAGTAATCTTCGGCCTGCCAATTAAACTTATGTACTGAACCAGTCCAACAGTCAATTCTGGGCTTGCTGGGACCGGTCTCAGGGCGGATAAAACCAGCATCAGAGCAATTCTTTGCTAGTACGTCATAGGCCTCATTGCCCGCGATGACCACATGCCTTGAAATTCACACTAACGTCAGACTTTTATATTTTCCGAAATTATTTCGTCTGGATTTGCAGAAACCAACAATCTTGCAGGTGGTGGCAGGATTGTCTATAACCAGCAGTGCAGCATGTACTTTCGCTTGAAAAACAGAGGCATGCAAAGAACAGCCGCGTTCTATTCGCTTTCATAGACTCCAGAGCCAAAACTTTGTTATGCCATAAGACATAGACAAAACTGAGAAATTCACGCCAATACCACAGTTATCCAGGAGGACGACCGTACCAGTGTCCAGCAGAAGACCTTACTTACAACATAAAGCCACAATCTAGATAGGATTCTCTTGACCCATACGCTGGAAAGTCGACTGAACCGGACTGTGGATGCGTAGGAAATAATAGGCCTAATCATAGCAGTGTAGATCCAAAGGACCCTGCTAGGCGAAAGAGCCCACGTCACATTTTCGATGTTTGATTCCCAAAGGAGTTTACTTTTAGTATTACTCCAAGATTTTTAACCTACTTGGATAACTGAAAGCGGATTCTCCGAGTGCAGCAATAATGAGAAAATCACTTTTTCTTCTTCTGATAAACAGCAGCAAACCAGTTTAACCGGGATTGTCCAATAGCCCATTCAAGTGGCACAAAGTTTTAATCCTGCTGACGTTCATAAGCGAAAGGCCTGTGACAAGACAGGAAATGTCATACGTGTATGCTTGCGTTTAGATATTGGACCTATTCAACGGCACAAGAAGAGAATCACTCACCAGGCACCAGAGTAAAGGAGACAACATACGAACCTGGGGACATCCCATGTTTAAGGTACCATCCCTTAGCACCGGTAGAATCAGCAGATCTAACATAACATGCCATGTCGGCTGGCTGACTCACACATATGTACTATCGAAAGTAACATTATCAAATGCACCCTCAATGTCCAGAAAAATGTTCATTGAGCCATATATCCTCACAAGGGCTATTCTACGCTGGCTAGTGGGTTCTGTAAGACCGACTCACAGAATTTTCCTCTTTGATAGGCATGTTGAAATGGCAAAATGAAATGAGTCCTAAACAACGACCCGCGTTTGTGCAAGTCATACAAGTCGGACTGAAGTTACTTGGGTTAGTGTAGTAGTTTCTCCCAATGAAGGAATTAATGGGATGAAGGCAACCCTTAATAGTCTCCAGGACTGTGGAATATTGGCCAAGCAAGCCTGCTGCAGTTGACTATAAGCTCTCCTTCAATATGACCGGATATAAGTCGCTTAGGCGATTTCTAACTGTCAAAAGATTCAAAAGCGAATCTATAGCAGCTTCAGCCGCAACAGATTTACCAGCCACATCATGTAGGCGTATACGCCTCAGTAATGCTCATCTCCAACGATGACTGTTGTAGGGCAATGCTTACTTGATTCTTTTTTAACCTTCTACTGGGTAATATCACGATCGATTTTGAACTGTACTCTCACCAACTGGACAAATTTAACGATATACTCTAAGAGAAAAGGCCAAAATTGAGTCTTCTTACTTATATGGAAACCCCTTGAAACAGCTTGTATGGATGCTACCACATCCACCATATTTTCAAGGTCTGAAACCTTGGGATTATTACTTCAGATACAACCTTTATAAAATGAGCCTTAATGAAGATCTGTAGGTTTTGGGTTCAATTCCCGGCTGAAGCATAACAAATTTAATATCGAAAAGATTTTTATTTCGAACGGTACCCATCTGCCGGCAAGCAATTGGTAATTCTTCCGGCAGTAACAATTTGCCATGGAAAACCTTCTAAAAGAACTCTGCGACAAAGCTCAGAAAACCGATGTCGAAAAGTTCTGCTGTTCTGCTGGATCCGGCTATAATAAGTAGGTCCCTTCAAATACTGTCCAAAAATTAACACGCACAACAGAAATGGAAGAAAAGCTTGGACAAAGACCCCTTCGGGGCTTATACGTGTCACGTCAGTTACCTATAGGAAAATAACCCGTTGCCAGGTCGACTAGTGTTCAGTAGTCCCCTTCGCTCAAAAACAGGAGCAAGCGAGAGCAGCTAGCAGAAATGTTAGGCAGTACGTGTTTCGATCATCTGCAGTCTAGCTTGGCAATCAATCTATGAACTTAGTCATTCTACCCTTAACTGTGTCCTTTATGGCTTCAGAGGGATATGGCAAAGCGGGCTCAATCAAATCAACCTCAGAGCACTTCTTTGCTAGTACTTCAGACGTTTCATTGCCCGCGATGCCTGCGTATCTTGCGACCTACGCTAATGCTAGACTGTTATATTTTCCGGTATAATTTAGCTTCAGCAATCTTAGAAGGGTTGACAAAATAACCCATGATCAGCAATGTAACTTGTCACTGCGGTCACAGACAGACAAGCATTTCATACTTCTTTCCACGATTTGATATATGATTCTGCATCGCATATACATCTGCCTGAAACAGAGACATGGCCAGAGTCACGCAAACCAATTGCAAGTAATAGCTTCCGTAGAAATTGCAGAGCTAGAAACGATATCGGTTCCGAAGCCATCCGTGAAGATATGGAAACAAACAAGCTTGGCCACACTTCCAACCAAGAGCTGGAAACTGGCAGGACTACTTTGTACTGCTAGCGCGGAATTGTGATATTAATCTCAGTGTCGCAGTTAGAGAGGAGAAAGGCAGGGTCAGCAGACGATGCAACGCAGTAGTTGGTGATTTCCACAGGATGATGTGTGCATATGCATACAGACGGGACGTTGTAATTCGTTGCATTTTGTAATGGTAGAACTTTAAAGTATTTTCTGCGACTTGTAAGAGTTGCCTAGGTCACATATTTTGAAATGCAACTTATGTTTTCTACGTCACAGTATGTCTGTCTCTGAAGTGAAGCGCCGTTGGATAAACTTTTTGACCATTTTGAAATGTCATTAATGCTTCTTAAATCATTATAAGTCTGATCATTGAAGTGTAGCGCTAGTAGATCAACGTTTAGATTATTTTTAAACGACATTGATGCTTTAATGGGTCACAATACGTCTAATCACTGCATTAAAATGCCAGAGTATTGAAATACTATACAACCGATGCCTTCTAGGTTACATTAAGTATGATCATTCAAGTGTAGCGCCAGTTGACTACTTGGAAAATATATTGATGCTTTCTTTAATTTGAAATGCAAGTGATGCCTTCTAGCTCACAATAAGACCGTTCATTCAAGTGTAGCGCCGATGGATTAACTTTTGGACAATTTTGATATGCAATTGATGCTTTCTAGGTTACAATAGATCTGGGTCAATGGAAGTGTAGCATCAGAGGATCTATTGCAGCTTTCTAGGTCACTATAAGTATAATCATTGAAGCGTAGCGCCAATGGATCAACTTTTTGACTAATTTGAAATGCAATTCATGCCTTCTAGGTCAGAATAAGTATGTTCATTGAAGTGTAGCGCCAGTTGACTACTTTGAAACGATATTGATGCTTTCTTTAATTTGAAATGCAAGCGATGCCATCGAGCTCACATTAAGACCGTTCATTGAAATGTAACACCAATGGATCAACTTTGTGACAATTTGAAATGATATTGTTGCTTCCTAGAGTACATTTAACCATTCCACAATGTGTACGATGCTTTTTGAAGTTGACTTGATATGTTCTGCAGTACTGTTGCGAAAGATATACTCTGAAAAATTAAATATAATAGTACTTTTGAAATTATTTATCATCTTTATTAATGTTGGTACAATATATATGTATGGAGGAAGTAATTAATATTTAATTTAATGGTAATTTTTTAACATCATTTTTTTTTTAATTTAATTTTTCTTTTCATTTTAGTAAATTAATTTTATTAAACATAACGTATGTTTATATAGTATACAGTCATATGTAAGTAATATGTAGTTAAAGTTTTTGTTTTGTTTTCGATTTGTCAATTGATTTATTAAAATTCCTCATTATATATGTGCATAATTTATGAATATTATATATATATATATATATATATAGTATAGAATATAGGGTTAATAATTATTTCAATATTTGATTATTAATGTTGGTTGAATTAATTATCAATTACAAGAGAAGAGAAATATTATATAAATATGCAGTTAAAAAGATAACATTTAATGTTATAATATAATAAATTATACAAGTGTTATTTTATACATATACCCAATAGCAGAATTCTGAAGGCATACATATTAAAATGTATTTTTAAAGCACTCTATTATAAGTTCGGATTACTCTTACAGGCATTTTATAGAAGCGCTTCTATGAAAACGAGATAATTCTATTTATCATTTTAGTGTGTAGTTCGTTCAAGTATGTGTAATTGTTTTTGCTTGTCGTCGATGGTTGAGCATTAATATGAATTTTCAATGCGCAATTACAATATTCTTTATTGGTTTACAAATTTCAAAATTATTTCCTTTGAACAAAATTCAAGGAAAATAGAAATCATCAATAAACACATGTTTTTTTTTTTCAAAATATCATTTTAGCACTTCTTAAAGTCATTGGCATTTTAAGCCAATGCCTTTAAGAATACTTGTTTTAAAGTACGATTTTAAAGGATTTTTCGATAAAGCGAGAGGATAATATTTGTTTGATTTTGTTTTGTTTTTGGCTCATTTCAAAATGTATTATGAAAAAATTCTACTAAGGCCTACAAGATGCAAGGCGAGGCTATTTTTAGTGCCTCGAATGACCGAAACTACAATTGAACTCAACCTTTTACCAATGGAGAGCTTTGGTCTAACCATTTCGCTACTGCATTATGTACGTGGTGGTGTTGGTTAAAAAGTAGTTTTATTTTGCACTATTTAAATTGAGAGATGTCAAATCACACATATGCGAACAAAAGGAACGAAACGGCCAACAAATCTCACGATGCCCTTAAGGATGTGATGGGGAAATATACGGAACGTTTCAATCGCGGCTCCAAGTAAAATTACTAGTCATTTTACCAGTATGCTTTTTGTATGGTATTTCTATCCTTTTTCTGCTACTGGGTAGGAATACAATCGATATATATGCAATTAAGTAATGAATTAACTAAAGAATTGGTTTTAATTTGCTTGAGTTTCGTTTTTTATTTTCATAATTTTGCAATAAATATTGCAAGTCATAATACATTGCACGGTATATAGGTAGTATCATATCATATATATATATATATATATATATATATATATATATATATATATATATATATATATATATATATATATATTCATATATATATATATATATATATATATATATATATATTCATATATATGTATATATATATATATTCATATATATATATATATATATATATATATATATACATATATATTCATATATATATATATATACATATATATTCATATATATATACATATATATATTCATATATATATATATATATATATTCATATTCATATATATATATATATATATATATATATATATATATATATATATATATACATTATACATATATATATATACATTATACATATATATATATATACATTATACATATACATATATATATACAATTGCATAAATTTCATTTTAGATAAATTAAAAATTTAACCACAATTCTTTTGCGCATCACTACTTTTTTGCCTTTTACTCGCTCGATTTACTATTTTTATAATGTTTTGTATTCGTATTTGTTTAATCCTCCTTGGAGAGACTACCCAAATCACTTAAAAATATTTCTGGGGTCAATATATGCGATGAGCCAACTAATACTTCCCAATTTTTGACCGCATTGGTCACTTCGTAGGCACAACGCATCTCGGACATTGCTACACCGCCCACTATGAAAACAATAAGACGTGGTACATTCTTAACCTGTGCCTGTGCTTTATCCTTATGCCAATGGCCATAGCGTGCACTGAAAAACGTATAGAAATGATAAAGGATCAAGTAATTCAAAACATTATTATTGTGATGGGTGAGTTCAAATTATTTTCTTCCAATCAAAAGCGTATAGAACAGTTATTATATACTCTACTGAATGGAAATAGGAATTGTAATTAGTAAAGCGCTACTGCACCGCACCCTTAAGATCTACTGTATATTATCTAGCACTATGAGCATATTATATGACGCCTTCATATAAATTTTGCTTAGATATTTAATTACATCTTCAACCTGAAGTTATGAGTAATCAGCAAAAATTCGCCGAGTTTCTTGTGATTTCCTCATGATTGAACGGAAGAGAGGAAAGAAGAAGTTTGCGAAAATTACGCTATTTTCCCTCGAATTTCTTTCCGTACCTCGAACTTTTTAGATTTTTTATTATTATTATTATTGTTGGGCATACATTGCGACTGAAAAGCCTACTATATCCCAGGCACGTCTTGGGCCCTTTTGTAAGTCCTAACGCCTTTGAAAAACTTAAATTTTTGCTCAGCATTAATTAATTAATGTTTTCATGTCTGAATCTGGATTTAGGATTTGGTATATGTAAACTCAAATGTTTATTTCGAGTGAGCGATATCGCAGGGTATTGCTCTAAAATTGTGTCTTGGGATCCGACTTCCTCTATGTAAAATCTGCATAAGTTGTCGGAAAGAATTTGCCTTTCGTGTCAGGGGTTGCCTCAAATCGCACTGTCATGTTAGAAACTCTGATAGAATTCTTAGGTTGCATTTTGATAACGTCATGCATTCTTTCAATTGTCAAAAGTCAACATAGTATGGAATTCATCTGGTGGTAGTCTAGAGCCCTAATGGCTACCTAACTGTTCTTTCAAATTGCTATGTTCCAATTTACAATTCCAATTTATGTAGTTTTATTGACGAATCTAAGAAGGGTGAGCATGAATTTCACTTATGCTCATAATATGCGACATCCAACAAATCAACAAACTTGTTATCGCAAAAGCTGGGCAATGACAGTGAAAGTGCTTCATAGTGTGCAGAACATAGAGGCAAGATTGGAAGGTCGGGACTATGATGACACTCACAATGGTCATGTGATGTTAAATTTTGTTGTACTCTATGATGAACCCTGATCTGTACCCTAAGGTGTTTCTCCTTGTAAGTTGGAGGTCGCCAGTCTTTTGTTAGATCCTTTCACAAAGCTTTCGCCAATCTGCATCTTTCGAGTTCCATCATCTATATACATTTATCGATGGAACCAAGAACCATGAGCACCCACAGTGCTCATATGATGTTCACCTGTGATGAGCCCTTGATGGCCCCAATCAGTAGGCTGAGCTCCTTCCTTTTTACTTGTAATATAAATTTCGCCAGTCTTCTGCTGTCAGGTTTATCTACAAATTTACATCTACGTATCGCAGGAATACCGCAGAGATTACGCAGAAAATTGCTTATGGTCTCATCGGCCAATTCGTTTCCTGTGATGCTGCAGTGTCTTGGCACCCATTTAAAATGCAGTTTATTATTATTTGAGTATAGTAATATTTGAGCTATTGCTGAGTCTGCTCTGTAATTGCCAGGAAAACGTCTGTACATTAGTATCCAGATTGATGGCATACTAATAGTAGTTGTATTACTATCTAGGATCTTGAAAAAGTTATTCGCTTAAAGCGTCCATCTATTTGGAAAACATAGAGGCCTCCTTGTCCAAATGGATGTGTAATTAACAGCTTCTTTCTATTACCTTATTTTACCCTACGCCTTGAGGCGTTTTTGAGCCATCTGTATACCACATTTGGACACCTTTTAACTAGGCTTGATTCTCAATTCATTTGACATTACATTAGCTTATAAATTTGTTTCTAAGCTATTAAACTATTAATAGCTATTAAACTATATTGGAATTTGCTATACGCTGTATCGGAAAAATCTCTTCACCCACCATAAAGGTCATTAACCCACCTGGTTGGAGCATGATAATTAGTATTCTGTGCTCGTCCAGCCAAGAATGCAAAATGACGCTGATCCAATTTATCCTCAATGCAATCTTCCATAATATCCTTAACTACTGGAGTCCAACGTGACATCTGATAAGTGTGTTCAGTGATGCGTTCTTTACGTGGTACACTGTAGGTCTTTTTACGTGACTACATGTGAGGATTACAGAATTTGAATAACAAAAAATTAAATTATAATACGAAACCAGAAAGTACTACAACTTACATCGGCAATAACGTTAATACCCAGAAAACTTAAATTTCGCACCATATCCTGATCTTTGGGTGAAAGTTGTGCATGTGTAAACAACTTGGTGAGATTCTCTTCGGAAATACCATTTTTAATCATAACATATAATGCAATAATGCGCACCTTATCATAATTGGAAACATTCTACAATTGGGTTAGAATGGTATGGTTAGTTAGTGGGTATGGTTAAAGTTCTTATAAATACCTTTTATCACATTTTAAGACCTCCTAGCTCAGCGAAAAATTCATAATTTCAATCATTTTTAAGTATTCTGTATAAAATGAACATAAAATGCTTGAAAATCGTAAAATAACGAAATAACTGCCCATAAATCCCCCCTAGAAAAGCAAATTATTTGACCAACCTCTGTTAATTTTGTCACACGGGCCACTGGCTTGTGGATAGGCATGCTGTAAGGCTCGGTTTACCGGCCAACGATTTTTGTCGCAGCTGCCAGGACGAGGAAGAGGAGGAAAGTGTTCACCACTTCCTCTGTAGATGCCCCGCCTTGGCATGCAGAAGGCACACTCTACTGGGGAGTGCCTTTTTTACAGATACCACTGAGCTTGCACCCATGGACAGGGTCAGGGACATTGCTCTATTCATTAGGAAATCCCAATGGTTCCGCTTAACAGAGGTGATAGGGCAGTAATCATCAGTGATGCATGGTGACACAATGGGCCAATTATTTGGCCTAAGTGCGCCCCCCTTTGGTGGGCGGCCGCATAACCTAACCTAACATTTCCTCTAAATATACTTATTCCCTAACTCTATTCCTTAAGAGGGTTCCCAAACACGTAAAATAAACGTAAAAATGCTTGAAAACGGAAAAACTACCCCATGAAGGTAAAAACACTGAAAAATGGACAAATACCAAAATTGCCAAGTAGTCCTATAGTTGCAGGCACTTGCAACGCCCGGAACATTATTCGATTTTCAAATTAGCATTTCCTTTAAAAAATTTGACACCTATCTCCACCCTTTAAGGGGCTTTCCCACAAAACACATGAAAATCGATCAATAATGGATTTTCTTGTTATTTACTTGGGGAAAAAATGTTTAAAATATAAACATTTTATGTTTTTCGCAGAACCAGGTTGGCCACATACTATTGGGCTCACTTTACCAGACATACATACCTGATCAAGTAATATTGGTACAATATTCCGCATATGATCCTTTATTTTTTCACCTTCAGCATCAGTGCCCATAGCTAAATCTTGTTCAACGCGGCATAATTTATCAACATAATTCTATAGTTATAGTTAAATTAGATATAAAATATATAGATTATTTTAAATATCAATTATATAGATACAAATTGTTTTCGATTTTTGTATTAAGAGCTTTAATAGATAGATCCAGATAAGTCGAAAGCCGACCTGAAGAAGTAGAAGAGAAAATTTATGGAAAGTGAACCCCTTAAAATGAAATAATAATTAATCTTTTTCTGTATACAAAGTTCCAAAGCTAGGCACTATGAGTGAAATTTATGTTTTTGGGCAGTGCTAACCAGCGCTTTGTAAATACTAGGGTTTGAAATCTGCAGTGGTACTGTAAGTAGTAGTAATCGGGTAATCGAGAATAAATGGAACGAAAACCAGATTGTCTTCGGCGGTGATACTTGCGCTGCACTAAAAGTCATGGTAAATGACGAGTTAATTCGACGAAATTTGGCACGCAGTATCTATGATCTAAGATTACTGAAGCTAAGGGCGCGATCAATGACAATGTTTGTTTCCACATAAGGCTCAATGCCTTTTATTATCACAATAAGACCTTTTTCATTCTTGCGTTACTACGATATCTGGAGAACTCTTACGGTATCTAGGTCCAGAGTAAACCAGAACTTTTGTTTCGTGTATGTTACCTTTAATTATTGAAATAACAAGAAAACCTTTGGGACCTCCTGTTGGAAATTTTGCTTTTCTTCCATCTTCGTGGTCAATGGAGCCTTGCTTGTTGGCGAGTAGTGCAAATTGATTTGTGGAAATGTTTGCAATGCCCTTATTATTATGTTTAATCAATTTTAGAGTTTGTATATTTAACTGTGTAGGGCTACGTGTTCGTTTTACAAATATGAAAATTTGAATATTGGTTCATTAATCAGCAAAGATTTGGATATCTGAAAGAAAGGTACTGGCTACTTCGTCACAGGATCTGTCCTTAACTTCAGTGCTGTTGTTGTTGTTGAAGTGGCTGTTTTCTGCGGGAAAAACCTAATTAGTGACTAGCACCGTTTTACTACCTCTTATACTCATTAAGTGTTTTATTTAAATGTTGCATTTTGATATATTGGAAAGGTTGGAACTCCTCATAGTTTCCGGGATACTAACTCTTAAAGTGCTACAACCATTTTGTGAGTTCCAAGAATAACAAAATGCTTTTTATCTCAATATCCGAGCTTCAAAGTTGCCACTCTTTATTAGAAGAATCAGCTAACTGATTTTGTTTTCTTTTTAAGGTTAATTCAATACTGTCAAATTGGAATTTAGTTACTCATAGGCTAACTGATACATTTGAGTTAAAGTTAACTTAAGGCTAACTCATCACTGTGAAAATGGTCCTTAGGGATATTTGTTTCGCAATTTATATGTTGCGAATCATCATGATGCTTATAGCCTAGACAGACGGCAGCCTAATTCCGGATTACCGAGTTAATTCGAATTAACTCGGACATTAACTACAGCTAATCCGCATAAACTCTATGAGTTAATTCTGAAAATAAAAGAGGATTAGGGCAATTTGCGATGGCAACACTGCTGAAAATTGTCTATTGTGAATTTTTCTCCATCCATTTTACAAAATATTAGGTGTGTTCGCTTATAAAAAACTTTCAACAATTGTTTACAGTTTTCAACATGAAAAGTGTTGGCGAACAAATAAATCCAGCTGTCAATTACGAACGGTGAATGTCAATTTACAAGTTTCTGATAGTCTTCAGTTCACGTACTTCTTGTAGATTTTCTCATATCGAGAGTGATAGATGACAAAAATTGATAGTGTAAGTGGACAGACCTAATAAAACATCAATCAGCCGTTTAGTTAATCCGCAATACTGCCGTCTGTCAGGTTATTATTTTATTCGGATTAAGTGCACCGGTAATCTAGGCTATTAGATACATTGTTGCCTGGGGTTTCTTTACAAGCAACATGTACCTACCAATTTCTCGCCGTATTAATTTGAAGATGTTTGTGTAACATTTGCTAGAGGAGAGGGACTTTGAAAACGCCACTGCTATGTGCTATACTCACATTAGTTGAAATGGGAGAATATTTATGGATTTTTGTTTTAGGGTCTAAAGTAGCAACGGACGTATTTTTTACCGCTAAGAGATATACACTCGCGATGGAATGACGGCGTGCAGATGGCGGGGATTATGAAACACTGATCGTTGTTTTTTCACTCTCTTTCACTTGTTTGTTTTTATATTATCTTTATTTACTTTCCTATTTTTATTTTTTTTATTTTCTTCTCTCACAATAATGGAACACCAAAGTGTAGGATTGTTTACAAACAAACCTAATGCATCTCTATGGCGACATTAACGATTAGTGTCAACAATAAAATATTAGTTGATCCTAAGGAAAATAACAAAATTCAAGGAGCAAACATAAACACGTCCACACCGAATATCTATTGTCACAACGCACTAACCACTGAACTACGGCATCCACCAGCGATCTTAATACCGTTTACGTTTCACACATAATGTGGAACAGATACACATCATATTATACAGTTTTGTGATTCTGCATATGGGGGCTTCATTCAGTTTGTTCGACTACAACCGTTTGTTTTATTCGTTCGAATTGCGGGATGATTTAATAGCAAATGGTGAGAGAGTGGGAGCTTCGAAGGAAGGAACCTGTTTGATTTAAGAGATCCGTTTACAAATTACCTGATCTTACCTGATAGGATTTCATGCAATCCTCAGCTAAATGCAAATGTGTGGAATATTTAGAGAGCTCCTTTTGATACTGTGGCATTTTTTTTATCATTTGCGAGAGATCGCGCATTGAAGATTTATCAGCTAATTGAAATTTAAATTAAATATTGAGTGGTCATTCATTTCACAGAGATTATATTACCTAGACACAAAGAAAAAGAAAAAGCGAAAAGCAAATATCCACTTACCCGAACTCATTCTCTTCGATTCGGTAAATTTTTTTAGATTCTGTGTAACCTGTGTTGAAACAACAGCTATATGTTCATGTCGCAATTCAATCCATAGATCATCATTCTCATCGAGTAGTACTTCTTTCTCCGGTTGATTCGGTCCCGGCGTATATTTGTAGACATCATTAACAATTGGCAACAGATCATAGGCCATTGCTTGTAATGTTAATTCATGCAACAATGGTGATACACAATCGAAACCTCTATCCAATATTAATAATTGAGAACGTGACTTCTCCGGTCCCTCACCCATAGTGGGCTCGTCGGCCTTGTACGCATCCAGTTTCTGCTGCACCGAAGCGGCTAAATCGATGTTGCGATCCCAATCTGTGCGATATCGCACCATCGGATACTCGCCGAGAGTTGCACACAACGTGGCAATTTGCTCAGCAATGCGCTCGATGTGTTTGGCGCGTATCGAAGCAAACGCTGGCGAGTACAGACACTGAAATGTGTCGGGCGAATCGAGAGAATACACCTAAAATGGGTGAGTGAGAATAGTTTTGGTTGTTGTGGTGTAGATTGTGTTTGTTGTTGTTGTTGAATTTTTTTTTATTTATTTATTGTTGTTGATGTCGTTGTTTCATTGTTGACAGTTGATTGTAGTTGTAGTAGTAGTAGTATCGTGTGGCCGATTGTGACATTAGTGTTTGTTGTTGTTTTGATGTTTTTTTTTTCGAAAGAAATAATTTGAGTTAGAGTTTGAGAAATTATTCTTATTAATTTTTCATTAATCAACATCTTTTAATTAAAAAATTTGCAAGCAATAATTTGTTATAAAAAATATTTACAAAACTGCACACCAAGTCTAAATTGCATAGTTTGAAAAGCGGTTATCGCCGATTGGATCACATTTCACTGAGTTGAAAGTGTGACATTTTTCACATTTTTTCAAAATTAATATTTTCAGTTGTTCCATTGACAAGAAAAAATTATTTCACTTATTTTTAAGATTGTAGATGAAAGATAATTTTATGGCGCAAATTTTAAGTATAACACCGTCCGACAAAATCACACTTTTTATACATATGAGAAAATTCAAAAGAATATGAAAATATACATCAAAAGAAGATATACGTATTTTCGCAATATACTGTGGCACGTCAAACATTCTGTTAATCGATTTTGCACTTTGCGCTGAATATCTTGAAAAATTATTGATTTAAGGGGTTACACCACTGTAGAGCACAAAAAAAGGCATATTTCGGGAATTTTCGTAGGCCAAACAAAAGGAGATAGTCAAATTCTGTAAAAAGTATTTTTTAATGTCAAAAACGATTCAAAAACAAAATGGCGGCTGTGCAGCATTTCCCCGCTGATGCGTCTTTTTCACCGCGATGCACGGCCGGAAACCTAGCGTCCGCAATTTTCGATCTGGTACAAAAAACCGAATATTTTTTGATTCCATATTACAATAGCAAGAGACGTACGGAGGGGTTTTTGGATTAATTGATTTTTCGTAAAATGGCGACCCTTTGAAGAAAAATTTCGAAATTTCACCTAAAAAATCGTCAAAAAATTGTTTATAAATACAAAAAAATATGCACAATATCAAAAAACCCCTACGTACGTCGCTGAAGAAAACGATTTCAAATGTATTGTAAAAATTTTCAAATCAATCGGTTAAGATTTGTTCGAGTTATGTTTCCGGCCAGCTCAAAAAAAGTGGTTTCGAGAAAAACGCGTTTAAAGTTTAAAGGTGCTCGGAGAATACCTCAGACGTCTTGCGGCAAAACTCGAAATTCAGACACTTAGACATTTTTCCCGCCTTCCATCCTTTAGTATATTATTTTTGAGACTATTAATGACTATTTAAGATAAAAAAATGTTTTTTTTTTTCGATTTTTTGAAAATTCTACAGTGGTGTAACCCCTTAAATAAATAATACCTTATTGGAAAGGTAATTGAATACAAATTTTGATTTTGTTTTCCCCACAGTATTTTGCCACAAGAGGCACTATTCCATAGTCAAGATGACTATGGATGACCATGGAATAGTGGCTCCATCTGACGTCAGAATAAAAAATAAATAAATATGCGGCACTTGTAGGCCTCTTTGGCCGAGCTTCTGTTCCACTACTGTTGTGTGTGTTAAATTTTGGACAATATTGGAAGATACAGGGTTTTAGCCGGTTCCGAACGGCAGAATTCTTGCAACATCACTTTTTCTGAGCTTGGTTACAGAGTTCTTTTAGAAGCTTTTCCATGGCAAATTGTTACTGCCGGAAGAAAGAAAAATCTTTTCAGTATGAAATTTACGCTTCATCCGGAGATTGAATCCACGAACTACAGATCAGAAGACCAACGCACTAACCACTGAATTACGGCACCCACTGGCGTCAGCATAGCCTGGGGAAAAGAAAATATAATGTTGTATTCAATTACCATTCCAATAAGGTATTATTTATTTCAAACTTTTAGTTCGGTCCACTTTTACTTATTTTAATGATTTTTTTCTTTCTTTTATAATATTTCAAGATACCCAGGGCTAGGTGCAAGCTTTAAAATCGATAAAAAAATATTTGACGTGCTGACACAAATCGCCAAAATACGTATATCTTCTTATGATGCATATATTCAGGTTCTTCTATATTCTGGATCTTCTCCTGTGTACAAACCTACGTCGAGCAAACTGAAACTTAGTATGTAAAGTTCGTTTTAGCAGGGAACTAATATATCTGAAAATGGGCGGAATCGGATGATGTCCTCCTCATGCTAAATTTGTTTCTGTTTAAATCTATGTGCTAATTTGCTAAAAAAAAAAAAAATGCATGTGTTTCCTGGTTTTTTGATTTACAGGGCAGGGTCCGAAGGCCACACATGAATAATATATGAGACTTTAAAAAAACTAGCTAGGAACAAAAGTTCAGTGTTTTGGCACGTTCAAAAGTAAACTGTTTTTCAAATGCAAGCCATTCACACGAGTGGCAAAATACATAATTTCGCTGTAGGCCAACTTGGCTCTAAGACTTGCAACATGGAAGTGGTCACCACATTCTCTATAGAGATTGTTCATTCGTTTAAGGGTATTTGTTGGAGGCAGCGGCTCGTCCTTGATGACTACCAGTTGGCCTAGTTTTAGGTTCTTTTGGCAGTGTTGCCATATGAGTAGATCAATGCACAATTCCAAATGTATGGCCTTTATAGTAAAACCTACAAAAATATTTTTAGAGAAAAGCAAAATTTCAAAACATGGACACTCTGCTTTAAAAATGACCTGCAAAATTAACATCTGTGGTCGCGAATGGTACCGATAATTTATATTATTCAAGCTGAGCAGAGCAGTGCTGCTATGGTTTGCAATCGGACTAGAAATGATTGACGCCTTGTTATTCAACCTAGAGAAGAGTATGGAGAAACTCAAGGGATGGCACTCATTATTACTGAGAAAGTTCCACGGACAACTTGCAAATAGAATACCTATATTCCCTACTCTTTATTATGTGTGCATCACTATTTATCCCAATTATAGAGATATTTGTAAAATCCGTGACTTTGTCTAGGTATTACAATATACTTAAAAAAATTGCCTTTTCAAACTATGCAAACTATGCGCTACCTTAAACAGTCTACTTTTTTCCAACTACATTTTTTAATGGAAACTAAGTTAAGCCCAATAATTTACAATACATAAATGACATGGAAGATATAAATGTATGATTAATATTTATGAAGTTATATGATGAGTATTATACATAAAAATGTGTGATTCTGGGAAAGAGCGCGAGAGAGTAGAGTTGAATACACTGATGACGTCATGCGAGTACATACATTTCAAACCATAATTTAAATATGAATAATACAAATGTAATTTATTATGGCTGACTATTGATGCAAAAATGATTTAAATACTTTTTTTTTTTTTTCTTTAGTTAAAAGCCCGTGAGTTTATATGGAAAATTACAAAATAAGGTAAATAAATGCGATATTTTAGAGAACTGAAATATCTAAAACTAAAAACTACAATTGAAATTCGCATTTATTTACAAATGATTGTTTGTAATTTGTTATATATATTTGTTGAAAATTATTATACCAATATATATACCATATATACAAGTATATATATTTAAATATATATATACATATATATATATATATGTGTGTGTGTGTACATAAACAGTGGCGAACAAAAATCTACATATATGTAATACCAAAAATTGAAATACCATAAATACAGCTATGAACACATAAATAGCTCATATAATTAAAACGTGATCTCAAAAGAACAGTACAGAAACGATAATGCAAACTCTGACACATCGGATATACAAACGTCTATTTGCTTCGGTATCCAATGGTATCTTGATTTGGAACCAATGACTTCTTCTACTCCCGTATATCAAAAATAAATTGCTAACCACTAACATAGTACAAAGTCCGAAGAGGTGGTTGATGTGTTCAAAATGAAGGTTTTGGAGTTATTGTGGTGGAAAAAGTGTTGCAAAAGTTTATTCAAACGCACTCAGCTTTTTTAAAGACTCGTAAAATTTCCAACCTTAACATGAAAATGACAGCACTCGCCAACAAAAGGTAGGGCTTGCGAATCTTTTGAAAGGTTCTCACCAAAATTTCAGCCATTTTGGATGCCCAGTTGTGTTCTTTGACAATCGTTTGATTGAATCCATGTGTGTTTTTGTGAAAATAGAAAAAATCGAGTAGCGAGCTGTCATTAAAAATTTGTATTTGAAAGCTAATTTGCCTACGCAATTCAGTGACGAATTGGAGGGCTGCACATTATCATTTACCACCGTGGAACTTTGGTCAGCGTCAGATTTTAAACGTTATCCCAGCAGCTTGGGAGGCGATGAACTATCGGCTCAAAAGTTCATTAAACAGTACCAGACTATCGTCGAATTAAAGTGGCAGAAATAGCAGAGGTTATTTTGTTTTTGTCACATATGGGTGCCGCGTTTGCTCACGTTAGACGTAACGCGTGTCCAAATACGCATCATTTTAAATGCTCTGTTGTTGCAATTTAGGCACAATAAATCAGAAAAAAAAAAACGACTGACTTCTTAAACACATCTTGCTTTGCAACCGAACAATGTAGTATAATCCTAAATGCAGATGTGTGAACTTTTGATGAAGTATCATGTTCAGAAATATAAATCTACTGGTAGGGATGACCAGAGAGAAGCAATATGCACATCACTAATAACTGTGATGCACAACTTTAACAATGTATTCGAATAGCATTGCTGCAAGCTTAATTTGGAGGTTATCACCACTAATGTCTTCCAGAAAAGATGGACGGATACACCCATCTGTAGGACGGCGACGAAATTGTTGTGGCCCCTACTCAGCAAGAAACGTCCACGAAAACTTGCCGATCTTAATTGGGTAGACATCTCGACCTATGCACTCCCACATAGGTCACTGGTCACTCGTCCTCATAGGTCCTCACGCTGTGAGATTAGGTTTGGGCAATCTCACTCATGACTTCTGCAGAAGCTGCAGAGATGAGGAGGAACGTGAGACGATCTCACATCTGCTATGTACCTGCCCCGCCTTATGTAAAAACCGAACAAAATTTCTAGGACACTACCATTTGAGTGACCTAGCTAGCCCAACTATCCCAGATCGATATTGTCAATCTCCTCAAATTCATTCAACGTTCCGGTTGGTTCAGCGAGTAGTTAGGTGAAGGAAAAAGCCGTGTGACGGTATCACAACGGGCCTAATTCTGGCCTGTGTGCGCTCTCTCTCTCTCATTAGAGAGGGCGGCCGCTCTAACCTAATCTAACCTAAGGTATCAAGACCGAATTAATACTTTGTATATAGACGTTTAAGAAGTCAGCCTTTCTTGGGCTTAGGGGGAGTATAGACAATGTGTCACCTCTGCGGTTGCTACGGCGAAATCAAACGTATTATGATTTGAACTGCTTGACTATCATCCATACACATCAGATTTAGCACCAAGCGCTTTTTTTCCTTGCATTAAACTAAACATTTCTCAAGAAGTATAGATTTTCATCAAATTACGACATATATTATACATTGTCGGCGAGTGCTAAGAAAATGAGAGCATCGCTGGGAAAAGACCCTCGCAGTTGGGTTCAAATGATAATTATTTAAAAGGTTTTTGAATGAAATTTCTGCAGTATTTCTGAATGCCACATATCCTTATCAGTTTTAAGACATCGGACTAAAGAAACTTATTTTATACCAATGCCGCCCACACGAATACTAACACATTTACGTTAGCGTGTGTGAGTCAAAGGGAGTACGTGCTTCTACAGTGTTTTTTCAAACATGCGCAGCAGTCTTGCTTCGTCAAAAGTTAAACAGCAACTGAGAAGCGAAAGCATAACATCGTGCTTACACACCGGTATCGCTGGTGTGAAAACACTAAGGCAAAATGCAACTCTTGACCGCCTAGGCTTTAGACTAACACATGAAAATTTCGATTCAGCAGTCAGTGAAACGCCTTGTGTTCGATATATACATGAGTTGCTCATGCGAGTTTGCAATCGAGGCGCATGCCCAGACATTTAGTGTTGAGTTTTACGATTGGGGAAGAATCCATTTAGTAAAATATGCATAAGCTACGGGAAAGCCGATGGCATTGAGCCAAATTGCTAAGCTTATTCTTAAAGTAACTGCCCAGATGTATCTTCCTGTGATATGCGAGGGCTGGATAATGAGAAGGTTTGAGAGAAGGTTTCCAGTCCCTTCGCATTGTCATAGCCGCGGCAGTGTTCAGGTGCTACTAAGCCTAACAATGTTTTATAATGACGCCTACAAAGATGCTCACAGTATTTGGTTCAACTCTGGACATGAACTGCGGACAATGGTACACGAGGTTTCCATTGTCCAACTAGAATTAGTGTTTTCTATTGCGCCTGATGTTAGGTGGAGTTTACATGTTGCACGGTAGAATACCAATATTCTCCTTACCAGAAACACTTTTTAACACTGTGTCCTCCCTGGTAAATTCATTTGCCGTTTCATTCCCCACCATGTTCCTGAGATCCGGCACCCAAACGAGGTGGATATTAAACTGTTCGAACATCGTATTAAGATTTTATAAGACCTTGTGAATTACTTGAATAATTTCTATAACAGAGTTCACAATACATACAATATATGTTTATATGGAATTTTCATTTTGGCAGTGTTTTTTGTCGAAATTCTATTTGCTATTGTTTATATTTAGTTACATACATGCATATCGTAGGTATTAAAATGCATGCATACAGTCATACATGAATAAATATTTGCATAACCATGTAAATAGGTATTTATGTATGAATGTAATAAAGAGAATTGTTGTTGTTACTTATTACGATTTGCTTTTCTGTATACAATCACATACATTAAATTGAACACTACAAAATAAGTTTTACAAAACCCAAGGAGATATAAATTTTTTTTGCTTTTTTTTTATATTCTTTGTGCATTCTACATTTTAGTATGCGATTCCTTTTTTGTTTATGCCATTCATCATTATATACTTTCAGGCCCATGCATATTGTGAATAAATTTTTATGGAAACTTTTTCCTTAGGTAGCAATACTTTCAAGTGCTGACAAAGGAAAAAGTTCTTTTAAAAATTTAATACATACAATGGGCTTGTGTATATGTTTTATTATTGTTTTCCTTCCATTTTTATACGCACATATATAAAATGTTTAAGTGTTATTGCTGTTGTATTTGTTGGCAACGAATCTCTTGTATGGATGTCATTTTCCATTATGCAATACTTGAGCATTATTATATTGCTAATAAATGTATTGCCGAAAAGGATTTTTCATCTGTTCATGTCACCATATAGATCGTTTATGATTTCAAGCCAAGAATGAATGGTTTAAATTTGACAGTCAACTGTTCGTATAGTTACGTCATAAACGAAAAGAAAATTAACCAAAAGGGCAAATAAATATTTTATAATCCTTGCATTTGTATAGTACGCGGTTACTTAAAACAATAATTATTGAAAAAGGGTAATTTTTATAAATAAAGTGTGCAGTGGCGAGTTGCAATAACAATAGTTAGGCGGCTGTTCTGTTGAGCATCATATGATTGCCAAACACGACAATATTACACTTGTATTTGTGACCGATTGCTGTTCAAATAAAGTATGTTATGTTCAAGGGTTTTTGATCTCCAATCACGGAGACGATTTTTTCCACCTTTCATTACTTTTTACTGTTTTTTTTTTTTTTTTCATTTGACAATTCTTCAACATCTTTTGTGCATTTCAATTTGGAAAATAGTGATGTGTGAAAATTCTTGAGCTTTGTAATGAATATGCAAATAAATTGTTATTTTTGGCGAGAAAAACATAGACTAGTAATAAAAAAAGTGCATACGTTTTGTTATTAAGTTGCAAAAAATAAAAAGCTCGCGTAAAACCAGGTCATGTGCCTGGTATTTGGGTAGATTAAAGATAACCAAATCTCCTGTGATCTTTTCGGTCAGTTCTTACGCTCTTGACCTCGCTCTCAATTCTTCATTTTACATTGAAAAAAAAAAAAAACAACGCGTAGCGTGAATATTACCGATTATAAGGTGGCTGTTATGTTGGCGGTCTCGGTAACAATCACGTCACATGTGGTTTTTGTTTTCAATGTAAAATGAAAAATTGGGAGCGAAAGCAAGAGCGTAAGAACTGACTGGAAAAAATCACAGGAGATTTGGCTATCAACACCAAATCACGAGATCACGGTAAGGGTGGCGTTGAGTATTTTTTGCAATTTATGCCTTTTAGGAGCAAAATTTGATACCTTTAGAGGAAAAAATGATCGAATATTCGTGATAGCAACACTTACTGCAGGTTATAGCCTAGACAGACGGCAGCGTTAATCCGGATTACCGGCGCACTTAATCCGAATAAAAGATTAACCTGACAGCCGGCAGTATTGCGGATTAACTAAACAGCTGATTGCTGTTTTATTAGGCCTGCTCACTTACATTACTATCACTAACAATTTCTGTCATCTGTCACTCGATATGAGAAAATCTACAAGAAGTACATGAACTGAAAACTATCAGAAACTTGCCAATTGACATTCACAGTTCTTAATTGACAGCTGGATTTATTTGTTCGCCAACGCTTTTCATGTTGAAAACTGTTAAGAATTGTTGAAAGTTTTTTGTTAGCGAACACACATAATATTTTGTAAAATGGATCGAGAAAAATTCACAATAGAAAATTTTCAGCAGTGTTGAAATCGCAAATTGCCCTAATCCTCCTTTATTTTGAGAATTAACTAAGTTAATGACGATTAGCTGCAGTTAATGCTCGAGTTAATTCGAATTAACTCGATAATCCGGAATTAGACTGCCGTCTGTCTAGGCTATTAAAGAAATATTAAATCTTTCAAAGATTTACAAGAACTATCAATTTCAGAAGGACGAGTTCCAGCACGTATTGAATATAGTGTAGGATGACAATAGCCGATTTATGGCATACAAAGGCTGAATATGTATAGGAGTCGATAAAAGCTCAAGAAGTTGGAATGGCTTATAATCAACATTGTCCAACATCTTGAGAATTTGCTCTCAAAAGGTCACACTAAATATGACAAACTAAGAAAAATGATAAGCGAATATCCAATGTTTCTATTCACACGGTATCAGTGATGAGATTTACAGCGACGACTTTCTATTTCTTTTTCCGAGGTTCTCTTCCATTACTGTTGTGCGTGTTAAATTATAATAATAAGACCTAGAAGCACTTTTAATTATTTAAAAAAGATTTTTAGTATGACATTTGAATTACGATCTATACAGAAAAACGATTGAAACTCCTTTGATTGCTCGAAAGAGATAACACTGCGACCTAAAAGCACTTCGAACTAATGCGATCAATATATATAATACTATTATAAATATCAGAGCTTTCAAACTCAAAGATCAAATACATATTTTGGAGGCGAATATAAACACCTTATTCCATATCGTTGCGAAACAAATGCAGCAACAAATTACACCATTTTTTGTTTGTTTTGAAATTCGTTGCATTGTGAAATGTACAAATTTTACACACGTTATACAACAATAGTGAGTGTTAGATTTACATAACATTGAAAAAATAGACACATATAGAGAGAGAGAGACAGAGAGAAAGTGGAGAAAGCAAATAAACCAATCATCCATCATATGTACTGTTCATAATAGTATAGGATAGTAGTAAGTAGTATAACAGTAGAAGTAGTTTTATATAGGAATAAAAAAAAGGCAGTGAGTGAGTGTGTCTTATACAATTATTCCACTTATTTTTGTTGTTATTATTAAAAATTTTCTTAATTTTTTATTTTATTTTTTTTTTGTCTTTTTGGCGCACCTGGCATTCATATGGGAGAAAAGCAATGTTAATCTCCTTCAATGTTTTGATCTTTCTTGCAGCGCACGATTTACACAAATCGTTAAATAATTCCTCCGGGCAAACTATAAATTATAATAATATGCATATACATCATATTTATTATTAATAAATAGGTGTAGTAATTATTTATTATTAAAATAATAAAATTATAAAAAAATGTTGTGATGTGAATGATCACAATTCGATCGAATGATTTATCATACTTTTGCTACTATACGTAAAAGCTAGTACTAAAACTGGGGGCATAATACGTAATAATTAAATTAATTTTTTAATTTAATTTTTTGAAACATGAATTTTGGTTATAAAATGCCTAAAAGCAAATTTATCCGTTTTGTTTTTGCTTTTTCGAATTCATTTTTATATAAAAATAATCAAATTGTTAAGAGAAAATAATATCAAATTGCATAAAAATTTTTTTCTTTATCAAATTGCATATCTTACCAAAAACAACTGCAAGAAATATTTATACATATGTATATTTTGTAATGTTTTTTGTTAGAAATAGATAAACATTAGAATATTTTAAAAAACAAAAAAAAAAAAAAATAAAAACAAATAGAAAATCAACTATAAATTATGGGCTTCTATTCTGAGATTAATTTTATAAGGTCACATGAAAAATGGTTAAATGTTAAGCACATTAATCCTTAGTGAATATTAATATATTAGGTATGTCTCATAAAGTGTAGTTAAAAACATTAGACATTAAGCGATTTTTACTTAAAAAGATGTATGCATTTTCTATTTTTCCTTTCATTTTTATACACAAACAATTGATGAAGACAGACGTAGGCGTAAATAAGGCGTTAGAAAGCCAAGTGTTGAAAAAATATAGTTTTGCTATTTTTGTAATAACACATCAGCAGCAGCAAGACAGATTGGACAATGGACACGGACACATGTAGTTATGTATTAGTTGTTTTTTTTTTTAACTTTTAGGTTTTGAAACTTTTGAATAATTTTCTATACCTTATCTTCATATGCAAGAAATGCAATATTAATTTCTTTACACGTTCTTATATATTTACGTGTAATATCTTTACGTATGGTTAACATTTGAAAAATATCTTCTGGTATAGCTGAAAAATTCATTTGGAAAATTGAAAAGAAAATTAAAGATTAAGAAAATAAAAATTAGAAAATACTAAAATAATAAAATTAGGTACTACAACTTTCATAATAAAAAAAATTATAAATTCTACAAGATGATTAAAAATAAAAATATTCTCTTGCATACCCTCAGTGAAGAAGACATGAGCATAACGATACATTGGACGTGCCGGATTTTCAAAGTCTCGTATTAAAGCACGTACTGACTCATCAGATGGTGTTATCAGATAAATAGCGTCCATTGTTGGTAATGGTTCACGCTTCTTGTTTATATCTTCGACCACTGTAATATAGAAAAAAATGTATAAATTAATATGCATTAATAAATCCTATTATACACGAGAGTGGTTCCAAAAGTATTTATTTATTTACGGTCCTACAACCATTCTGGTTATTTTTTGTTCAATGCTCGCTTCAATTTGTTTTTTGTTCATAATACACTATACCCTTGTCAACACACAAAATCCCACACCATCACCTTCGAACTATGGACATTAGGTTGGTTGGTCAAGAGTTTGACTATACGCTTAGGGTTGTCGTAATAGATCAGGATGGAGCAAGAAGCTTAACTGTTATGTGCACAGACTCAACGACAACATCCGAGAACAGTGTCCACACTGTGGCTGGGGCCCACATGACACCAGACATCTATTTGCAGGCCCAGCTAAGCCAACCTCTATTGTTCCTTTTTCCCTGTGGACGCACCCGGTCGATGTGGCCGCCGTGTACTTTTCAATGTACTTGTATGTAGCTGTAATATAATGTACGATTAATCGAACTTCTAAACATAACCATCAACCGCAGACATTACACCCCGCGATGCCATATCTGACGAGAACGCTGCATGCGGAAACAATTTGAGCTTTGTTTCATTAATTTTGTGTAAGGCGTGACAAGCGACTTGTGAGCTGGTGCATAGTCTTAATTAGATAACGTTGATATACTGTTGATTTTATTATTCAAATTATACTTTCAGCACATTCTCTTATCGCAACTATGACGAAAAGACCCGTTTGTTTCACGTATAGTTATGAATTTACGCAAAAACTTGATACTAGTATGCTTAAACTAATCACAAATCTTGCGCACAAAGGTTAAATTTTCGAAAAAAGTATTTATAAGCAACTTTTGGAACCATTCTCGTATTTAACTAATTTGTTTAAACTTACAGGTAATACCCTCAGCACTGATCTCATGCATTTTTGTACATGCCGATACCATACGCATGCCCAACTTATCAACAACTAATACACGCCATTCTACATTGCCAGGTTTTGGTGCAGGCGCCGGAATTGTTTTCTTTGGAGGTGGTGGTTTATACTTGACCACCTCGTTCATAATCTCTATAAATAAAAAAAATATTTGTAATATTTTTAAGTAACTTATTAAGATCTCTACAATAAGATTTAAAACTAAATAGCTGGAGGATAACTAATACAATATGTAGATTTTCAATATTTCACAAACGCCAGTTCTGTTATAATACAGGGTAATTTTTTAGCAACACTGTTTTTGGCAGGTCAGCTGTTTTCGTGTAACATGTTACTGTCAAACATGTTCAGTTTGGTCTATAATTTAACCATGAATCGACTTACAAACGAATAACGCTTGCAGATTATTGAATTGGCACAGCCGCGGTCTTACATGAAATAATGCTTAAAGATTGAATTATATAAATCGTTCTATCGACTCAAATAAAGAATTCATACATTTCTCTAAGCCCCCACTCTCCCTCCAATAAAATATATTTATAATGATGCCATTCAATAATAACATTTTGTAAAAATAAAATGTAAAAGTTAGGATGAGTCATTACACCACTTGTGAATCAACAAAAATATACACAGGCTATGTATTTGTAAAATATAGAATTAAAACATTAATAAAAACACTCAAAATGACGTCATTAGTGAAAACAAACAAACACATTCCAATAGGCTGATAATAAATAAAAAAAAAAAAGCGGCAAAGATATCAGTCACAACTTATTTCTATACGCACATTGACATTTACATCACGTAGGAAATTCGGAAGACTAAAAAAAAATATGGAACAGCAGTGAAAAGCAAACAGGAGAAAATCGATAATTGCACTGGAGAACAGAAAAAAAAAATATTTTTGCTTAGTTCATGAAGTACTTTATCGACCCAGTACATTTACATAATCAAAAAAGAAAAAGAGAGAAAACTTAATTTAATTGTACTAAAATACGTGGTTCAAGTAATTTCAACATTATATATAGGGCCTTAGTGGGTGCAATCTATGATAAGCAATCACTTAATATTAGGAAGGATACTATTTGTATATTACCCTCCGAGTAATTTTATTGATAATTTTCAGTTTTATTTTTTTTTATTTGCAAGGTAAAATTTCACACTCACTTTGACCAACAAGCACTTTCAAAGCCATTTTTTTCAACTTCCTAGAACCAATATTATTCCGTCATATAAAATAGGAATAAACTTTTATTTTTTGTTTGCACAATTTTATTTATAATTTCTCACAATTTTTCTTATATGCAACTCTAACAACGAACGTACGTCTGGGAACGTACGTAGATGAACGCAGATTATACTTCGAAATAGTTCTCTCTCCAATACAGCGCAAAACAGTGGTGCAAACACTATTCGTTTTGCAAACTTTCAAGTACAATATTGCACAGTCGGTAAAAGAAATAAGTTGTCTGTGATTTTATTATTTGTCGTCCGAAAATATTAATTTTCAAATTGCTATTTTTTTTAAATATTTTAAATATAACAAATATTCAAAATAATGTATTATACATTAAATAAATAAAAAATAATAATTTTAGTAATCGGGGACGAATATATTAGCGACTTTACTTGCGGCGTTGCCAATTGATTGAATTCATATTTTAACGTTATTGTTAGTTGATGTTTGGTTGGTTATTCATCACTAAATGTAAATGGCACGAAACGAATGTCAACAAAAAGAAATAAGCGATAACCAGAACAAGCCAACGTGAAAAAAAGAGATGTAATTCGAATACGATAAAGGAAGATTCTGGAGTGTTGACACAGAGTATAAATAGAGGCAGTTGTTGACAAATGAAGTCAATTACTTTCCGCAAATGATCGCGAAAACATTGATAAAGTATCAGAGGCAAAAGTTGCAAGTACACTAAAGAGTTATTGTAAATAGTTGATAAAATAAATTATAAATATTAGATTATATTATAATATTATAAATTAAATAAATTATTGCTGTACATAGTTGTACAAAATAAGGGTTGCAATTATTATTGACAGAATTCAGTGATTGACCAAGGTTGATTCGAGTAGAATTAAACGTTCACAAAATAAAAACGTAATTATTGGTGTCAGCAGTAAGATTCTGTTAAGATGGTAAAGATTGATGAACTAAAAATGGACCAGCTTTAGAAGCTGTTGGTAGAGATGAATTTATCGTCATCAGGTGAAAAAGCAAAACTGCTGGTGAGGTTAAGCCATGGCTTAGCCATGGAGGCTAAGGGTAATATTGTAGAAGAACATGCGTTCTTTGAGGAAGCCGATATACATGCAGTTGTGCACGCTGAGAAAGAGAGCAAAATAGATTCGAGTGGTTAACTCATGGAATTTATGAAAACCATGACGCAACGGCAGCTACAAGCAAAGGCGTCTCGCATGGACTCCAAGCTTCAAGAACATTCGGCTCGCCAAGAACACGTCGTCGAAAATCTACAAAAAGGAATTGAACTCAGATTTCAGGATATTTCCGGAGCTATTAATGACAAAGTCACAGAGCTGAAAGAACACGTGGATGAGTTGGATGATAAACTGAAAGAACATGTCGACGACTTGGAACATAAGTTCGAGAAATTACAGCACGAACTCAATCAACTAAAAATAAATGGACCAGCCACATCAGTGCTTAGAGATTCAAGTACAATCAAACTATAACCACCAACATTTGACGGAAGCACGCCATTCAATATCTTCATGCTTCAATTCGAGGCAACAGCTTCGAAGAATCAATGGGATGATAGCGACAAAACCACTGCTTTAATAGTCGCATTAAAAGGTAATGCTTCCGAAGTTTTACCGATGGTTCCAGTGAAAGATCGTGGTAGCTATCAATCACTGATGGCCACACTCCAGCGAAAATATGGAAATTAATATGAGTCAATTACATCGAGTGGAATTAAGATCGCGAGTGCAACGAAGCAATGGAAGAACACGCTCCAGCTAAGAAGGTGTTATATTCGGAACCCACTGGAGGACGACGCAGAAGAGGAAGAAATTACTCCGGTGGAAAGACCAAGTACTGGAGAACCTGACGGCGCTTGGAATTTCCAACTGGCGCCAGCTAGCAAAGAACAGAGTTGGCTGGCGAAACATGTTATTTTCGGCCTAAATCGATATTCGGTTGTTATGGCCACAAAAGTAAGTAAGTACGTATATACAGCAACAATTTATTTAACCAACTTTATTTAGAATCAACTATTTACAATATATCTCCAAAGAATTTGCCTTTGATACAGTATCAATGCTTGCGCGAACACTTTCGAGATTCAATTGATTTCATTTGTCAACAACTGGCCCTATTCATACTCTGTGGCAACACTCCAGAATCTTCCTTTATCGCAGTCGAGCTTCTTCTCTGCCTTTCTCATTGACTTGTTCTGGTTATCGGCTATTTCTTTTAGTTGACACTCGTTTCGATGTTGCCAATATTCGTGTCATTCATAATTAGTGATGAACAACCAACCATCGATACGCGTTATATTTTTTTAAGTTTTTGGTGGAAAACAATTTTTGACTGTGGCAACACTGATCTTATTATGTTTTTGCCATTATTAGTTGAAACCAGCAGAAAACCCTTTTTTTTAAATTTATCTGTGTTATATTTATGAAGCTTCTATGCAAAAATTAGTTTTTAATCTGGTTTGCGGATTGACTAAACATTAGGTCCATTTTCGTACTTTTCTAGTAAAGAAATTTCTCAAAAATTAACAGCATTTGCTCGCACAGAGGAAAATATATGAAAAAGTACGAGACGCAAAACCTGTGAAAACTTGCCAGTTTCACGAACAGCTGATATTCGACTAAGTAAATTGTAATTGTTCGTTTGCCTGTTTGTTTGGTTTGTTTGCAATCAGCTGTCTTTCTAACTTGCAAGTTTCTACAAGTAGAAATTTACCCAGTAAAAATTTGGAACTTCTCTACAAACTGAAATGTCATTTTGCTCTCTCAATTTCCCCTACTTAGCAAGTTTTTGGGGGGAACGACTGTGATAGTTCTGATAATTTGGAGTACAAGAACACTCCTATTGATTTATTAAATGATTTCTAATTTATACACAAAATTTGTTATTTTCAAGACTAACATTTAAAATTTCGAATTTATATAGAAAATAAATTCTATATTTATCCATATTTTTAACTTCTAAAATCTTTATAATCTTTATGCAAACAATAAATTCTCTTCAATATTTGTAGTCACCAAATGCACGTACATGCTCTTTAATGCGCACCGCATTGATTGCAATGAAACCACTGGCATCCTGCGGTGAGTAGCCACCATGCACATCCATCGATACAAGTTCCTCATTGTAGAGTGAACCAACAGTTTTCGCAGTTTTTCGAGCTATCACTCGACAATATCCAGGTAATAATTCCACTATGACTTCACCACTAACATTTTCCTGTGACAATTGCAAGCATTTACGTGTATATTCAGCTTCGGGACTAAACCAGAAACCATTATAAACAAAATCAGCCATGCGATCACGTAATAATTGCTTCGTCCGTAGAACTTCACGATCCAAACAGAAAACTTCAAGATCTTGATGAGCAGCATGCAATATAGTGCCACCGGGTGTTTCATAAACACCTCGTGATTTTAAACCAACATAACGATTCTCAATGATATCGATGCGGCCAATACCATATTTACCACCTATTTCGTTGAGAAATTGCAACATATTTAAAGGTGTCGAATAATGGCGGCCGTTATCTACATTGTGCACGGATATGGGAAGGCCCTTTTGGAATTGGATAGAAATGCGAGCAACGCATTGTGGCGCTTTCTTCAGTGGATCAACGGTCATTTCGTAGAGACTTTCAGGTGCCACATGGTAAGGGTTCTCCAATACACCCGATTCATAGCTTACATGCAGAATGTTAGCATCGGTGCTCCAAGGTGCACTTGGTTTTGCACTTACGGGTATATTATTCTGTTTGGCATACTCGATGAGATCCAAACGACCTTGAAAACGACTACAGAATTCATCATTACGCCATGGTGCTATAATCTTAAATCAAGTTTACATTATATCCTTGACTAATAACAGATATAAGCTTTACTTTACTTACTTTTATTCCAGGATACAACGCATAGGCGCTTAATTCAAAACGTACTTGATCATTTCCTTTTCCGGTGGCACCATGTGCCAAATACTTGGCACCATATTGTTTAGCAGCCTCCACCAATGCAACAGCTATACATGGGCGTGCTAATGAAGTGCCCAGCAAATAACGTTCCTCATAGATTATACCCATTTGAATAGCTGGCCAAATATATGAATTCACAAAAGTCTCTTTCACATCGCATACGATAACCTTTTAGCATAGAAAATGAATGTAGAATAATTCAGCATCTATGTAAGTACATACCTCCTTAGCTCCAATTTTTAATGCTTTTTTTCGTGCTGTTTCAAAATCTTCTTGTTGTCCAACATCAGCCATCAAACATATGACTTCATACTGTCGATCTAATAACCATTTTAATATACAACTAGTGTCTAGTCCACCGGAATAGGCTAAAATCACCTTTTCGACCATTTTCAAAAACTATTTGTATATCGTACGTTTGAGTATAAATGTGAATTTGTTCTAACTAATAATTGCATATTTCATTTATTTTTATTATACAAACGTAAGCACTGATAACATTAATCAGTGCCAAGTGAAGGGCTCATCATTATCATCTATTAAAACAAGTGAATGAATTGATATAAAGCGTGATCCATTTCGAGATTCCCTACTTTTTTAAAGAAACAACACAGAAAATTCAAATTGAATGGGGAATGTTTATTATCATTTGAAAGAACATTCTTTGGCATTTATTTTTTGAAGATTATGTCTTTCAAATGTTGGCCGCGGCTACGTCTCAGATGGTCCATCCGTTGAGTCAAATTTTCGATGACTCGTTCGAGCATTTCGACTGGTAACTGGCGAATGACACGCGTGATATTTTGCTCCAAGGCCTGAATAGAAGCTGGTTTGACCGCATAAACTTTAGACTTTACATATCCCCACAGGAAAAAGTCTAACGGTGTGATATCACACGATCTTGGTGGCCAATCGACCGGCCCAAAACGTGAAATTATCTGCTCAGCGAAGTGTTCTCTCAATAAATCCATTGATTGATGCGATATGTGGGAAGTGGCACCGTCTTGTTGAAACCAAATGTCGCCGAGATCACGAGCTTCAATTTCAGGCATCAAATAGTCGGATATCATGGCACGATAACGGTCGCCATAGACGGTTACGTTCTCATCGGCATCATTTTTGAAGAAATATGGAACGATGATTCCACCGGCCCACAAACCACACCAAACCGTTGTTTTTTCTGGATGAAGTGGCAGCTGTTGAATCTCTTCAGGTTGCTCTTTGTCCCAAATGCGGCAATTTTGCTTGTTTACATACCCATAGAGCCAGAAATGGGCCTCATCGCTGAACAAACTTTGGCTCAAAAACGTCGGATCTTCTTGGAACTTTTCAAGAGCCCATAGAGCGAAGCGATATCGCTTGGGAAGGTCGGGCGGCTTCAGTTCTTGCACAAGCTGTATTTTGTACACTTTCAATTTAAGATCTCGACGTAAAATGCGCCAAGTCGTTCCATACGTCAGTTCGAGTTGCTGCGAACGGCGCCGAATCGACTCTCCACGGTCTTCGTGTACACTCTCAGCTATGGCCGTGGTCTATTCGGTCGAATATTATCCAATAATGAATGCTGGGTCTCAAGATGGGTGATGGTGTTGCGAATAGTACGCTCAGTAGGCCGATTATGTTGACCATAAGTTGAGCGAAGTGCACGGAACACATTCCTCACAGAACGCGAATGTTCGTAATAAGTAAGTCTTTCCATGATGAAATGCCAAACAATACTAAACAAAAATAACATGACAGCATGGCACGACTCACACGTGATCTGTCAAAAAAAGGCTATTGAAACAAGTATGTCTAATTGGATCACCCAATATAATCAATGTATGCACATATGGCAGTATGATAAGTAATATTTATAGACATTTTTAAATACAGTAGGTATAAGCTGAATATCTTTGATTGTGTGTTAATAATTGTTTACTTGGCGTCTGATGATATATTTAATATACTATATTCTATTATAGTCTATGTCGGCAATATTCATATAGAGTGGCCCACAGCTTATTTCGTGTGCACATTTATTCAGAAGAAAATGTGTAATATTTTTTACATGTGTTATATTTTCCAAAAAAAATAAACGTACATTCAAAGACACATTAATTTGAATTATACACAACAACAAAAAAATTGTAACCAATTCCCTTTTAAATAGAATATTTTACAACAAAAATAAAATACAATGTAAAACGACCTCACAGCTTATTTCGTGCATGCACTTTTACCGTTACCGGCGTCAATATGCCGGTTAACATAATACACTCATTTGCTTAGCATGTTAAATTAGATCATTTCTTAATATAATTTACATGTTGTAAGAGATCGGACGCGAATATTAATTTGATATGCCGTGATTAGACGCCGTACGTCTGTCGAAAAGCGCACGACCCGAAGCACAAATCTGGGCTTGTGCAAATTTGGCATATTTGGAACTGCCCACATGTGGTTCAAACGTAATCGCCCGATCTCAATGTGATTGAGAATTTATGGAGTGTTCTTGAGAAAACTATAAGGAAACATCAAATAGACTTGAAAACGGCACTTCAAGTGGAGTGGGAGAAAATAAAAAAGCTTGTTAGCTCCATGCAATCCCGGCTAAAATCAGTTTAAAAAAAATAAGGTTAAAAACAAAAAAAAAATAATAAATATGTGGCACTTAAAGCCCCAAAGGGCTCATTGACCGAGCTTCTCTTACTGTTGTGCGTCTTAAATTTTGGACAGTATTAGAATGGACCTACTTATTTTAGCCGGTTCCGAACGGCAGAACGCTTGTGACATCACTTTTTCTGAGCTTTGTCACAAAGTTCTTTTTAGAAGCTTTTTCATGGCAAGTTGTTACACTAACCACAGAGCTACGGCACCCAAAAAAATAAGATTACCCTACGAAAAATTAATTTAATAAAAAATTTATGAAATTCAAAAAAAATTGCATACATTTTTAAGTTTACTAAAGCACACGAAATAAGCTGTGAGGTCGTTTTACGTTGTATTTTGTTTTAGTTGTAAATATTCTATTTAAAAAAAATTGCTTTGAATTTGGCTCGCCAAGAAAATGCTATGGGAGAATTCCAGAAAACACTTAACTCTAAGCTTCAAGAGCATTCGTCTGAATTGCATATGGAAATTCAAGAAGGTTCGGCTCGACAAGAACACGTCATCGAAAATCTACAAAACCGAATTGAGATTAGATTTCAGGAAATTTCCGGAGCTATTAATGACAAAGTCACAGAGCTGAAAGAACATGTGGATGATTTGGATGATAAACTTAAGGAACATGTAGACAGACATGATGACTTGGAAATTACAGCACGACTTCAATCAACTAAAAATAAATGGACCAGCCACATCAGTGATTAGAGATTTAAGCACAATCAAACTAAAGCCACCAACATTTGACGGAAGCATGCCATTCAATATCTTCAAGCTTCAATTCGAGACTCAGCTTCGAAAAATCAATGAGATGATAGCGACAAGACCGCTTCTTTAATAGTCGCATTAAAAGGCAATGCTTCCGAAGTGTTACAAATGGTTCCAGAGAATGATCGTGGTAGCTATGAATCATTGATGTCGACACTCCAGCGAAAATATGGAAATGAATATAAGAGTTAAGTGCATCGAGTGGAATTGAGATCGCGAGTGCAACGGAGTAATGAGAGCCTTCAGGAATTCGCTTCCGATTTTGAGCGTTTATGTCATCTAGCGTTCTCCGGCAATTCAGAAGAGTTCGTCGAAAAAATAAAAATAGAGGCATTCATAGATGGCATTCGTGGTGGACTTCGTGTACCTCGATGATATTTTCGAAATCGACATGATCCGAAAATATTTCACTTAATATTTTAAAGTTTTTGACATAGTTGCTCCATATGCCTCCAATGGGACAGTAATCTATTGTGGAGGATGCCTGAGCCCAGTAGAATGTGTATTTTCCATCTTCATCACCCTGAGTTCTTCCATTTAGCACTGAGAGGTCGTAAGATTCGCATAGCTTAATCAATTCATTTCCATTTCGATAGGTTTTTGTGTTCTGCGCTATTGTGGGGCTATGTTAAGGCTCCCGCAACGATTGACGCACTGCAAGCCAATATTGAAGAATTTATTCGTGAGATACCGGCCGATATGTTGGAGAGAGTATGCCAAAATTGGACCCAGCGGATGAACCATTTGAGGCGCAGCCTCGGCCAACATTTACATGAAATCATCTTTAAACATTGAATTATATAGACCGTTCTATCGACTCAAATAAAGATTTCATACATTTCTATAAATTGTATGTTTTTTTTTTAATCAAATCAGAAGTCTTTTAAAAAATCACATTGTACAATTGTGAATTATTATTTTTTGTTTGATGAGTTATTTTTGTTTCGTTTGTTTTTTGGCAATTAGCTAATTTTGTTCGTTTCTTGATTCCGCAGCCTTTTGGATCAGGGCAGTGTATGTGAACAGTTCCTGCCAGTTTTCGCCCATTTTTAGTGTATCCTGTGCCATTTTTTCCGATTCCATTTCGGCTAGTACACCAACCTTGTTGTTTTTCTCATAGAGTATGCGCGTTTCTCTTACTGATGCGCATTTGAAATTACCTAGTGATACCTTTCCACACAAACTGATATGAGCTCTAAATGTGTGTATTAGTCACGGAATATCCAATAATTTTTCCGAAGTCCTAATGAAAAGAAATCAAAATTCTTTACTTTATTTCCAGTATCTAACATCCGAAGTCTAATTTATAGTACAACAATGAATTTTAAAGAATTTATTTTTATTCTTGTAACAAAAAATAAGAGAAAACATTTTTGAATCGAAAACAAAATAAATTACTTTTTCCATATATGTAGTTTAGATAAATTTATATTTATTATTAGGTATTGAATAATATAGCATACATTTAGGTACTGAAGATATTGAAACATTCAACTATTTTGTGACAACATGTATTCATTTTTATGGAGGAATGTTTTGAAATTCAATTTTGATCGAAATCGAAGTGTCGAAAAATCATTTCATCCAAAATGCGTAAAAATTAATTTAAGACAAAATCCTGTTTTCAGAAAATTTCAATACAATTTTAATTTTATAATTTCAATAATTTGAAGCATTACCGGCCACTCGAGTACGTGCACATTGTGCAACTCTTGGCCGGCTAAGAGTTGGAGCGTCTTCTATTTGTTTCATATAAAAATTGAATCGAATTAAAAAATGCTATAATTAGTGAGCGAAATTTCTATCGCAATTGTATTTAATGACAATTTTAATAGTTTAAAGTTTTGCAAAGTTAATTTGCTCTCGATTTCGATGGAATTGCAATTTCAGAACATGCCCTATTATTTGATTATTTTTACCGTTATATTCTTATGTATTATATAAAATAAACTTTCTAATAAAGAAAATAGAAGGCTATTTGGTTGTTCAGAGGATTATGGATTTTAAGGTTTAAGCTGATTTTGATCAAATATAATATGCAATTTTTGTAAGATATTATTCTATCGTCCATAGTTAGATTCGTACGTAGATGAAATAACTCACCATAAAATGAGCTTAGTATACATATACATTATTAGTACTTTGCAGAGCTGTAAAAGTGTGAAATCATTTTCACTTTTAATTCTTTTATTAAAATTTTGAAAAGCTGCAATCTTTTATTTTCTAGCATTCAGTGTGTGAAATCTTTAGGCTGATAAAAATGAATGAGTTCTATTCGTTTTCAATTCATGAATTGAAAATCCTAAAGAATTCACACAGAATTGAAATTTCGATGAATGCATCAGCAGATGGCTGCAGCCTAAAAAGAATGGGAGTGGCGATATCCATTCAGTAGCAAGCTGACAGACTTTCTACTTCTTCTTCCCGTTTTGTTGTTTACAAAATAACTGTATGGTTGTTGGATCTTTCATTTCTGGGTTGCCATTGGCTTATATTAAATATAAAGAAAGTATTAAATGCAAAAAATTATAAAAGTTGTATTTCGTATTACAATTTTTTTGTTTCTTTTTACGTAATCTTTTTAATAAAAGCCTGTCGGCAAGCAATTGGCAATTCTTCTGACAGTAACAACTTGCCATGAAAAAGCTTCTAAAGGAACTCTGTGACAAAGCTCAGAAAAAGTGATGTCGCAAGGGTTCTGCCGTTCGGAACCGGCTAAAATAAGTAGGTCCCTTCTAATACTGTCCAAAATTTAACACGCACAACAGTAATTGAAGAGAAGCTCTGCCAATGTGCCCTTCGGGGCTTTAAGTGCCACATATATTAATTAAATAATCTGTATCTCGCACCACGCTTTGGAAGGCCAATTGTCGAAAATATCGATAAAATAATGGAAATCGTCGAGTCTGAACGTCATGTAAGTACTGTTTCCATTGCACTGGAGCTAAACATTGCACAAAAAACCGTTTGGAACCATTTAAATAAATAAAATCTTCAATTTAATGCAAAAATAATGCATTTCTTTTTACTACACCTGATATATGCATATTTACGTATAATGCTTAGATATATAATGATCCGTTAATTTCTTCGAAGTGAATCTTGTGGTATAAATTTAAAAACGTGTTCAAAACAAAGTGAAAATTTAATTGATTGTGAGAATTCTTCATCGCAAAGTCATCACATCGTTGAAGAATGGGAAGAACTATCCGATATTTGGTTTGATAGTCCTATTTCAGAAAATTCTGCGTTAGAGGCATCAATGTTAAAGTCGTCACCAGAGGTACAGCACCAGCTTCAACAAGCTGTTGTAAACGCTATTTTATATGACAAATTTTTTTCTATCATATTTGTATTAATTTGTATATAAATTGAGCAGCTCGATTCAACAGACTACTTCAAGAAAAGAGGGGGAATTCTTGTGCGTTGTTGCATATGCAATACAAAACTTCAGGATACTGTGCGAGTTACATCAAATTTATTTATGTGAATCATAACAGCTGATTGGTTTTGTCATGGTATAATAACTCAAGGTAGAGCCATTGGGGAGAGTTCTCATGAATGAAGGAGAAAAAGTAAATAAAACAGCAACAAACACATGGGAAAAGAAGAAGAAGTTGAAAAGGAAACAAGAAACACACTAGCTTGATACTATAAGAAGCCAGTTTCTGACATTATACCGCGCAGCCAATAGGAATTTTTTGTAGTTGCTCTACCTTCATAATAACGCCATGGGTGTTGTGCCAAAATAATATCATATTTCCAGTATTTCAGAGTTTCAAAGAATTATAATATTGAATGAATTCATCATATTTTTAAGCCTAGCAAGAATGGGATTGATATTTTTCAATTCCCACTCTTTACTGAATTGGAAGGTGTGATAATTTTAAGCTTTTGAGAATGATGAATGGTTCGCCTGTCATTCTTTAACGAATTCGAAGTAAAAGAGTGCAGCCTCGTTGATGCAACTTTTAAATGATTTAAGGGTGAGTGATTCAATTCCTTTACAGCTCTGGTACATTGTTATATAATATTATTCATATTAACATTTTATTTAAATATTTTATTAAATATTTATTAAACATTTTATTTTGTTCGGTGTGAATGTCTCTTCATTGCATGTGCAGATATTTAGTAATATTCAGAAATCCATTTTCGATCGAAATTAATTTGAAAAATCTATATTTTAATCGTTGAAAGGCAGAAATATGCTTACAATAATATGCTTATGACTGACAAATTTAAATATCTATTTAACAGAACAGAACAGAATCCACACAGCTTGCAGCAAAATCGTTTTCGATCGAAAGTGAAATTCAGAATATGATGAACAGGTAATTTCATTGTTTTGGAATTAACTTAAAAAGCAATGTGCGCTTCTTTTGTTTTTCTTTGACTTTTTGTATTTATTATATCTATTACACACTATGTAGACAATATAATTTGATTAAAAATAAAAAATTGCAATTTTTTAGAAAATATACAAAAAAAAAAATATATAAATAAATTAAATATAACAGCAATTGGAAGCTATAGACTAAATAAATATATAATGTAAGCTAAAATTAAAGTGTAAATGTTTTTTTTTTAATTAATGAAAGCGATAAAATGTACATAAAGTATTTTTGAAAAGTTTCCTGGCTGATAGGCAGTGGGCTTACATGATAGAGTCATCTATTGACATTTAAGTGATTTTTAAAGCCTGCACTTTCAAGAAATTACGGTACTATACTTCAGTGAGTTTATTCTGGCCCGGTTATCAAAATTAACATTTAACAAGTCAATATCAATGTCTCCTAAAAACTCGAGTGAAATATTCGCCGAGGTGTACGAACTGACAAATGAAAAGTTTATGGTGATGATTATTCATCAGTTTTTAAGGCTTAAAGCACATATTAATGATCAAAGAAAGCTACGGTCGGTAAAAAAGTTAGTTGCCGCTTTGAATATTTGAAAGAATTCATCATGGCCAATCGTAGAGATGCAAACACTCATAAAAAATATCGTCACCGTCAATAGTAAGTAAAGTACTTCATAAATAAATAAATATGTGGCACTTAAAGCCCCAAAGGGCTCATTGGACCAGCTTCTTTTCCATTACTGTTGTGCGTCTTAAATTTGGACAGTATTAGAAGGGACCTACTTATTTTAGCCGATTCCGAATGGCAGAACACTTGCGACATCACTTTTTCTGAGCTTTGTCACAGAGTTCTTTTAGAAGCTTTTTCATGGCAAGTTGTTACTGTCGGAAGAATTGCCAATTGCTTGCCGACAGGTGGGTACCATTCGAAAGAAAAATCTTATCGATATTAAATGTGTTATGCATCAGCCGGGGATTGAACCACGACCTACAGATCAGAAGGCGAACACACTAACCACTGAGCTACGGCAGTACTTCATACTGGAGTAAATATATGTACTTCCAGTATGAAGTATATGAATGTTTCATTCACCCTGAAATCGCTTTCATATTGTTTCAAGGTAATGCCTTGGCTTTACCATTACCATATACCACTCCGCATTGGAGTTGAATAAGCTTGAGAACACCGTAGAAATTGATTTCCCCAGGCACTCCCCATGCCCATTATACCAAAAATCTGATCGAACAGATTATGATGAGTAAGAGAAATGACATATTTAGGATATAGAAAGCAAAAGAAGATACAGAGAGAGAGAGAGAGAGAGAGTGAAGAATAAAAATTACTCCTCTTCAAACTCCTTTTACTCTTTAATGTATCTCAAAAGTCTATCAAGGGTTATGGAATATATCATGTCCATTTGAACCCAAGATACGTAGTCTGGCGAAGACTGGACAAATACAGAGAAAATGCTCTATATTATCTATGCCTTTCTCAACGCCGAAAATGCAAATTGGACTAACACTGATGGCAATAGATGCCATAAGATGTCTCCATGGAATATGCCGCTTTAATCAACTCGACCATAGATCGAAGATCCTTGCTTCCACCCTAATGTTAAAAGAAATGCTGTTGCTGCTTTATTGTTCGGGCTTCTAAGAAAGTTTAGCAGGTAATTCACGTAGACCACAATTTCTTGTGAATTTTGTTTACCTCATATTGATGGTTGGCTCTGGTCCCTTTGAATTTTCCGCAGATCGACAGTTAGCCAATCCATTAGCCATATTGTTGGCCTAAACACTACAATGCCCGGAATCCAGGTAAGTTAAAGCATATTCCTTCTTGCTACCAAGTTACATTTTGACTGGGTATGATTACTTCATTGTGCTTCGTCGTCATCCGATTACACCTGTTTCGCTAGTTATTTTTTTTTTTTTTGTGTGTGACTAAATTTAGATTTTTGTTGTTCTCTCCAATTATTCTCGCTTTTTAGCATTATCTTTGCAGTAAAAGTATTTTAAGTAGGCTTGAAGATGAGTTGAGTAAGATATTAGCCGAGCTTTCCATGTAGTCTCTCTAACTATGGTAGTTGCTTCCTTCTGCAATTTCGTGTTCAATACGTCTGCCCAAATTTCACTTCCGTCGTAGAGTAATATCGTATGTACGACTGACAACAATAGTTTTCTTGGGCTGGGGGTTGGGCAAAAATGTTGGATAAGTCTGGTTAGTAATGTTAACCACACTAAACTAAATAGCTAATTAATAGCTATTGTTCGGAGAATTCTGTCGTAATTTATGTTCCAGAGATACGGGTCTAGTATGAATCTGTCAGAAGCTGTCAGAAGCTGTCAGAAGACGCTAAAAAGACCTCAGAAAAGGTTTAATGATCGGAAGGGTATAAGTATATATATTTATGCAGATGTAGCTTTAAATTGAATATATGATTCTAATATGCTTGTATTATTATACAATATTAATTACAATATTTATGTATTTTAGAGTGGGTTAAATTTTTATTCGATAAAATGTATAGCTACAAAGTAATCGATAGATGCTACTAAGTAAAAATGCTGAAAAGATCATAGCTCTAAGTTGATTTCCAATTCTCTGAAGAATCAAAAAAGAAAGATACAATTTAGCCATGTCTGTTTGTTTGTTAGCATGTTTGAGAAAAAGCCCAATCAGATGCAGAACTGAAATTCGATAAATTTGCATGTATTTATCAACGAACAAGTATGTTTGAAAAATGGGTGTTAAAGCACAAAAGTGTGTGTTTTATTTTTCGAAGAATATCTGTCTATCTTTCATAGTTTTCATCAAAACGAGCGTATTATAAAAGCAGTCCTCTCCAAATTTGTATAGCGGTGTTTTGTGAAGCCATTAGGTTGGACATTATCTCGTGTAAGGTAGTTCTGGTCATAATCTAGCTTCTGCGTCTGGTTCTTTGCTGACACAAATCACAGCAATATACTAATTTCTAAACATTTTATGATGATTTTATTAAGAAAGAAATATTGAATATATTTTAGGCCGCAAATCCAGCAACTATACACAATCATCTATAGACTATTTTTTAGCTATACGCTCTATTGAAAAATATTGTTCCATACAAGCTGACCCTCCATTTTTGTTGTTGTTCTTGATATTGTTATTAAAATTTTATGCAATTTTAAGGCCATTCATATTGTAATTGGTATATATATATATATATATATATATATATATATATATATATATATATATATATATATATATATTATGTAATGGATAATATATTGCTATGCTATATTTTTTCGAAATAATCATACATCGTAATAATATTACATACAGTATATCATATACGATAATATGCATTTAGTAATTTAAAAAATTTACAAATATTATAAACTACACAGCAAGCAAGCAGGTATTAAATTTAATATTTATGCTTTTTTTATAGTGTTTTTTTTTTTTTTTTGCAACTATTGTATAATTGCTTATTTTTCTTATTCTTCCTATTGTTTCTCTCCTGCAGTAGACAATTATAAATAATGTAAAGCTATAAGCTTAACATACTATACATCAAATACAATTACTTATTTATACAAATACATAATTATACATACATAAGTAAATATATATGTTAGTATAAAAATGAATAAAATAAAATGAATGAATAAAAATGAATGCAACACTTCATATAGTAACTATGAGCTCTTCTCTTCTCTTTTGAATGCGATATATAAAATAATGCATTGAAATGGAACGCAATGCAAGCAACGAGATAAGCAGATTCGGAAAATCGATTTTTTTTTTTTCATTTTCCAAGACAACGAGATTGCTGCCGGGAATGTACTTTATGGACCTCGGATCGATGATTCAGTGTACAAAAAAAAATTTATTTCTCACTTTTTGAGAAAAAAAAAAAACTTCAAGCGTGTTTTTCTGAAAACCCGAAGTTGGAAGTCCGAGAACCCGATGCTGCAAAATCTACTCGACCGATTCTTTTCAAACTCGAAACATACTTTCTTGGTATAAATTGTTTTTTATTTCAAATTATCTCTTACTCCCCCCTTAAACAAAAATATACAATAAGGAAATTTTAATAAAAACACTAGCTGCATTCTTTTGTAAGCGAGTTGCAAAAAAACACCAACTTTTACTTGAATATAATTTCCCTTTAATTACTTAGCAACGCTGGAGGTATATATGGTTGTTCGTGAAATTCATAAACGAAATAAAAACAAAATAGAAACAATTCTGCGGAATCTGTGATAAATATATTCGTTTATTTAAAATAAATTTTTATTTGCAATTGCAACATTTTGCTTATTTTTGTTTATATTTACAATAATTTGACGTGTTGTTGAAATTTCCCAAGCACATTCCAGTAGTCTATTCACAATAGTGCTGTTTTTTTTTTTTTACTTTCCAACACTATAACTCACGATGTCGCTTATTTTTGTTGTTGCTTTGCAGTTCGGCAAATAAGTCAGTGTTATTTTGGAACTCGCGTGCAAAAGAATGTGGCTACTACAACAACTTGACAACAAATTTAATAAAAACATAAAATAACAAATAATATGAAATTATACCTCATTTGCTTCATTTGCTGATACATTCAGCATGAGGACGTATATGAAAATATGAATCGAAATAAAAGAACTTGTCTGGGGCAATTCCGAAAAACTGCAATTGGCTTTTGCTCGATAATAGGCCTGCGTTGAGTTCGAGCACTCATAGGTTGCGCCTTAAAATCAAGATATCTCCAGGAATCAGTAGACGAATGTTACCAATATCAGACCCCACCAGGCACATCGAAGGTATACCCTACCAGCGAGTGACATTGCCCGCTTCGTAAGTGAATCTCCGTAGTTTCATTTAATGGAGAGAACGTAAGTTTTAATAGCAATAACTTACATTTTCCCAAAAGACAGACTGACTCACAAATTTGTAGGATAGCGAAATTGCTGTGATCTGCAAGCAGTAATAAACAGATGCGAAAGTTAGCAGACTGGACATGACATGGTCAAATACTTCCTCAGGCCGCGAAATTGGGACTAAACCATTTTGAACATAACTTTCTCGGTTTCGGACTGGGCTACGTGTACTCTGTTAATAAAGTAAGCAGTCACACAAACCTAACCTAACTTAACTTAGTGTGGAATCACACCAAAAGCCTGCTCAGTTTTAAGGGATGCGTTCGTAGTCGCAACTAGGCCAATATATTCGTAGCATAGACGCCGGGAGAATATAATTATATTCTCTCAGGTTACTTAACACATGATTTTTGCGAAATCTGCAAAAATCATGGATTATCGCCTCAGAAGAGGTGACAATCCAACATTTCGTGTGCGCTTTTTCCCAGGCACATCTAAGTCTTTATGGCCAAGGCAGCCACGCAGATCTAACTTGGTTAATGTAAAAGGTCATATGCAGTCCAAAATGGACTCGAAAAGGTGGCAGGGAGCTGATAAATTGCTGTCGGGGTGGTTACTGTGTATTTTTCGCAGACACATCTGCGATTTTATATACCAGACAGTTTGGCAGACTCATCGTCGGTTAATGTAAGAGCTCATCCCTTTAGAATTTTATTTTATTGTATGCAAATTGTAGTGAAATTTTTTGCTTCCTCTATGCCTAAGCTAACCGATGAGTAATTAGCTTATACACATAGCTTCAAGTGTAGCCGTTCTCATGAAAATCGTTCTCTCTCTCGATTCTTTTTTATAATTTACAAACACAATTAAGTTCGAAAATATGATGGCTGTAGTATTCTCAAGTATTTAACAGTCGTCTACGAATTTTTTCTCAGAACTGATTCAACTATTTTGTCAACGTTCATTGCTAGACGTACAGAAGCAGCAAAGTTTCAGGCATTATCACCATAAAAACTTCCTTGAAGTAATATCGCAGCTAGAAGAATGGAAGAAATAAAGTCGATAATATCGGAAGTGTTCTGACACACATTCTATATTTCACTTGTGAGCGAAATTACTTTCAACAACTACTTTTTGCACTGTTGAAATGTGAAAAATAGAAATAAAACTATTTTCGTCTTAAATACATTTCAGTATTTTGACAAACAATAGTATCAACAAAATATCGACTACATATAACTGAATATGATATTTTAAATTAGATCTTCTTTAAAATATGTAAATTTAAAAATCAATAGAAAATCAATAAAAATCATATATGTGTATTAAGAGACTTAGAATATAAATACTTACAATCTAATGAAAAAAAAATTGTTTTGAGTATTTTAAGTAATTTCAAAATATTTTCACTTAGAACAAATGTGGCAAAAAATGTACAAAATTAATCAATTCCAAGAGCTATTGAAATGACACGTTTTGATAACCTCGAACTCAATTTTCAACAATAAATACACTGTGCTGCGTTGTGCTTAGAATCGCTCAAATTGATTTGATAGATTTATTCAAATGTTCAAACAATTGCCGAATAATAAATTGTGTATAATAAATTAATTTCGAAAAAGCCATAATATTATAAAAGAAATAAAAGACATACCAATTTCTTTTTGTTTTTATTTTTTTTTTCTCTTCTTTTTTGGCAGTTTTGCTGTAGAAATCATATTTTTCAATCGAATTGTTTTGTTCTTCTCTCTAATAATGATGATGCTGTTTGATTGAATTGATGGGATGCATTAAAAGTTATGAATACATGCAATTTAAACTGTTGATTTACATTAAAAAAAAATATACATTTCGCGACTTTCGATTTAAACTTGAAAATTAGACGATTCGAAAGTTTCGATATTTTTGAAGATACTTTTCCAACCTTGTTAGCTTCTCCGTACTTTCAATAAATTATGCCTTTCATAATGTTATCGTCTTAACGTTAGCAGATGAATCATATTTATTCCTATTTTGCCATTAAACCTAGTAAATTTCGTCTATTCAAAAATATATTTTTTGAAATGATTTCGTCGTTCGATTTGCGGACCAGAATTCATATATTCAATATGATTTAAAGGACACGATTATTAAAGTAGAACACATTCTGATCATAACTATAACTAATTGTCCGAAAAAATCGTCGCGTAAAATGTCAATCCGTAGTATTGGTATAAACTTCGATATAATTACAACAAAAGTTTGACTACATTTGCTATTTACTACTTTGAAAGTGATTTCGGATACGTTTTGTGGCTTCATGGAGCCACTGTTTATATTTGACATTTATTTCTATTTGAAAATTTATTTTGAGGGATTTGCAGAATATAGCCGTATATTATAAATATGCGGATTTTGGTATGAATTTCAGCACATACATATTACAAATAAATTTGTGTCTTGTCTATGTCAATGTAAATATCGTATAAAACTAGTAGAACGTAACTGATTATGATCAAAACCCCAGCTTACTCTAACTACGAGAAAATTGATTGAAAATCAATCAAGCATTTATGACGTCATTTACTTGGTCATTTTAAAGTTTCTCCAGAAAATTTGTTGATTTTAACTTCAAATGAGCATGTTGACTCTAATTACGAGAAAATTGATTGAAAAATCAATCAAGCATTTATGACATCAATTGGTTGATTTTAGCTTCAAATGAGCATGAAATATTACTCGCAGTTAAGAAAATAAATTATTCAAATTGTTTAAAAAGAAAATATTTTGAAATAATGTTCGGACATGGGTCTTCACATTTGAATGCGATATTAATTTTCATACTTCATGGTTTTACTGTCTTTTTAAACGACTTTGGAAAAGAAAAAGATTTTCAACGATTTGTCTTTTTTAAAAAAATGTTTTACAATATAATTTGGTTTAATTTTCAATATGTGTTCTTATCTTTTTTGCTTGTTTGTATAGTTTTAGTTTAATTAAAACTAATCTCTAATTATATTTCTGTTTTGGTTTTTTGTCCTTTCTTCTATTATTTGCATTAAGTGAAAACTTAAAAAATAAAAATGTTGACAATTCAATTAGCATTAATTAATTGTTTATATTTCCGTTGTTATTTATGTTATATTTATGTTGTTCGTGTTACTGTTGTTGTTGTTGTAATTTCAAATATACTACTAAATCCATATGCTTATGTTGGGCATAGAACTTTTAAAATATAATCTGTAAGCAGTGCGGGTACTGTGGGGCTATCCTCGTTTATTGCTTTTAAGACTGCAAAGAATGAGATGAAGAAAAAACGAATTAATAAAATAATTAAAAGAAGGAAAGAAACAACTCACTTTTAATCAAAACTTGTAATGATTGATTATTTGGTGTACCATTTTCTAAGTGATAGGGTATGACAGTGGTCAAATATTTTGGTTCAGGGCCTATAAAAGATAACATTTACATATATACAAATTTACATATAAGAGAGTTATATTTATTTATCAAACCTTGTAATTTGCCACGCTTCTTCTCCACATGATATTGTCGACGTTTATTTTGTACCGCCAGCAGTAATGAAATGAATGAATTTTTCAATTCTTTCTCATATTCGAGCTCATCACGCAATGCCAGTTCATTGATCAATGTCTCACTTAGTTCCTGTATGAGTACTTCCATTTCCATATATAGTTCATTTAATTGTGTTATTGATAAATATTGTAATTCTCAAGAGAAAATCAAATAGAAAATATTTATTATTAGCAAATAAATTTTCTTTGAAACAAAATTTCATGACCTACTTTCAGCATATAATGGTGCACCCAAAACTTCTTTAGCTTTTTCAATAATTTCCGAATCACATGTTACAATCTCCTCCAATGGACTCTCCGCCTCATCCATAATATCATCGATTTCCTTGATAACCTCTTCCACAGATTTGATCGGTACATCATTATCATTATTTAGACCATTGAGTATTAATGCGTGCATATCGAGATCATTGGCTACAGCTTCATCTTCACTTGTTAAATCATTAATATCATCCAAACCAATGGTCGTGTTTGGGCCGCCACCGTCATCTAACGAGTTGCCACCAGGTTGCTGATGCTGACAGTTTGGACCTAAGTTAAGTGTGGGCATATGCATTTGTCGTGTGAACGATTTGGACCAATCAATTGGGAGTATATTACCAAAATTGCCAGTTATAGTCCACCACATTCTACGCGGAAAAGAGCATCATAATAATAAAAAAAAAAAGAGAAAAGAAGAGGGAGAGTGAGAGACGGAGATATTAATTTTTTTGGTTATCAAATTTAATTTTAGAAAATGCGATTAATGGATTAGTCAATTATTCGATTAATCAATATTGTGATTAATTAAAATACAAATAATTCGAGAATTCTGATTAGTCACAACAATTTTCACTTGTAGCAATTCTTTATTTTTGAAATGATGTTTTTGAATAAACATTTCAAATGCATCATTATATTCGTAGCGCTATCTTTTTTGTATTGGAAACAAATATTTTAAATGTTTTGAATTCTTTGTTTGAATAATATTTTTTTTTTATTTGTTATTTGATTAAGAAAAATTTCGATTAATCAAATATAATATATTTGATTAATCAAAATTTTAATAATTCAATTAAATGATTAATCTCAAGGAACCAATTTTTATATGAAATAAAATATCTGACAATTGAAGCGTTTTCTCACAAATTCTTTCATAACTTTTGCATTAATTATTTAAAAGATAGCTAGTTAAAAAGCTTTTTAAAGAAGTGATACTTTATCATACAAATTATGGCGTTTGAAATTTGTATCATAGTAATTCTTGTAAGTAATTCTTGTAAGTAATTCTTGTACCCGTCATCTAATTTATAGCTTTAGCAGCCACTCTAAGAAGTGAAGATTGGGGTATGTTGAGAGGAAATGTTGGGAATTAATGAATGGGAGTATATAATACAATACGTTCTAAGATGATACCGATAACGCAATGAGGTTGACCGACTTCGTTGCAGCACGAAACATTGTCATTAGTAGTACCAGATTTCAGCATCTCGACATACATCAAGCTGTCTCACGTGATGATCAACGGTATGCTATTAATCGTACTGTGTAAAAGATTGAAGCCTACGCTTAACAATCTAATTTTATTTTATCAGTGTAGCTTCAGACCTGGTGAAGATACCATCGATCAGATTTTCACACTATGCCAAACCATGGAGAAGAACCAAGAAAAACAGATCGACACACACCACCTATTTGTTAATTATAAAGCTTGCGACAGTCCGGTAAGGTATTATCTCTACACAGCGATGACTGAGTTCGGTAGTTCTGCAAAGCTCATTCGTCTTTGCAGAATGAAACTGTATAACTCCCGTTATGTAGTCAAAATTGGTAAGAACCTCTTCCCGCCGTTTAATACCGAACGGGTTCAGATAAGGTGATTCGTTATCGTGCAACTTCTTCAATCTTATTATAGAAAAAATAATACGAAAAATAAATGTCATGCTGCTGGTGTATGTTGATGATATTGACATAATCGGTGTAAATACGAATACAGCACAGAATATAGTCTGTGCTGTATTCTTAGAGTTGGAAAGGGAGTCGCATCGAATGGGTCTTGTGGCGAACGACGTCAAGACGAAGTACCAGTGTCAACAAACAAAGAGAGTAATCATGCCTGCCTTTCCACCTCACATGAGAGAATGCTCGCAGTTTTCGAGAGAAAAGTCCTACACAAGATCTTTGGACCTATTTGCGATGGTGGCGAGTATCGAATAATGTACAACCATGAGCTGTAAGCCGACAATGACATATTAAAGCGCTTTAAAATTCAGCGAATTTTCTCTTTCGGTTGATACTAAAGAGCTGCGAAAAGGTATTTGATTTTCGAATAATTCTCTTTACTCTCAACACATGTACAATATTTGCAAAGTATATCTAATAGAACAGGAATGAATGAGAGTACAATATTAGACAAATAGAAGACCCATTCGTTTCTTGTACAAGAAATATTCCATTGAGTATTTTTTCTCTTCAAATAAACGAATATTTGAGAGTACTACGAGTATGTTGTACGTTATAATTGTTGTTGCTTTACATGATGATTTGTATTGCTGCGTCTTTTCTTTTTTTAACGACGAGTCCCAATGAGTCCACAAACTGGATTTTCTAAGTGTACTTGCTATACTCGTTTCATTTGTCGCCAGTTTCGCTAGACTTATCTGATCGAGTAAGTGTAAGTGTGTGTTAAATAAGGAATTGGATATGGATATATTGTAGAGAGAGTTTATGGATTGACCCAATCGGAAATGGAGCGCATCAATAGCGTTTCTGAAGCGCTCTAAAATAGCACTGAAGCGCATCGCACTCCCTTGAAATAGCGCTGAATTTAACATTGGGATGTCACTACGAGGAAGCACTTCCTTCTCGCTTCCCACAATGCTTTGTTGGGCACGCTCATACTATTACATTTTCCTTATGTATAGTGCAGAGAGGGAATAGTAGGAAATGTGCATTTTTTTTTTCTCTCTATCATAAGCATAAGCAATAAATTGTACTCTAATTGGTTACCGAACATTTTCAACAAAACCAGCGCAAACACAACCTCACCGCATGAATGTTCGGCTCAAACTGAATGCTCTCGCCAAGTCGGGGTGCTCGTGTCTTTTACATACACTGAAACGAATAACTGGTGTAAAGAGAAGAAAAGAGTGAACTCATACAGATCTTTAATATACAGTATTGTGCAAAACTTAAGCAACTGGCATAGTGCTCTCATTGATTTCAAATTTACTAAAAAATAAAAGCGCTTAGATTGAATGTTTTAATATTTATTTGTTCCTTCATTAAATACATAAAAAACAACAACAACAAAAGTTCGGTATTCTTACGAAATTAACTGTAAACAACAAAAAACAAATTATACTCATATTTCATCTGTGCAAAACTTAAGCAACTCGGAGTGCAAAGGTGTTCGATATTTCTTTGTTCAGAAAATAACGGATCTTTTTCGGAGTTTTTTCTGCTTTGTGCATTAACATTGATCTAACTCAGTACAAAAAAGTCTTTCTTAGCGCACAGTTCTTTCAAACATATTGAAATCCAAAATGCAACGTGTCCGTTATAGTCATCAATTTAAGATGAAGGTTATATCGTTATTTAAGGAAGGAAAACCACAGAATGACATTGCAAAATCATTAAATATCAACAACTCTATGATATCAAGATGGATACGATTATTTGAAAAAACTGGTAGCGTTACAGATCGAAATTCAGGAGGAAGACCCCAAAAAATTTCTTATAGGGAAGCTATTCAAATTAAAAAATTGATTAAAAAAATCCGTTCATGTCTTCAAAAAATATAGTAAATACTCTTAATTTAAATGTCGATTCAAGCACAGTAAGAAGGCATTTGATTAAAGTTGGTTTAAAAAGCTACAAAGCGGTAAAGAAACCAATGCTTACACCAAAACATGTAAAAAAAAGGTATGTTTGGTTTAATGCCTTCAAAACAAAAACAACAACATATATTTTTTTTCCAGACTTGAATTTGCTAAGAAGTACGTGGGCTGGTCCATAAAAAAGTGGTTTGGCGTACTGTTCAGTGATGAAGTTAAAATAAATTTATTTAATTCAGACGGAATAATAAGAGTTCGACATGCGAAAGGTGAAGGCCTCAATCCGCGATACTGTAAAAAGACTGTAAAGCATGGAGGAGGGAACGTCATGGTGTGGGCGTGTTCTTCGGGGAGTGGACTTGGTCCGTTGCATAGGATTGACCACAAAATGGACAGATTTATGTATAAGGACATCTTAGACACTGCAATGTTGCCTTTTGCGGAATGGAATATGCCACTTCGATGGGTGTTTCAGCACGACAATGATCCGAAACACACATCGAAGTTTGTGGAGGATTGGCTACAGTCAAATAAGATTCAAGTGCTTGATTGGCCGGCACAATCGCCCGACTTGAATTCTATTGAAAATTTGTTTTCAATTTTAAAACGAGACTTGGGCTCAAAGCGCTTTAAAAATAAAGACGAACTATTTTTAGGCCTCAAAACTGAATGGGAAAATATAAATAAATCATATTTAACGAAATTAGTAGCTTCTATGCCTAAAAGGTGTGCTGCAGTAATTAAAAATAAGGGATACTACACAAAATATTAAAAGTTGCTTAAGTTTTGCACAGATGAAATATGAGTATAATTTGTTTTTTGTTGTTTACAGTTAATTTCGTAAGAATACCGAACTTTTGTTGTTGTTGTTTTTTATGTATTTAATGAAGGAAGAAATAAATATTAAAACATTCAATCTAAGCGCTTTTATTTTTTAGTAAATTTGAAATCAATGAGAGCACTATGCCAGTTGCTTAAGTTTTGCACAATACTGTATGTACACCTACGCGTAAGCCTATATTCCAATGTGCAAAGTACCTCTTAATCATTTGATTGATATTGAAATATTATGAACGCATGCTCGAAACTTAATTTTAATGAACTGTGATGAATAAAGTAAATGAAATTGTAAAAAAAGAAACTAAACAAAAATATGTAGGTATCTACATACTGAAAATGGATAAGCAATTAAAATTTCTATTACTTTTAAATTCAGCAGCACACATTTATGTGATCATTTTCGTACTCGTATACGAGTGATTCATAAAAGTCATTCAACGTACGTAAAGTACTATATACTTTTGAGCTCAATTAAAATTAATTAAAACATTTATGCGATTTTTTAAATTATTTTTAAACGATAATAGAAATTTAGAGTCACGCAGAGCTAAGTACGTCGCAAAGCTGAGTATTTTTAACCCATTTCGAAATACCGAAGTGTTTTAATAATTTCTAGAATTATGTTGTCCATAGAATTTTTCTCCGTGTTTCTTAATATCGGTAGTGCGTTCCTGTAACTTCAAAATTGTTTCAGTGTAAACGAAAAATTATCAAAAACTCAAGCAGTTTGGATAATTTCCTAATTTCTATTCTAAATAATTTTACTAAATCTAAGCATTAAATAGCTAAATTGTTTATTTTTCCTTAGAGATTCGTTTAAATAAACATGTTTTTAAAATATAATTATTTTTTCAATAGCTTTGACGTAATGCGCCGACCAATAAAAAATAAATAAACATGTGGCACTTAATGCCCCAAAGGGCTCATTGGCCGAGCTTCTCTTCCATTACTGTTGTGCGTCTTAAATTTGAACAGTGTTAGAAGGGACCTACTTATTTTAGCCGGTTCCGAACGGCAGAACACTTGTGACATTACTTTTTCTGAGCTTTGTCACAGAGTTCTTTTAGAAGCTTTTTCATGGCAAGTTGTTACTGTCGGAAGAATTGCCAATTGCTTGCCGACAGGTGGGTACCATCGATATTAAATTTGTTATGCATCAGCCGGGGATTGAACCACGACCTACAGATCAGAAGGCGAACACACTTACCACTGAGCTACGAACCTATTTATAGTGATGAGTATTAAAAATATAAGTCCAGAACGGTTTTGCGCGATGACTTTAGAAGGTTTTGTTGTCATTTGAACAATATATTCGCAAGTACAAATTCTGTCTGAGGGTAACATTAAATCGTAAAAGGAAAAGTTAAGGTTTTTTAGCAAGTTTCTGGACAGTTCTGCTTGATGGGGTTACGAGCGACTTTGTTAGCATTCGAACAAAATATTCGAAAGGACAAATTCTGTCCTTCCTGTGAGTGACACTATTTTCCATATTAATGCCGCAAGTAAGTACGTTAGTAAATGTGAGATTCATTCTGCGAAATGCCAGAGTATCATACAGAAGGTGTAATATGGTTTATGGTTCCTTCTAGTCACCAGAGCTCCAGTAATAGTGGCAGTAGTCAGGCGCAAAACGTAATAATTACCATAGCTGACATTGAGCCTATACGATCAGGCCATGTTTCAAGTTGCTGTTGAAATGAGACATTCGCTGACATCTAAGAGTTAAACATTCTCTTAGAAAGTTCCTACGTCACCCTATCATCAGCAGTAGTCACATGCGGCTAAGCTTAACCTGATTACATGGCTCTCAATTAGAAAATGCTCCGTGATGACCACCATCATCATGCTAGTAGTGTAAGTTATTAAGAGCTGGTAGTATCTTTGTCTGTCATCTGTCTAATTTGTCCTAGATAAATCGGGTAATTGTGCACAATGGTTCAAACTCCCATCTGGTATTTGTTTTGTGTCTTGCGTCTGAAGCTGGGCGTTGCTATTGATATATCAATACCTTTCTTATCAGGGAGAGTTTGGAATGTTATATTTTACCCAGCTACGGAAATAGATGTGGGAGTAATTTTCCGTGATATTTGCACATAACTGCCTTAATTAATAAAATATTGTCATATGATACTATCTCTGAAACCTCATTTCATTTCATTTCAAAGTTATCATAAAGTTGCAATTAAAAAAGAGTTTTGACTCTTTGACTGATTGGTGCTGTAAACGAAACTATGTCAATCACCAAACGAGTGTTCTAAATTGTTGAATGTTGAATTATTTAAGCAATTAATTATGAATTTCTTTTGATTGGTGTTTAAATGCATAGGGAAATTGATAGTGTAAAATCAAAACCAGTTTTTTCAAATGGTTTCGAGTAATTGGAATAACGCCGTTCAATGTTTTTTTATTTCCTCTTTCTTCCAAATATATTTTATGTACAAATGATTGTGTTTATTTCAAAAGGGTGAAATATAAACCGTTTTTATTTGATAATAAACTTATTTCAAATTATTATCAACAATTATGCACGTCAAACTCCGCTCTTATCAGACGTACAGTACATTAAATTACACTACAGTGTCACATATGTATATGTAGTAAGCATTTATTTAATCAAAAGTGCAGTAAATGGCAACATAGAACAACATTGCAGTACTTTTGCTTTTCCTCTCTATCCATCTCTTTCTCTTTTGATGAGTGTATTTTACTATTAAATCACATATAGCAAATGAGAATTTTGTAGTGTCTCCCTTTTTTTAAACAATGACCGAATAATATTTACGATATGTTGTGGTTGTGGGCGCATAAGTTGCGTAAAAAAGTATAAGCATAATAATGAAATTTCTAAGCTCTGGATAAAATCTCACTGTGTGTGTATTTATGTGTAACAAATTTCATATTACAAAGAGATATATATTGTAATATTATTCTCCATCACTTCTAAATTGTAGTGTTGATATAATTCTACTCAGAGTCATTCATTCATGGGGAATTGAAGCATGCAAAGCATTGTCTTAAATTGAAATAAATAATTACTCATAAAATGTTTCAGAATTCATTTATTTGTTAAACGGTTAATTGGAATTTAGTAAAAAAAGAGTAGGTCTGTGCGATTAATCGTTTGTTCAAAAATCATAATATTCGATTAATCTAAATTTTGATAAATCAAATATGAAATTATTCGAATAATTATGATTTTGAATATTCAAAAATCGAAATTATTCGATTATACAGAATTTTGATTAATCAGAAAAAAATTATTCGAATAAAATATTCAAAATATTCAATTCAAATATTCAATATTCAATTTATAATATTTTTTTTAATGCAAAGTAGATAGGTAGGAAGGAATATGAGAAAGCGTTTTAAATTTGTATTCCCAAAGAAAATTTCTAAAACAAATCAAAATAAAAATGATAAATACTTTGATTAATCAAAATTCTGATTAATCGAATAATTTCATTTTTGATTAATCAAAATTTTTGAACAAACGATTAATCTCACAGCCCTAAAAAAAAAAGAAAACATAAAAATGATTGGTATTGTGGCTCGGAAAATGATAAATATTTCATTACTTGAATGAATAATTTCAAATGAAATTTATCATATATATATGTAGTTCAATGATTATATTCGTTCAATTAAACCGCCATCAGCTTTAACAATAGCTTCCACCATAGTTTTCAAACCGAACGGCTGCCTCTTCAATCTTCAATCCATTCATTTTTGCTCCAATTATACCATACACCTAAGAATCCAGTGGATTGCAGTTGGGCTTCAGTAAGAACAACCAAGTCGAAAATGAAAGGTTGGAAAGGTTATTGCAAAGCCATACCTTGGTTTTATTCCACATTGAAATCTTCTTCAATTCTTAATAACTGAAACCCTCAATTCTACATCGGTATATTGTAATATGTTGTGTAATGAATACACGATGCGGCACCCCTCAATCATTCCAATAATCTATGTGAAGTTACGATGAATGACAAATATTTTCCGAATCCAATGTACCTGTTCAGAATGTTGCAATTCTTGCGGTAGTAATAATTTTCCATGGAAAAGCTTCTAAAACAACTGTGTGACAAAGCTCAGAAAAAGTGATGTCACAAGGGTTCTGCCGTTCGGAACCGGCTAAAATAAGTAGGTCACCTCTAATGCTGTCCAAAATTTAACACGCACAACAGTAATGGAAGAGAAGCACGGCTAATGAGCCCTTCGGGGCTTTAAGTGACACATATTTAATTATCTTAATTTTTTTTTTATGAGAACTCTGAGAATGCTGCACTGACTGCTCGCCAACAGCATCACACTTTTGTTGAAAATAGTGCCATTATGTCGTAAATCAGCAGCTCGTATTATTTTCTCCATAATAAGAGTGAAGAAGTCGCACGATAACGAATCACCTTGTCTGAAACCCCGTTCGGTACTAAACGGTGCGGAGAGATACTTCCCAATTTTCTCTTGCACAACGGGAGTTATGCAGTGCCATTCTACAAAGTCGAATGAGCTTTGCAGGAATACCGAACTCAGACATTGTTACGTAGAGGTAATCCCTTACCGGGCTGTCGAAAGCGGCTTTATAATCAACAAATAGGTAGTGTGTGCCGATCTGTTTTTCTTGGGTCTTCTCCAAGATTTGGTGTAGTGTGAAAATCTGGTCGATGGTGGATTTGCCAGGTCTGAAGCCACACTGATAAGATCCAATCAGGTGCTTCGGTGAAGTCGATCAGCCTCATTCCGTTATCGGAGGTGTTTTGGTGGAGGCTGAATTTTCCGACAGTTGGACCAAAGGTACCTTTCTTGCCCACCCTGGCATTAAAGTCACCAAGCACATGCCTGATGTCAAAGAATTTAGCCCTGATGCGGATTGTGGCCAGCCGTTCGTTCACAGGCGTGAAATGTGAGACAAGGTGTCCCTTGCAGACCAAAAATCCACATCCTAATTTGTGCCTTTCAGCATTGGCAACTGTAGTAAATATCACAGGACGCTCTTTTGGAGCAGCCCTGTCCCTTCCATCACATTTCCTGGAAAGCGGTGATGTCAGCTCTGTATTTTTCGAGGAAATCAACCAGCTGGATAGAGGCACCCTCCCTATAAATGGACCGGACATTCCAGGTGCATATCCGTAAATTGTGGTCCTTTTTTCGTTTGCGGTGGTCATCAACAAAAGCGGTAGTCCTTATCCGAGGCATTGCTGTTCTTTTCATTCGGGGGATATTTTATGTAGCGGGTCCCAAACCCAACTCACAACCTCTAACCGAGGAGATTTTCGGCGACAATAAAATTATTTCCTTTAATAATATACAAGAAATAATTACTTATAAAATTATATATAGCTTTTTAGAAGAACTAGAATGTTATTTTTTTCAAAATCCTCAACATTCATCTTAGAAATGGCTTTGTACACTATCGATTTTTGTTCCCATATAAACAGAAATATGTAAAACAATTTCCAAGAAAATATAGACACATATATTGATCTACTTTAGTGTCACAGTATAAGAGATGACAATCAGGAACATTATAAATATGCAACATCATATTCCTATTTACGAAACACCCCTCGACCGGCCCCAGCTAACATCTATTCGTTTTTTGCTATAAATATAGAGAAATATATGTTTCAATTTAAAATCTAAATTTAGAACATTTATATACTTCCAATATAAAAAGCTAAAACGACAAAGTGTAGTAATATTGTATGTAAAAAAATATTTTATTATGTTGCAGCGGTGCGAAAATGATTAAAAATAAAATGCAACGTAACGATAATTTTATGTTGCCCCTGTGGTCGTGTTGACAAAGATGTTCATGATGAAAAAGATGATGTGATGTGTTTTTTTCTGCCCCTCCACTAAAATATACACATATGTATAGTGAACATTCATTAGCTGTTTGTTAAGGCGCATTAGAACCAATTTAGCACAATAAAATGGAAACCACTTGTGAACGAATAAGGAAAGAAAAGTAGATATTTTCGTAGACCTAGACCGACTTCTAAAAAACACCACCTGAAAAAATCAATGACTTTGTATGACAACTATGAGAAATAGTGGGCTCATCTTTTGAGGATTATACGCAATTTAGTATCTCAATTAAAGCACATCAGAACAATTTTTTAAGGAAAAATATTCCAATATCATTGAGGGGATCAAAAGGGTAAAACATGTCAATTTTTTGAGGATTTCATCTACTATAATTTAGTGTCTAAATTCAAAAATAGCAAGAATCTTTTGAGGATATCATAGAATTGTCTTTGATTTTCTTAAAAATTTCAATATTGAGAGGGTTAAAAGAATGACTCAAGCTCATGTTTTACGGATCATACGCAATTTAGATTTTGAACGTAAGCATATCAAAGAATTGGCTGAGATCTGTTAAAATTTCGAATGGCGCACTTTTCCTCCGGACTGCGTGAAAAATTTGAGCTAAAGTATGCCCAGCCGTTGCGCCTGAGCCATAGAGAATCAAGGAGAGTGGATAAAATAGTGACGTTGTTGTGCATCAGCCAAGAGAACGATAAAGCATTTTATGAAAACAGATCAAACAGATTAAAATTTTTTCATTATTTCCCATAGTATTTTCTACCGTGAATCACTGTAGAAAATTCTCCTTGAAGGCAAAAAATTTAAGGAGCTGAAGCTCCGCTTCAAAGAGTATCAGACTACCTGGCCCACGACCATCTGGAGCCTCCGCAACGAGATCTTCTGCGATATTAGATATTAGTAGCAAGGACGCAGTAGAATCCCTAGCAAGTCAGTTGAAAATGAAGGCCAAATAAGAGGTTTGGCGGACAAAAATACACAGGTAATATCGGATATAGTACGGTGTGATAACCCGAGAACCTGTTTGATACTTACTAATAATATGAACTTTCTCTCGAGGGATTAAGTGGCATTGCAAAACCTGGTAGACATAAATAGAATTAGAAACTGTGGTAAGAGGCTTCAATAAAACCATTATTGGGGCTTATGAGGATATCTGTCCAATAAGTAGAATCAGCTCCAAAAAGGGTGTACCTTGATGGAATAATGATTTAACGAAACTAAGAACTACGGTTCGTAGATTCTTCTTCAGACAAAAGAGACTGGGGATTGGAAAGTTTACAGAAATACTCTGACCTTTTACAATAAGGAGATCAGAGTAGTAAAGCGAGAATATTTTAGAAATTTACTGCAGCAGTATAAAAGAAACTGGGGAGGTATAAAGACTATAAAGTATTAACTAGGGCTTAGGCGATTAGCCTTACCTCTACTAACCTTAAAAAGGATGATGAAAGTTTTACGAAGGGTTAGGAAGAAAAAGTCCAACTTCTTTTAATTACTCACTTTCCAAGATCTTCAATCCCATAAGGAATATACCAAACTGAACATTTTAGTTTAATAAATAGTACAAACTGCAATATTGCGAAAGAGGTATGCACGGAGCCAAGGATTCGGTGGGTAAAACTCCTTTAAACTCCTTTAAATCACTTTAAAAGTAGAAGAAATATTGAACGAATTGTATCGGGGTAAAGGGAAAATTGGACAAAATCGAGGGCAATTATGGCGAAATAAGGTATAGAGAAGTTTGGGTGTACTCATCTACTCTAACACCATCCAATGTTATCTCTATAAAGTAATCATTATAGAATGTGTTCAGCAGTAGTAAGATTACTTAATTTCCTACAAAGTCTGATACATAATATACACAAATATAATACAATAATACAGTGTGTTAGCCTTCTTGTCTATAGGTTGTGGGTTCAATCCCCGGCTGAAGCATAACAAATTTAATATCGAAAAGATTTTTCTTTCGAACGGTACCCACCTGTCGGCAATTGGCAATTCTTCCGGCAGTAACAATTTGCCATGGAAAAGCTTCTAAAATAACTCTGTGACAAAGCTCAGAAAAAGTGATGTCGCAAGAGTTCTGCCGTTCGGAACCGGCCAAAATAAATAGGTCCCTTCTAATACTGTCCAAAACTTAAAACGCACATCAGTAATGGAAGAGAAGCTCGCGTCGCGTCGAATGGGTCTTACGGTGAACGAGGACAAGACGAAGTATCTAGTGCCAACAAACAAAGAGTCCCGGCGTCTTGGACCACACGTCAGTGTTGACAACTACGCTTTTGAAGTAGTAAGGGACTTTGTCTATCTTGGAACCAGCATTAACAGCAGTAATGACATCAGCTTGGAGATCATGCGTAGGATAACTAACAGGCTAACAGGTGTTACTTTGGGCTGAGTAAGCAATTGAGAAGTCGAGCCCTCTCTCGAAGAACGAAAATTACACTCTACAAGTCTCTCATCATGCCCGTCCTAACATATGGCGCTGAAGCCTGGACAATTTCCACCTCGGATGAGCGAATGCTTGGAGTTTTCGAGAGAAAAGTCCTACGCAAGATCTTTGGACCTATTTGCGTTGGTGGCGAGTACCGAATAAGGTACAACCATGAGCTGTACGAGCTGTATGCTGATATTGACATAGTAAAGCGCATCAAAATCCAGAGGCTGCACTGGCTTGGTCATGTCGAGTGAATGAAAGAACACGCTCCAACTAAGAAGGTGTTATATTCGGAACCCGCTGGAGGACGACGCAGAAGAGGAAGACCAAACCTCCGGTGGAAAGACCAAGTACTGGAGAACCTGACGGCGCTTGGAATTTCTAACTGGCGCCAGCTAGCGAAGAACAGAGATGGCTGGGGAAGCATGTTATTTTCGACCTAAATCGATATTCGGTTGTTATGGCCACATAAGTAAGTAAGTAACATGTGTGCTTACACATGTATACATAAGCGACCATTATTTACTGTTACGTTGAATTCAATCAACTTTTGAAAACCATACAAACGCTCACATTAAATACCGACGTATTAAAACCAAAAGACATGAATATATAGAACGAAGAAAAATGAAATTAACCAACAGAAAAACGAACATAAATGTGGTTATGCAAAACAAAAAATATGTCTCTATACTAACACTATAAGTACTAGTAGAAGAAAGCAAAAAAAAAAAAAAAAAAACAAAACTGGAAAAGAAGTGTATGTCAAAAACTACAAGATAACGATATAACAATGCAACACAAAACCATTAAACTCGATGAATGTTGTAAAACTCGAAACACCAATAGGATATGCATATTAGTAAGAGTATGTACGAGTATGCGTGTGCTTTGTAAAATTTATATAAAAAATACTCTTAGTAAACCAAATGAGAGAAAAAAAAAGAAAAGTTATTAAAATTTTGTTTAAATTTTAATGAATAACTGTCTACACAAACACGATGGTTACTCGCGTACATAATACAAATTATGAATGAGATTTATGCTTGTGTCAAAATTGATGATTTATTAATGATAATTAAAATTTTTTTCATTATCATAATAATGAACACTCTATTACTAGCAAATTTATACAAACAAATTGGAGCCTCTCATTTCTTTACTTTTTCAATTCTCTGGTTTAATAAATTTTACAATTCTTTCCAAGTAGCTACATACTTGAAAGTTAATTGTTTTCAATTTCGAGGGTTGCCTCTTATATTTTTTTGAAAAGTATGATCTAGTACGTTTTCATCAAACCTGACATTATCGATGCTGTGCGTGAACTGATAATGAAAGATCATCATGTGACATACCGTGAGATAGAGGCATCCTTGGGCATTAGTTCCGCCGCCGTGCATTCGATATTGAATGAACGCTTAGCTGTCAGAAAGATTTATTCTTGTTGGATCCCACATAATTTAACAATCGCTCAAAAAAAGGCTCGTGTCGATTCGCCCAAAGATATGGTGAAAAAATTCGATTGCGGTGCTTCGAATGACGTTTATAAGATCCTGACATTTGACGAATCATGGATATATGCGTATGAGCCCGAAACAAAAAAAACACAATTCGACGACTGGTTTGAGCCCATGCAAAAGTGTATAAACCTTCACGGAGAATACTTTGAAAAACAATAAAACCGTTTTTGATGATAACCAAATGCATTTTCATATTTTTTACGTTTAGCACTACTGTGTTAAAAAAGTATTTACAAACATTTTAAATTGTACTAAAAAGTAAAATATAAAAAAAATTTTGGAGGACGCGTCTCCAGGTGGCGGATAGAGGAATGCCTCCCAGATTTAGATGGTAGGAGAGAAATCAAATATTTCACGCGGACCACACAGTCCAAAGATGGAAAACTTTGTAAAAAAAAACCGGTAACCTTTGTTATGGGCGGCTGAAATAAAAGGATGGAAAACTAACGCAAACCCTTCAGAAGGCAACAGGAAACCACTGATGTATTTATCCCTAGAAAATCACATTTAGGGAAAGCACATTAAAAATACGGCCCTCAGTCTCCGGCAAAACGAGGGTGCTAAGAATCCCCGGAGGTAAAACCAAAACTATGCTAAATATGGGCACATAAAATGTGCAAAGTTTATTTGAGTCAGGCAAGTTTGCAATTGCGATGAAGGAAATGAAGAGAATGCATCTTGACCTCTTAGGCATCAGTGAAACTTGGTGGCCTAACAGTGGAAAATTTATAGCAGAGGAAGCGACGATGTTTTATTCTGGGAAGAACAGCATTACATTAATTAATTATTCTATATATGAAATACTATGGATAGGATAGGATAGTTTAAGAAGAGTTTATTATTATAATTTTTCAATTATTCTTATTTACTTCTATATTTATTATAAAAACAACTTGAAATGTCATAAAGTATTCTCTATAATTGAATGAGTAGAGCTGTTTTTAAGAAAGTAAGAATTATAAGACACGTTTTACGTCATACCAAAGTTAATAACACTACTCGACAATATTTTTCTCTTTTCCGAGTACCTCAAAAAAGTAAGATTTCTAAATTAACCTTGAGTAGCTGAAAAAGAAGCTTGCCTTCATTCATTTCTCCAAAGAAGCGTTCCATTGACATGAAAACTAAATTATTTCTATTGATTTTCAAGTCGATATCTTTTCGTGCGCAAAGTGTGAAAAAATATATATCGAAGCATTTCTCGTCTGATTTCAGCAATATTATGCTTTTTCATCTACAATATAAAAAATATGTGAAATAATTTTTTTTTTCATGTTAATGGAACGACTGAAAAGGAGTAATTTTCAAAAAAAGTGAAATATATCTCCTTTTTCGAATTTCATCGCATATAACTCAGTCAAATTTAATCCAATCGACACAGGCGACACGGCCTCCGAATGAAATCATATTATATGGATACATCGTTTTCGAGATTTATGCCATTAATTAAAAAAAAAAGTGCAAAAAAAATCACATTTCGCGGATAGCTCGGAAACGCTTCTTTGGAAAAATAAATGAGTGCCATTTTATTGTTTAGCGGCCGAAGCTTAGGCTACAAAACATACATTTTTTCTGTAGAGTAGTGTAATCCATTCAATTAGCTCATGACTGATTGCGTAGTGTGTCTGCAATCAATTTGATTAAAGCAGATGCATCGGTAGCAGAAGCAATAGCAACAATAAAATCAAACTATGCCATTTCAGCTTATATCCATAAATAGTAAGAGCAACTACCTAGTCAAATCATAAATATTGGTACACAACTAAACGCATTTATTACGAATGCAATATTGGGCGCATCCATTTCATCTGGACTGCGATTTGACAGTTGACATTTATGCTTTATTGCCACGTAAAAAGTTTTTGTCATCAATTGTTTACAATCATGGAAAAAGGCGATATCTTTTGGACGTTGTGACCGCTTGGAATCACTCGCAATTTTCTGTATCGTGCTGTGAAGTTGTTTGAGGATACTGGTGGAGTACGAGACCGTGAAAGATCCGGCCGTCCGCGTATTGTGAGAACTCCGAAAGCGATCAAAGCCGTGAAGAAACAAATCGACCGAAAAACGCAGCGAAAACAGCAAATCTTGTGGAAAAAATGCAAATTTCGCAAAGATACATGTCCATGAAGATTTGGGACTCAGCACATACAAGGGACACACTGGACACCTGCTCACGGTCGCATTGGAGGGAAAACCCAAGCGAAAATCGAAGGCGCTACGCAACCGGTACGCTCACAGACAAATTCTGTTTACTGACGAGAAAATCTTCACCGTAGAAGAATCGTTCAATAAACAGAACGATCGTGTGTATGCTCAGTCATCCAGAGAAGCATCCCAACTCATCCCGAGTATCCAAAGAGGCCTCTGCTCCAGCTCATAAGGCAAAAACGACTCAACTGTGGCTTAAAAATAACATTCCAGACTTCATATCAACGGATGATTGGCCGACTGGTAGTCCAGACCTCAACCCGTTGGATTACAAGTTGTGGTTCGTATTAGAGGGCATGGCTTACTTTACTCGACACCCAAATATTGAGTCGTTGAATCGAGCCTTTGTCCGTGCAATGGATAATTTCCCCATGCATGAAATGCGTCTCGTGATCGATGAGTAGCCAGATCGTCTCAAGTCGTGCTGGAAGGCAATTGGAAGTCGTTTCGAATAAGTTGTTCTATTTGTAGTCATTGAATAACCCAATAAGAAGAAAAAAAGTTTTGAAAAATATTAATTCGTTTTCATTTGGCGTCGATTTTTCAGTGTACCAATATTTATGACTTGACTAGGTATACATATAAAGACTATACTTAAAACAACAACAACAACTTATATACTTAAGTAATTGTGTTGTTGCATGCAAGTGCGTTTTATGCACTATCGCTCTGACGAATACATGTATCGGATGAGTATTGAAGTGCTAGTGTTGTTCCATTTTATTCTACACTAATCAACAAAATCTAACCTAGTAGCAGAAAAAGGAAATAAAAAACACTTCTCCTTGCATCTTGTAGGCCTTGTAGGAAATAAGCCATTAACAAAGGCCGTTTTTCTTAAAAGGCTTTAAAAATCATAAAACAAGTATAAGAGCAAAGGCTTTACATTCTCGCTTTGATGAAAATACCTTTAATAAGTACATTTCTGTTGTTCATTGTTATACAGAATTATTTTCTTTAATTTCGGTAGAAGAAAATTATTTTGAAATCTGTAAACCAATGAAGAATATTATATTTATTTGCGCATTAAAAATTCATATTAAAACTTTACCAAATTGTCAAAATTTCTCTTCTTAATAAATCCTATATATGCATTTCACATTGCCCAACCATCGACGGCAAGCTCCATCAGTCTAATGACGAGCGACCAAAATTCAGGGGATCGAAATCCATTTTTAAATATATAGTCACATGGGGTATTTTTGGTTGCCGACTAGTGTAATCTATGACTATGAAAAGGAAAAATATATTCAACTGACGTAAATTCACGTTATAGGATGTAAAAACAATAACTCAGTATTGTCTGAAATATACTTTCTTTTACAAACATCCGTAGCTCAGTGGTTAGTACGTTGGCCTTCTGATCTGTAGGTCGTGGGTTCAATTCCCGGCTGAAGTATAACAAAATTTAATATCGAAATGATTTTTCTTTCGAATAGTACCCATATGCCGGCAAGAAATGGCAATTTTTCCGGCAGTAGCAATTTGCCAAAAATGCTTCTTAAAAGAGCTCTGTGGCAAAAACTAAGTTAAAGAGATGTCACAAGGGTTCTGCAGTTCGGAACTGGCTAATATAAATACGCACAACACTATTGGAAGAGAAGCTCGGTGGTATTACAATGGGCCTTTCTGGCCTAAGTGTGTCCTCTCAGAGAGAGAACAGCCACATAACCTAACCTAACCTACAGCCGATTCCATAAAATTTCTTCATTGCAAATTAAGTCGGAATAATGAAGGCGGTCCCAGAACTACAAAGAAAACAAAAAAATTTTGGGAAAATTGTTCTTTATTTCTCAACATAATCTCCTTTTAGCATTGTCTTGATAAAACGACACTTTCTTTTTCCCCAAATGCGTTCTTTTTTCTTTAATTTCATCACTTAAACGCTGCAGCAAATTAGCATAATACTCGCCGTTGATTTTTTTTCCTTTCCGGTTTCTCCGGTTTTTCATTTTGATAAAATCTGCTGCACCTAGTTAGAAATAAACATATAAATCGAGGCTTTATTTTTCAAGTCACTCAATGGATAGTCCTTCTCAAATTCTTATATTCGATATAAAACGATCCCCTCCGATAGCACTAGGAGGCAGAAAAAACTGTAATTCCTATACTGTAACTGTATAGGTGACTGTATCGAAGTTGGTCGGTAGCCTTCCAGTAACATGTGGATGTTGGAAGGCAACGTATTTTTTTTTTATTTTTGCAGTAGTCCTCTCAAATAAATAAAAAAAGTAAATATGTGGCACTTAAAGCCCCAAAGGGCTCATTGGCCGAGTTTCTCTTCCATTACTGTTGTGCGTATTAAATTTGGACAGTATTAGACAGTCCTTATCAAACGCTTGCGTTATATCGAAAAATACTCCGGAACAGTAATGCTTTCTTTCAAAAGTGTCTTGTATAGTGTTTACATGAGAAAATTGATAACAAACCAATGGGTCTGTAGGACGGTATCTTTTCCAGCTTTGGGGATCATGATAATTTATGAAGTTTCCCATGCCTTCGGAAAGCAACCGGTGCGAATTATTGCATTAAATATATCCATAGGATGCATTACAACTATTCCTGGGAACTGTTGGACAATTTGACTTGTAATCAAATCACTTCCTGGAGATTTTTAGGTTTGAGTCCTTAAATCGTGTTTATACGCACTTAGGGTGAACTGATGGCAACGGGGTATCGAGCCTAGCCACGTTAGGGGTACACACTTGCAGTAGGTGATTGACAAAAGCAATTCCCTTTTCTGCATCACTACTTGTCCAATCACCATTGGGGAGACGGATTGGAGACTCCGCTTGTATAGGCCATTTGAGTTCTTTAGTCGCACGTCATAGTGAGAAGTTTGAGTTTTTTGTAGGACAGAGAGTTGAGATAAAATTCCGAGATTTCTTTCTCTTTTCAAAGACGATGAAGTTTTTGGAACAACTGTTCAGCTTCTTTTTCAGAGATGGTAATCTATACTTTTGCCATTGATGCCGCTAAAAACTGAATTGATCAATTCCTTTTTTTTTTTATAATTTATTCAGTCAGTAAAAAAAAAAAACTTAATAAGAACCTATGGATACTGCTAAAAGCTATTCAGAAATTAACACCAAAGAAATTATGATTTTTGAATATATGAAAGCGCATAGAAACGCATGGAGAGACAAAATAAATAATTGTTAGACGTTGACAACAAAGAAATTATGACTTCTGAATCTTTGAAACCCCCATAAAAAGCCCTGACAATGCTCAAGTACTAAGAAGATAAAAAAAAATTGTATAAATTACGCTGAAAAATTCATAACTACATTTATTTCCAACTGGCGCAAGCTGGTGGAGAACAAGAATGGCTCGCGAAGCATGTAATTGGCTTGGACAACTCAAACATACTAACAGAAAATATACGAGTTTACATTACAAACTATTTACATAGTTTCCCATGGACGTTGTCCTCCTGATATTTTATGCCGCCATTTAATTTACGTGGATGGTCAGTAGTAAAATAAAATTGTATGTGAATCGTAAAAATAAAGAGACCTTTATATACGAGTACAACATAATATAAACAACTCATAAAAGCATATGTATATCTACTACCCTCTTTACATACTTATATGCATATGAGATGACTCATCGTTCTTCCACGTAATTCCTTTAAATTGTTTTATACATACGGAAACCATATTATGTATATTTAGTATATGCGGCTTACACAAACCACTACTATCTTTAGTCTCCTACAATTTAATGCGTACGACAGAAATTGTGAACAAATGAATGAATTTATTGGATGATTAAATCAGCTCGATACTCGATTTGGTTCGAGTATGAGTTTGACATATTTTTTGGGGGTTGAATATCGGGCTAAAATCGTATAAATACGTAATAGAGAATCAGCAGAAGCAAACAACTATCGACTTTTGATGTGAGCCTTTTGATTAATTTATTAAGTTTTCAACTACAGCATATATTCGATTATACTATAATTATGCTATATACAAAATGGCAAACAATTTAAATACGAAAAGAAATAATCAAATGTATCAGGTGTCGGCAAGATAACCTTAAATTTGAATGTGCTGTCAAAAAAAACTTTTCTTCGATAAAGTAGCTTTGTATGAAAAGTAGGCGAGGTTTTCATCCGATCACGCTCCTATGTCAAAATAACGGTTTGATGGCAAAAATAATTGTAAGTACTGAATTTCAATTTCTTAACAAAGTTAAGAGGAGGGCAGTGTAACGAGTATCGATGGTTGGTTACTCATCACTATTGCGACTGACACGAATGTTGGCAGCATCGAAACGAATGTCAATAAAAAGAAATAAGCGATAACCAGAACAGGCCAACGAGAAAGAAAGAGAAGAATCTCGATAAAGGAAGATTCTGATTGCGCAAACATCGATGCAGAGGCAAAAGTTGCAAGTACATTAAAGTGTTATTGTAAATAGTTAAACAGAGTTGATTGTAAATAGAGTTTATTAAATAAATTGTTGCTGTATATAGTTGTATAAAATAAGTGTTGCAGTTATCATTAACAGAATCCAGTGATCGAACAAGGTTAATTCAAATAGAATTAAACGCTCACAGAATAAAAACGTAACAATTGGTGTCAGAAGTGGGGTTGACCAACTAAAAGTGGACCAACTGAAAGTATATGATATTTCTATCTATCGAGAGCTCTTTCCCTCCCTCTATGGCACAAGTTACGAATTAGTTCGTATACTCCAAGTTCTACTGCAGATTTCAACACATATTACTGTAACAGCACATGTTAACACAAATATTATTACTGCTAATCTATGCATTCCTTGTAATGAATTAAGGAGTGTTGCGCTCACATCTCCATTCTCTCTATCAAATACAACCATGAGTACAATGAGTACATGCGCAGTAAGATTTCACTATACAATAGTTATCAGAACAACAATATTTTTTTCATAATATGTATATCTTTCTTTATATACTCGCAGTGGCAAGTTTCAAGTTCTCCCTACAGTATTTAAAAAAAAAAAAACTTTCGTTGCTGCTAATGACTATGGTATTTTAAAGAAGAAAATATAAAATAAATTATTGTAGAAAATATCGTACTTTACTAAATGTAGTTGTTCTTTTTTGTGGCATAATTATAACACTTTAACCTTAATAGCATATATAGAATATTTTCCAACTTCGTCTCACATGTCTCTGCAGGACATTAACCTTGTATTCGAATATACTAATGTATCAAGATAGGTTCAAATGCTACTCAATATATATTAATAGACGATGGTACTTAATAATGAAGCTGACTCCATTATTTTGTTGTTCTGGAATACTAGTATTAGGCACGCTTCAAGCATATTTCATAAAGACGTGCACTTAGCAGAAAAAGTTTACATACAAGAAGTAAACAATTCTTCGCTGCACTAAATACCAATAAGGAAATAATTTTTCTCAAAAGAAATTATTTTTTATTTAAAAGTTACAGTATTATGTTTACTTTAAGCCCAAATACATTAAGTTATAATGTACAGAAAAATTATGAGAAATAAAAGAATTCAAAAGCACCTGTTAATTGGTCAAAAAATTCTGCGTACAGAAAGGAAAACGGGACTTCCCCGTTCATTTGCTCGATCGCTCGTGCCATCAAAAGTTTGTTTTCACAAATTCTATATTTAATACGAATCGTGGTTCGATATTGTGCTTTGAATAATCTATTTCAAGAAGTTTAATAAAGATGAATTCAAAAAGAAAGGAAATTGGAGTTGACGAACGGAAAATTATAATAAAATTATGAAAAGAAGGCCACTCTTTCCGTTAAATTGCTAAAACACTTGGAAGAGCGCACCCCACAATTCAAACGGTGATGAATAATTTCAAAAAACTGGAACTTTCGTGTCGCAACCGCGTTCAGGACGACCTCCTATTCTGACCCAACGAGAAAAAAGATGTGTTTTACGGCTTGTTCAGGATAATTCTCGACTGACCGCAATGAAAATTGCTCAAAATGTTAAGGAACAGTTTAACAAAACCATGCATAACAACACCGTGCGCAAAATTTTAATAAAAGCTAACTACCGTGGCCTCGTAGCGCGCAAGAAGCCGTTTATTTCGTTCATAAACCGACAAAAAAGAATTTCTGTTGCCAAACAATCTATAAATAATTCGCCAGAGTTCTGGCAGAAGGTGCTATTCTCAGATGAGAGCAAGTTTTGCCTGTTTGGTATTAAAGGACGTCAGTTTATGTGGCGGAAACATGCACAGCCCTTCATGCGCAAAATCTTGTGGGCACGGTTAAACATGGCGGAGGTGGTATTATGGTGTGGGGATTTGGCAATTTGGTGTTCATTGAGTCAATTATCGATCAGAGAGGTTATTTGAATATTTTAAAAGAAAATTTGAAGCAGAGTGCTGAAAATCTCGGCCTGGGTTCTGGCTAGTACTTTCAACAGGATAACGACCCGAAGCATACTGCGCATAATGTGAAGCTTTGGATATTATATAATGTCCCGCATCAATGCAAGACCCCTCCACAATCACCTGACCTTAATCCTATTGAACATTTGTGGGATTTGCTTGAGCGCAGGATAAGGCAGCACACCATCACCTCCAAGCAAATGCTTAAAAATGTGATTTTAGATGAGTGGCACAAAATTTCAACGGAGGACACTTCTAAGTTAGTCAGGTAGTAGTCCTAAAATGGAAAGGCTACCCAACCAGCTACTAATCTTTTCAAAAACCCACAAAAAACAATAATCTATCATATAATCTTATCTTTGTACGTAGACTTTTTCTGACCAATTAACAGGTGATTTTGAATTCTTTTATTTATCATAATTTTTCTGTACATTATAATTTAATGTATTTAGGCTTAAAGTGTACATAATACTCTAACATTTAAATAAAAAATAATTTCTTTTGAGAAAAATTATTTCCTTATTGGTATTTAGTGCAGCGAAGAATTGTTTACTTCTTGTACATACACTTTTTCTGCTAAGTGTATATCGTATGTAGTGCGCAAACTGGTTGCCTGTTTTTTGCCGACCTACTCGTGCCTTGTACGTATTCGTACATTGCCTTGTCTCATCTTTTCTCGTTTGTTTAGTTATCATTACCATCCTTGTTTGAGTAAATTGTCGTTTAAAATAAACGCTGCAATTTTCTACAAAACAATAATAGCTTCTTCAATTTTCATCATTTATTTTTTGTTCACTTTTGTGTCAAGACAAAAGAACGACAAATTAAGGCGAGATATACCTACCAATCAGCAAGAGGTACATAATATGATATTCAAGTTAGTAATTGTCTCTATAATTGCTAGGGAAATTACAACTTCCATTCGTATGTTCTTATGAGAATTTCAATATTTAATAACTAGTGAATGATAATGTTTGATTAATATTTATTATTCCAATATTAATTAATTATATATATATATATGTGGCACTAAAAGCCCCGAATGGCTCATTGGCCGTCTGGCTCATTGCTGTTGTGCGTGTTAAGGGGTTATATACCTTTTCTCCAGAGAAATACAGGGTTTTTATTTATTTTTTTTTAAGCATGTTACCATTGTTTTATTCAAATACAATACAAATTTTATTAACGTACGTGTCCTTAAGTAAATTCATATAAAATTTCGAGTGAAAATTTTAATAATTGTGGAAGTTATAGTCCTTGCCACAGAACTCCTTTTTTCAGTAGTGGCTAACGGTGAGCATGAAAACAAGGAAACGGCTCAACTGAAAAAAGAAAAGAAAAACTACGTATATAGTGTTACCTAGTTCCTGAACGAAGGATTTTACGAAAAAAATTTTTTTTACAGTTACAGTGATATTTTTTTCAAAAAAGTCGATTTTTCGAGGTCGAATAATTTCGTTTTTTTCCCCAAAAAAAATAGAAAAATTTTTCGAAAATAAAATTCCTTCGTTCACGAACTAGCTCTTGTATATACAAACAATCCGCCAAAATTTCAAATCGATCGATGTAGTGGTTACGTTCGTTTACAGGCGTGAAATGTGAGACAAGGTGTCGCAGTCTCTTGCTGACCAAAAATCCACATCCTAATTCGTGCCCTTCAGCATGGCAACTGCAGTATATATCACAGGACGCTCTTTTGGAGCACCCCTGTCCCGTTCATCGCATTTCCTGGAGAGCGGTGATGTCAGCTCAGTATTTTTCGAGGACATCAACCAGTTGGATAGATACACCCTCCCTATAAATGGACCGGACATTGCAGGTGCATATCCGTAAATCGTGGTCCTTTTTTCGTTTGGGGGGGGGGTCATCATCAAAAGCGGTAATCCTTATCCGAGGCTTTCTTCTTTTCTTCACTGGTGGGATTTTTTATGTGGCGGGTCCCAAACCCAACGCACAGCCTCTAACCGAGGAGATTTTCGCCACTCACCTCAGCCGCCGGACACTTACGAGAAAAGTGCATGTATATTTGAAAAAATCTGTTAATATCACTATGAAAAAATTTCAGGGTCATTGTCTAGGAGCGGAATAATTCCAACTCAGGACGAAGGACCTAGACCCATTCAGTAATATCTTCAAAACTATTTGCATTTTCAGGCCAAATTTTTTTATGGCCATATTTAATTTGCAATTTGTTGACCGACTGTTTTAGAATAAGTGGGAAAATGGGCTAAATCCATATCGGAGAGAAATATGTACTTTGGACACATAGAGTAACATTTTACGATGACTCCCAAGATAGCGATTCATGAATACGATGATAACACATGCCCCTTCACTCATATGATTCACATTTAACCTAATAACGTTATTATAATCAGTGTGTAACAACAAAGCAGATAAGCGAATAATAAGTGAATACAAAATTTTCACACCCCAAAATGTAAATATTTTTAGAAAACTATTTTATTTTTCAGTCTCTCAAAATTGTGTATACAAATGACATCATTTATATCGGAGTAAGCACATATGGTTACTTACATTATAGAGATAGTATTTTCTTAGATCTACATATTCTCGTAGATGCCCTGGAAAAAAATGTGCTACTATTCGCTAAAGAGAGTAGTCTTGGATTAATCTTTTCGGCATTAATTTTTAAATTAATTAATATATTTGGAGATTTACTACACTTTCAAGTTATTCGCTTTTAAGTCAACGGTAATATGTTGCTGGTTAGCGTAGGTGGTAGAGCGAAGGTGATAAAACATACGATAGTGCAAAATACACGATGTTAGGTACCCAAGTTCGAATTCGAGGAGAGTAGCAAAAAGAAAATACGTAAAATTATTTGTATATTTAAATTTGAAATATATGAAGCGGAATTTATAATGATGGAACGAAAAAGGCTTCTTGGAATAGGGCTTGTAGCATAAATTTTATGCAAATATGGTGAAGAATTGAAAAAAGACAAGGAAGAGCTAAAAGAGTCTCTAAAACTGCTACACAACGGCCAAATTTTTTATAAGTCACTTCCGTTTCAGCACGATTTATTTAACTCTATAGACGATTAAAGTGTTACCTATTCAAGCGACCATATCTTTTTTATGTGAAAATATTTTTTATTGATCAAATTACAAAAATTGTGGAAATTTTAAAATCCATTCACTCTAGCTCGATGTGGCCACCTTTTGCCTTGACTATGGCCTTCAAACGGTTAAAAGATGAGTTGCATGCTTCACGAATGTGATCTTCCCGTATTTCGGCCCATTCCCGAGCAATGGCTTTCTTAAGCGCATTCATATTTTAATCTTCATCTTGCTCTCCAATAAGGCGCAGATTTGCATCTGGCGAATTTGAAAGCAACTGTGTGGACGAAATGAAGTGTGAAACATGATTTTTAACCATTCTTGGTTCACACGAACTTTATGAGACAGTGCCAAGTTTTATTGGAACGGTCATGGTCTACGATCGAAATGTTTGCGTGCCCACGGCTTTAAATCAACTTTCAAAACATTTTCCCGATAATAAGTCGCATTGACTTTGACACCAGGCTCGATGAAAACGATTGGAGAGCGTCCATCGACGTTCACGCCATTACTTGAGGTGGAAAATTACTTCGGGTGACCATTCGTAGTCTCAAAATTTCGGTAGTGCGTTCACTCAAGTAGACACGATCATTTTGAGAGTTTATGAACTGCTCAATACGATCACAGCTGCCCATGCCATTACTTGAGGTGGAAAATTACTTCGGGTGACCATTCACGACACGATCATTTTGAGAGTTTATGAACTGCTTCAATACGGAAATTTTTCTCATCAGAAAACACAATGTTTGGAATTTCGCCACGTTCGTGCAAGCGTAACAACTCCTTTGCTCTTTCGAGTCTAACTCTTTGTTGTTTTGGTGTTTGTTGCGTGTGCCTTCTGGAACTTGTAAGGCTTTACATTGTGCTCATTTTGGAATATGCATCGGATGCTTCGCTGGGATATTTTCAGTTCTTTGGCCATTTGATTACCACTACGACGTGGTTTTCGTTCAAGTCGAGCCTTCCCTTTCCGAACCATTTTAGGTGGTATTATTTTTTTTTTTTCGTCCGTTCAAGGCAATGCTGCCTGTATCATTGTAACGATTTATAGTACGATACACAAACATTTTATTCACTTTGAGGTGTGATTTTTCAGCTAAATAATATAACGCAATCAAACTATTACGTTTGAATTCCATTTTTAATCAATTTTGTTATTAGAAATGGAACTATTTTCTACTGGGTATATATAAGGTGTAGTAAAAAGAAATCCATTATTTTTCCTATAGATGGCTTCAGTAATCTGTATCTCAGCGTTGTACAAGTTACGCGGGTTACGCTAGATGGCGTTAGAAAGATAGGATTTCGTAATAAATAAACTTTTCAGGCAGTTTTGTGATTGCTTGACCCAGTATTGTTTGAGCACGCGTCAAAGATGGACACCATTAAAGAGAAATACAAACTTAAGGCGTTCTATTTTATATTGAAAGGGAAAATCGGCCAAACGATTCCAAGTCGATTTAAATAATTTATCAATACATTCATCACACATTTTTCTTTTCTTGTATAAAAATGTATTGGTATATTGTGTGTAAGTAAAATTGTTGAATTTCATACTTGTTTTAATGTAAATAACGATATGTGCTTATTCCTATACAAATTCTTTTTGCAATTAACATATGCGACTCAAATACGTGAAACAAAATAACAAAATAAGATAGACAATTAAAAGCAAAATAAGACAAAATATGATAGAAACAAACAAGCCAAAAAAATGCACGCACTGATGTCATTTGTATATAAAATTTTGAGAGACTAAAAAATAAAACAATTTCCTAAAAATGTTTACATTTTGGGGTGTGAAACATTTTTTTCGCTTATTATTCGCTTCTCTGCTTTGTTATACACTGACTATAATGACCTTATAAGGTGGAATGTGAATCATATAAGTGGAGGGGCATGAGTTATCATCGTATTCATTCGCTTTTGATAGTAGGTACCTACTTAAAAGGTCTATGTTTATTTTTACACTTTTGAATGCGTACAATATATTGTATATACAATCATATTTAATAACACGTACGCATAGCATGTATGCATGGATTGAGAAAATAAGATATAAAATGCATGAAAGATGAAGAAAAATCGGTAAATAATTCTCTTTACTGAAGTATATATGCAGATGATGATAGTATAAATATAATTTCTACATTGTATGTATCAAAACTTTTGTTTTCTTTTTATTGGGAACAACTTATTCGAAATAACTTCGTGTCTTCCAGCACGACTTGAGACGATCTGGCCACTCATCGATCGCGAAATGCACTTCATGCATGGGGAAATTGTGCACTGCACAGACAAGGGCTCGCTTCAACGACTCAATATTTGGGTGTCGAGTAGAGCAAACCATGCCCTCAAATACGGACCACAACTGATAATCCAACGGGTTGAGGTCTAGACTACCAGCTGTCCAATCATCCGTTGATATGAAGTCCGGAATGTTGTTTTTTAGCCACAGTTGAGTCGTTTTTGCCGTGTGAGCTGTAACAGAGGCCTCTTTGGATCCTAGGGATGCTTCTCTTGATGACTGAGCATACACACGATCGTTCTGTTTATTGAACGATTCTTCTACGGTGAAGATTTTCTCGTCAGTAAACAGAATTTGTCTGTGAGCGTACCGGTTGCGTAGCGCCTTCGATTCTCGCTTGGGTTTTCCCTCCAATGCAGCCGTGATCAGGTGTCCAGTGTGTCGCTTGTACGCGCTGAGTCCCAAATCTTCATGGACATGGCCCTCTTCAAGTACTGTTCTGAGAGTTAAATTTTGACAGTGTTAGAAGGGACCTCTTATATTATCCGGTCCCTTGTTACATCACTTTTTCTGAGCTTTGTCACAGAGCTCTTTTAAAGCTTTTTCATGGCAAATTGTTACTGCCGGAATAATTGCCAATTGCTTGCCGACAGGTGGGTATCGTTCAAACAAAAATCTTTATAAATATTAAAGTTGAGCTTCAGCCGGGGATTGAACCCATGACCTACAGAGTATTGAAACTGTTGCAGAAAGTATACGCCCGAAAGTCGAGAACATCGAAACGCCATAGACCTAAGCAACTGTCATAACAAATTATTCTAAGGAAAAACTTTACTTCGAATAATTCTCTCACGAGGTTCAATTATATCCAGAATTTCAATCCGTTTTATATCGCTTTTATCTTCGGTCTACCAGGTGTACAAGCTTAAATCCGCTGTTTTTCGGTAAAAAAAAACACATTTTTTTCATAGATAGTCAAAAATTTATTTATTCAAAGTATTTGCCCTGACTAGTTATACATTTTTCCCATATCTCGGGCAATTTATCTATACCATGCCAAAAGAATTCCTAATTTTTCGAGGCAAACCACACGGCAAGCCATTTTCCGACGTCTTCATACGAATCGAAGTGCTGTGCGGCGAGCGTGTGACCCATCGACGAAAACAGGTGATAGTCAGAAGGGGCCACGTCTGGTGAATAAGCGGGATGAGGTAGCACCTCCCAATTGAGTGTGTCCAAGTAGTTTTAGACCAGTTTTGAAGTGTGCGATGGGGCGTTGTCGTGGAGAAAAATCAGCTTCTCATGTCTTTGTTCATAACCAGGACTTCTTTCACCCAAAGCACGGCGCAATTTCACTAGTTGTTGGTGGTAGCGGTGAGCATTGACAGTTTCACCAGGTTTCAACAGATCGAAGTAGATGACACCATCGTCTTGCGTTGCGATTTTTTTCGTTTAGGATTCTCAAAGTATATCCACTTTTCATCGCAAGTCACCACAAGATGCAGAAACGACGTTCTTTTTTGTCTAGCAAGCAAGATTTCGCATGTGTTTTGGCGTGGCTCCATCTGCATATCGTTCAATTTATGAGGTACCCATTTTCCAAATTTTTGAACCTTCCCCATGGCTCGTAAACGTATGGAAATGGCTTGTTGAGTAACACCTAACTGTTCGGCAAGCATTTTTTGCGATTGGGTGTCGTCCTCATCCAAAAGAGCCTGCAAATCATGGTCCTTAACTTTTCTGTGTCTATTTTCACGCTTTTTGACACTGAAGTCAAAATGGCCTTCTTTAAGATGACGAAACCAGTCTCTGCAAGTGGTTTCCGATAGCGCACTGTCTCTACAAGCATTCGATGCGACTCTAGACATGATTATACGAGGAAAAATGTATGTTGCTGTATGAAATCACTGATGATGTTTACTAATTGTGAAAAAGGATGCACAGTCGATAATAGCTCAATATGTTCACTAACGCCATCTACGAGCAAACAGCGGATTTAAGCTTGTACACCTGGTAAAAAGAAGCTGGGAAATGACGGCGATTTTATTTATAAAAATATATCTTCATTTCAGATGCCTTCCATCTCTAAGGTTATGTTGAACTGCTGACAATAGCAGCTACATTTTTCAACTCTAAGCTTTTCATTTCTAACCAGCCAGCCAGTTAAGTAAGACATCAAATAAGAAATAAATATGGCACCACTATGAAATTTGTAAATTTCGGATTCTTAAAGAATAAAATGTAAACACGAAGAAGGCACTTGCAGTATTATGGTGCAGTATCAGCAGTTAGCCCTCTAATGGTTAACCGATGGTAATCAGCTTAAAAAATAGTTACCGAAGCTTGAAGAGTAAAATATTGTTGATCAGTAGTTGTGGATGATTATTTAATGATTATTTAGTGCCATTATTTTTTAAATATGATTTCGGGCATATTACCACCACGGCTACGAGTTACATTGCTCCATTCGATCAGTCTAACTTTAGACCACTTTTTTCCAATAAACCTGGTCGTTTTTCGTCAATGAGAGCTTGCAGATTGTATTCACTCCATATATGGCAATTTTGTTTATTAATGTAATCGTTCAACCAGAAATACGGTGATCAAAGCCGTGTAAGCATAATTCAAACCCGACTTTATGACAGAGTTTATGAGAGTTGGCGTCGTTGCATTCATCTGACCGACTATATTTAAAATTTAATAATTCTATAGTAATAATTATTACTAATTATAATTAGTGTATTTAATTCTTCGCCGTTAATTATATTTACGCGTCTTTCTTCGCCGTCAATTATATTTACACGTCTTTCTTCGTCGTTAATTATATTTATACGCCTTTCTTCGCCATCAATTATGTTTACGCGTCTTTCATCGTTGACTTTTTTTACGCGTCTTCTTTCGCCGTCAATTCTTGACCTTGCGTCTTTCTTCGTATGTACCGACGATATGTATTCGGCACGTCTTTTTACTTCATATTTTAAAATTCCAATGAAACAGAAAGACAACTTGCTATTTTTTATGCACAAACGTGCCAAATAGGAAAAATCAATACCTTCACATGGCGGAACATATAGCATGTATGTATGAAGCAAAAATTTTCTAAGGTAAAAAAAATACCTATTTAAACAATTTCAATGATTTTTTCTAGAAGCAAAAAGAAATTCAAGATTTTGACTCTCCTACTTTTTAGTTTTTACAGCCATTACATAGCAAAACAATTTAGAAGGGCAGTATCCCTAAGCAATGCATATAGGGGACAAGTAAGTTCGGAGGAAATGAGAGTCGCTCATATATTTTCCTGGCAAGCTATGGTGTTATTTGTCAATATTCAAGAGTTTTTAGGTTTATTTTATATGGCGAACAGGTACGTTCAGAGGAAATGTTGGCATGAAAAAATTAATGGCGGTCAGTTTAGGAGCAATTCCTTGGTAGTAATATTCCAATTTGTCGATCTTCAGGTGTTTTACCATCTTCTAAAGTTTGAACCACTTCAACATATACAATATCAATTACATTGTACAAAAACAACAAATATTAAAACATTTTATAGTTTTTGTTTATTTCCTCTTTCTTTTTTTTGTTTATTTCCTCGTGGTTTCTGCTATACTCCATGGAAAATCAATTTCTTTTATTGCTGCTATTGTGGTTATAATTGCTGTTATTGGTGGTGGTACTGTAATATGTAATCATCGTGGCGCCTAATGCTAAGGGCAGAGATAGACTAACTGGCTGACTGAATAACTGTGAACTTAATAATCGAAGTCGGTTAGGAATTATAAACAGAGTAAATTGTGGTACACATAGGTTTAATACCTAATAATTGTTGTATAAAAAATAGCATATTTAATATTCTATTGGGAACAATCAAAATGAAAAAAAATTAATAAATCGATTAACTCCATTTTTAGATTTTTTTTTTTTTTTAATTTTTAAGTCAAAGCACTTGATTGATTCAAAATTATTTATATTAAGAAGAAATTATATAGTTTAAAAATTTTTTGTCAATACAGGGTGGACCAAAAATAAGTTTCTCTTTAAAAATTCAAAAAGTTTCTTTTTAAAAATTCAAATACAAAAATGTTCAGTATATTATTGGTTTAATCGAGAGTTCAAACATTCCCATTATTTATGGGACACAACTTCAATCATGTGCGCTTCGTAAGAAAAAATGAAAGAAACTTTTTTTTCCATAAATTTAAAAATTTTTAAATGATTTCATCGGGTAAATGACCAGATAAAATTATACAATTTGGAGTTCAACTCTGGTGAACACGCTTTAATAATTTTTTCCATTTCTACTAATTTACGGAGTGAAAATTGGGAAGGACCTCTCCGCAACGTTTAATACCGAAGGGGGTTTCAGACAAGGTGAATCGTGCGACTTCTTCAATCTAATTATGGAGAAAATAATACGAGCTGCTGATCTACGACATAATGGCACTATCTTCAACAAAAGTGTCATGCCGTTGTCGTATGCCGACGATATTGACATAATCGGCATGAACGCGCGAGTAGTCAGTGCAGCATTCTCAGAGTTGGAAGGAGAGTCGCGTCGAATGGCTCTTACGGTGAACGAGGGCAAGACGAAGTATCTAGTGTCAACAAACAAAGAGTCCCGGCGTCTTGGACAGCACGTCACTGTTGACAACTACGCTTTTGATGTAGTAAGGGACTTTGTCTATCTTGGAACCAGCATTAACAGCAGTAATGACGTCAGCCTGGAGATATTGTGAAGGATCACTCTTGCAAACAGGTGCTACTTTGGGCTAAGTAAGCAATTGAGAAGTCAGGCCCTCTCTTTAAGAACAAAAACTACACTCTATAAGTCTCTCATCATGCCTGTCCTAACATATGGCGCTGAAGCCTGGACAATTTCCACCTCAGATGAGCGATTGCTTGGAGTTTTCGAGAGAAAAGTCCAACGCAAGATCTTTGGACCTATTTGCGTTGGTGGCGAGTACCGAATAAGGTACAACCATGAGCTGTATGCTGATATTGACATAGTAAAGCGCATCAAAATCCAGCGGCTGTGCTGGCTAGGTCATGTCGAGCGAATGGAAGAACACGCTCCAGCTAAGAAGGCGTTATATTCGGAACCCGCTGGAGGACGACGCAGAAGAAGAAGACCCAACCTCCGGTGGAAAGACCAAGTACTGGAGAACCTGACGGCTCTTGGAATTTCTAACTGGCGCCAGCTAGCGAAGAACAGAGATGGCTGGCGAAGCATGTTATTTTCGGCCTAAATCAATACTCGGTTATTATGGGCACATAAGTAAGTAAGTACTAATTTGCGGAATTTATATTTTGGTGTAACAATAATATGCCGATTGATTTACGGGCTCTTTACACGATGACTTATTTGGTGCGTTCATATAATCAATACACGCATAATAGCATACGGTTTATAGTGGGTCATGCGATTGCATAAATCGCACTAAAGTAAATGGACATATCTGAGTTAGGATACTTTGTCTGTAGCGCTTGAGATAAGACAAGCATTCGAACTTTTTTGAGTTACAAAGTTAGGAAAGTTGACTTAGTTAAGACAGTTCACCGTACGGTGTTGGTCATCATCGATCAATTAAGATAATGTAGCTCGGGCCATCGAAATATTAATTTACGTTTCCAACAAGCTTGTCCTAGATGTAAGTTTAAATAAGTTATGACGGTTAAACATTTTAAAAGATTCCGTAAGCCGCTTTAATTTCTTCGAGTGCGCGTGACAGTTAAAAAATCATGCCCTTTTTCTATAGCGTACGTATTCTTGAACTAGAGTTAGCTCATGCCAAAATTCAATATAATTCGAAAGCTGTTTTTTTCTTTCTGACAATATGTCGCCTGTGTCGATTGAATTAAATTTGACTGCGATATAGGCGATGGAATTCGAAAAAAGATACATTTTTCATCTTCTTTGAAAGTTACTCATTTTCAGTCGTTCATGCAAAAATGATGCTATCGAACTGAATTAATATTTCTGAAAATGGGCGGAATTGAATGAAAAGTTCTCCTACATCCCATAAAAATTTGAGATTTGAGTTTGAACCATTTCGTTGTTGCGAATATCTCGAAAACGCTACTTTGAAGAAATGAATGAAGACAAGTTTCTTTTTCAGCAAATCAAGGTTAATCTAGAAAGCTTCCTTTTTGGAGGTACTCTCAAAAGAGGAAAAAAAATTTTGAGTAGTGTTATTTAAATAAATTTTATATACAACTAAATTTATAAACAAAATACATATTTATTCTAAATAATACAGAAGACAACATCAATAAAATGTTACTGGCTTATTTGATTTTTAATTTGTGATGACACATAGCCTTAGTAATATGCAGGCACATTTCAGTTAGTATTTGCATATACAAATATACATATACCTACAAGTACCCAATTGGCACCAAACCAATTTCCATCGATTCACCAAGAAACTTCGAATATAATCTTGTTGTTGTTTATAGTAATAATTATTCATCGAACTATTTTCATTTATGTGCACCTACATACTTTATTTGTATGTTTGCATATACAATATTGCTTCTACTTGTGTAAACTAAGAGGAAGCTTTATGAATACATGGAGTAATTGTAATAGTAGCAAATAGCAAAGTAGCATAGTAGCAAATGTGAGTGCCGTATCTCAGTGGTTAGTGTGTTGGCCTTCTGATCTGTAGATCGTAGTTTCAATCCACGGCTGAAGCATAACAAAATTCCATATCGAAAAGATTTTTCTTTCGAACGGTACCCACCTGTCGGTAAGCAATTGGCAAATTCTTCCGGCAGTAACAATTTGCCATAGAAAAGCTTCTAAAAGAACTCTAAACCGGCTAAAATATAAGTAGGTCCCTTCTAACACTGTCCAAAATTTAACACGCACAATAGTAATGGAAGAGAAGCTCGGCCAAAGAGCACATTGGTACTTATAAGTGCCATATTTATTTATATTTTAGTAAATAGCATAGTGCATTGTACCTAATAATAAAATGTATATAAAATGTTATAGTTGTGATTTTTTTTTTGTTTTTCTCTACAATCTAAATGCATTTTATACATTGCTTTTGCAAACAACAAGTTTTCTACTGCGTAAAATAACTCGCTCTATACTATACACATGGGCATATGCAGACTCTCATTTATCCTTTTCATATATTATCGATCGAATGATTGTTTTTAATGTTATAAATTCGCATTCTTTCCAACATTGCTTTGAGGGTAGAAACTGTTTCTATAGAACAGACCAACAGAATTACATCGTCATCCTTAGTGCCTGTGATGGGTGGTGGTTTTGTGTGAGCTTTTATAGCAATTGAATCATTTGCCGCTAATATAATGTGGCATAGAGAATATTCAAAATTACGCATGCGCCGACATTGGCAAAGTGTGGCAAGGGCATGTGAAAGAAAAGCCATCAATTTGTATGAAATATAATATATGCATGACTTTGTATTGTAGGTGCATGTTTGTTGGTCGCATATTAAATGAGTTTCAGAGAATTAACCACTGTCGGCAAGATCGTAGATATAGCATAGCATTTGCAACAAAGACAATAGCAAACTAGGGAAAGTTCATAAGAAGTCAAAACCAAATATCAACTGCAATGAAAATACTGCATAAATAACATATATATACGCATATATATACTTACTGGCATTCATTCATAATTTCCTCCTGACTGCGCACTTGCACTGGTGCCAATTCCTCGACATTCTCCTCATAATTGCCAAAACATTTAGTTATCTTTTCATCGAATGTGTTTACCAAATCCTCCAAACTACCTCCAAATGTCTCTGTAAAATTATATGCTGTATCCACTGCAGAACGTTTATCAGCATTATCAATATCGCCAGGTGCTACACCCACATCTAAACCGAAACTACTGCCGCACAAAATTGAATTACTATTTGGACTTGCTGCACCATCACCACCACCATCAATACCATTCTTGCTAATATGAGCATCGCGTACAGCTTCCTCAAGTAGACGTATTTTAGCCTCTTGCTTGGCAGCAGGATCTTTTAAATTTAAATTTAAAGTATCATTGATCGTATTTTGATTGGAGATGAAATCACAACCGCCCCACTCATCGGTTTCTTCAAATTTCGCTAATGGAGCCTCAAATTTAAGCTCGGCCATTTTAGGGCCGAGGTCACGCATGGCACAATTAGCTGCTGCTGTTGTTGTCTTCAGTTGCTCTATTATTTGACGACGGCTTGAGTTATTTTTAGGTAATATTTATTTAAATATTACACGAAAAATTCGTATTTATTTTTTATTGTGTTTCTATTGTTCGATTTTTCGAATTAGTATTGTTTTGTTTGTTTGTTGTACATTCACGTACTCAAAATTTGCGTGACTGTTGGTTTTGCTGCTATTCTTGTTTCCTTCTGATTTTTCTATATACATGCACACTTCTTTTCTATTGCACTGTTTAGTTGTACAACCCTAATATACGATATGGGGTGTTTTTTAATCCTATCTCCCTGATTCTCTTTATTCTAATAGAAACTTTTGCACTTGTTATTTTATTGAATTTCAATTTCTTTTAAATACAATCTAAAAAAATTTATAATTTTTACTCTTGCATATATTTCTCATATTAAATTTTCTAATACGCGTATTATGCAATCAAGATTACTTTTTATTGCATTTTTAACTATGTGAACACAAAAAAAAATTGTAAACACATTGCACTCACTTGAACGTATAATCACACTCAACACTCGCGAACGCTCCGAAGAACTGACGAATGTAAGATTTGCGTTTTCAAAGTTTTCTGAATTTTCATTTCTTCTCTCTCTTTTATGTAGAGTTGCTGTGGCACTCATTATCAGAGGTGTTTTATTTTGGTTCTTTTATCTAATTTATTGTATGTTTAAAATTGTATATAATAGTCTAGACAGACGGCAGCGTTAATCCGGATTACCGGCGCATTTAATCCGAATAAAATATTAACCTGACAGACGGAAGTATTGCGGATTAACTAAACGGCCGATTGCTGTTTTATTAGGTCTGCTCACTATCACTATCAATTTCTTTCATCTGTCACTGTCGATATGAGAAAATCTACAAGAAGTACGTGAACTGAAAACGATCAGAAACTTGTAAATTGATATTCACAGTTCGTAATTGACAGCTGGATTTATTTGTTCGCTTTTCATGTTGAAAACTGTTAACAAATGTTGAAAGTAATATTTTGTAAAATGGATCGAGAAAAATTCACAATAGAACATTTTCAACTGTATTGCCATCGCAAATTGCCATAATCCTCTTTTATTTTGGGAATTAATAGCCTAGACACACGGCAGCGTTAATCCGGATTACCGGCGCACTTAATCCGAATAAAATATTAACCTGACAGACGGCAGTATTGCGGATTAACTAAAGGGCCGATTGCTGTTTTATTAGGTCTGCTCACTTACATTACTATCACTATCAATTTCTGTCATCTGTCACTCTCGATATGAGAAAATCTACAAGAAGTACGTGAACTCAAAACTATCAGAAACTTGTAAATTGACAATCACAGTTCGTAATTGACAGCTGGATGTATTTGTTCGCCAACGCTTTTCATGTTGAAAACTGTTAACAATTGTTGAATTTTTTTTGTTAGCGAATACACCTAATATTTTGTAAAATGGATCGAGAAAAATTCAGAATAGACAATTTTCAGTAGTGTTGCGATCGCAAATTGCCCTAATCTCTTTTATTTTGAGAATTAACTCATAGAGTTAATGCGGATTAGCTGCAGTTAATGCCCGAGTTAATTCGAATTAACTCGGTAATCCGGAATTAGGCTGCCGTCTGTCTAGGCTATTAAAAATTGATTCATGATCACTTTGTTACAGGTCACATAATTACCGATTATTGTATTTTTACTTGAATATAGAAAAAAGTTTGTGGCTTCTGTTGACGTTGTGGTTTAAAAAATATTGGTTTTGTTTACATTTCATTCTTTTGCGTTATTGTGTGATTTGCTAGCGATTTGACAATTGAAAACCACTTTTTATCATAAAAATCATGTTTTATAAACAGGTTTTGTTAATTCTCAAATAAATACCATTAATTATCGCATTCAATGACAGCACTCTTTTTGTTTTCATTCCTTGTTCTCTTTTTTCGTACCAAACAAACATGACATTTATTACGTGACCTTCTATAATTGGATCTTGATAATTAATTCATGGGCCCCTTCTAATGATGTAAGCCCAACACCGTCGAATACGAACTTCGTTTTAAAGCGCGACGACAAATGTTCGCCTATTAATTTCGCTCATTAAACACAAACGGCCGGTAGCGAAAGTATCCATTTTGTTTTTGTACTCTCCGAGAATGGAACTCCTTCGCTTAAGCTCTAAAAATAATTATTATTAACAGAATCCAGTGATCGAACAAGGTTGATTCACATAGAATTAAACGTTCACAAAATAAAAACGTAACAATATTATGACGCTCATTCAATAAAGAATAGCGCTATTGTGAATTTCACTAAATTGGGTTGGATTGTAATTTTTGGTAGTCACGATCATAGATATGCATGAAATTAATAAACAATTTTTTTTACATATTCATATTATTTATTGAATCTTCTAACCTATATTCTAGAACTAACAATAAATTTTCATAGATACACATTCAACATTCACTTATTAACTATACAAATTACCAAAATGCTTATTGACTTTGCTTTGAGCTTACACGGTTTTAACACAAAGTAAACATAAAAAGTTTAAAGCTTAAAGTCTAAACGGTTTTGGATGCTATATGCAGCACGTCGTTTCTCTTCAGGCGGGTGTCTCCTTAGTGCTGCAGTAGGCGTATAACATTGGGATGCTTTTCAAGCTTTGTTAAATAAGATTTAGCAAGTCGTGAAACTTCTTCAGTGGCATGCGGGATATGTAAATCTCTGTGGCTATTAGCATTTTTGACGAACCAAAGAGCATTGGTAATCAAGCGCAGGATTTTTTATTGTGCTCTTTGAAGATTTTCCACGTTTGAGGGTGAAGCGGTACTCCTGAGTTGGATACCGTAGGTCCATAAGGGCTTGATAATGGCTTTGTAGAGAAGAACAGTGTAGTCCATTTTGAGTTTAGAGCGCCTGTTCAAATTTATAAAAATTGTTTAGAATTTATATTCAGTCGCCAAAAAGTAAAACACAAACGCAAAATACTTACATTTTCAGCAATTCATTTCATCACAGCATCGAAAATGTAACTAATAGTATAAGTGTAAGTATTGTTTAAAAACTAGGGCAATTATAACTGTAAATAGTAGCGTGTTTATTAAAAGCATTAAGGGTATTCAGTATCTGGTACATATGGTACCGCAAATGCATATACGACAACATATGCACCGGATACTTTATGATCACCAATATGAGTAGTTTGATGATCAGCACTGAGTAATTTGTGATGACAAAAGTTGTCAGCTTGTTCAATAGCACTGTGTATTTTGTAATTATAACAATGAGTAATCCGATTATTAGTACTGAGGTCGTTGTGAATACAACAATGAGGAATTTAGTTGCCAGTGGTAATTACATTATATGCATCAAAAATGATTAGTTTTTTTTGCCTTTTAGAGCACTCTATATATATTCTTCACTTATATGAAATTGAAATTGGTTGAAAAGATATATAATATCACATCGATAGGGGAAAGTGCTTAGTTTTCCCGTAATAAATGATAATGATAATATAATCACTTATTTGATGATCAGCTCATTTTTTGTTGCATCGTCTTGAATGTACAAATGCCTTGTACATGCCCTTACTTATTAGTAAAGCAGAAAAGCTTTTTAATTTAAATGAAATAAAATACACTAAATTACACATATTGAATTATTTGATTAATTTAATGCACTAAATTGTGCAAATATAACAAGATCTAATTTCATAATGTAAATAAACCTTTTCACGTATGACGTCAAGGAAGTCATCTGTGTTTGAATACGACGGCTGCAAAGTGTCGTGATCTATTAAAGTTATTTGTGCCGCCCAGTAAATCGATTTGAGATCCGGTTCTAGCACCAACTTTGCACAGCTCTTATGTTGCCATCTTTACGTGCAAATATTGTATTTTATATTTTCGTTTTTAATTTTTACGGTATACGATTTTACGATATATTTACAGGTGTTTATAGGTCCGTTCGCGTACGTAATTGTTTTTACAAATTATTACAAATTTTACTATTTCTTACTGGAAATGTGTTCGCGTACGCCAAAAACCAGTAAAAGAGTAGAAATTGAGAGAGCAAATGATTTCTTTTCTGTGATATTTCTTGCAAATTTTTACTGGTAATATTTTTACTAGTAAAAATTCGTAACATAGAAAAAACAGCTGTTCTTACTGGCAATTGGCAGAACTGAAGGAGTTTGTCTCTTGAATCGCGTTGATATAGAAATTTTACTAATAACGTACGCGAACGGACCTTATGTCAATTAGGGAAGGGTGTTTAAAGCATTAGCATGTAGTGATGCATAAAACAAAAACTATATTTCTTGAAATTTTTATACATATTCTTCAACTGTTATCATAAAGTTATATATTTTTACATTATCATTAACTTTTGTAAAATATTCACATATTTCATATTCAGTTTGACATTTCTTCTTCTTGCGACGGAAAAAGATGCAATGCTTTTTTCATTTGACATATAGAAATTACAATTTTTGGTTCGTTCGTACCTTTACTGGTAAAATTTCTCTACCAACACGATTCAAGAGCGAAAGAAAATCTTCTCTAAAAATGAGAACAAAGTGAAAAAGTGTGCGAACGGAAAATTTGTAAGATTTACTAGTAATTTCCAAACTCCTTCAGTGCTGCCACTTGCTAGTAAGAACAGCTGTTTTTTCTATGTTACGAATTCTTACTAGTAGAAATATTAACAGTAAAAATTTGCAAGAATTATCACAGAGAGGAATTAATTTGCTCTCTCAATTTCCCCTCTTTTACTAGTTTTTGGCGTACGCGAACACATTTCCAGTAAGAAATAGTAGAATTAATAATAATAACGGACCTATTGTATTTTCTACTTCACTAGTCACTCGTCGTATATCAATTATAATCTAGTTGACGGGAAAGATTTTGTTTTAGCATTGTTCAATAAAATATTGCAATTTGTGTAAATCGAACATGAAAAGCAAATGCATATTTGATAAATTTATTATGAAAATTCATTGTAAATTATACAAATGTAAATGAAATAAAATTACAATTTGCCATGTTGAACTAGAATTTTTCCCAAGCGAATAAAACAAGATAAAGCAACACAAAGAAAAAAGTGGAAAGAATGGAAAAGAATAATTTTGAAAACATAAACACGAGAACGTGAGAGTGAAAAATCAACGCACTGATTACATATAAGGGGAAACTGTCAGAAATTAATTAAAATGTGATGTTTCGAAAACACAAAAATGAGAAGAGAGAGTGAAGAAATAGAATGCTGGAAAGAAGACAAATTGAAAAACGCACTACACAATAACAACAATCATATTAAAATTGGAATTAATGGAAGAGCCAGTGGAGTTATGACAACAGCAGCAGCATTTGACAGCAGTGCGGAAAAAAACAATACAATGAAGACCGATTGACACCACAGCAGCAACAGAGACCAATAATTTTTCATTAAAGAAGTGAATTGGCTTGGCTAGCTGCGGATAAACTTCTATAAAAACATACGAAAAAATTGATTTTTTATAAAAAAATTTACCATGTGATGACGGTGCTGATTATGATGATGGTAGTGAATAGTAATAAAGTATCGCTTATAAAAAAAAAAAATGATAAAATGACAACTAAGAATAATTTTACTTTATATGTATGATGATTGCATCAATAATATGGATGAAATATGAATTGTGTGCAAAAACAAATAGCTAATAGCCTGAGATAATCGCTGAAAATATACAAGAAATATACAGAAATTGAAAGAGAACAAAAACAAGAGTAATAACTTGAAAGTTGTGCTGTGAAAAAAAAAAAAAAAAACACTGTACATGTATTTATTTTTTTTTGCGTCTATGATAAATTAATAATTACATGCATATGTAATTGGAAAAGTGAAAAAAAAAAAATTCTACGGAAGTTTGCGTTTCGAGCATTTCAAGGTGAGAAATTGAATTGAAAGCAAAACGACGACGGAAAAAGAAAAAACGAAAGTATTGTCGAGAAAAAAAAAAATCAAATTCTTGAAGAAAATATTGCAGTAATTATAAAAAGGAAAATAAAAATAAAAAAAGAAAGATAGAAAATATACAACAAAATCACACTTCCACTCGCAGCTGCTGCTTACGTTTGTACCTACTTTTTGGTATATCTGACGTCAAGCATATACTTGTCGTATGAGTTGTTGTTGTAACCATCAATAAATAGCTACCACTATCAACTACGAAACAGCAGCGGTGTCGACGTTTGCGACAAAGGCAGACAGAAAGCAGTAGCGAAGGAAGAAGCAGCAGCAGAATTGAAAGAAAGAAGTCGATATAGATATTATTACTGTGTGTGTGTGTGTGTTCTTCGGGTGGAGGTATATTCTATGAATTAATTATACATAAATAAATAAATATTAAACCACTGTGTAAATGGGTGTATAAAAATTGACACAAAAAATAAGACCAAAAGAATTATTCAAAGTAATATTTCTAAATTGAAAATGACTGATTGCATGGAATCGCTGCTAAGCAGCATGTCATCCACATTTAATGCTGATTGCGCCACAACGACCGATGAGGGTGGCTCTATATTAAATTTGGATTTGGCTGATGACAAAACATTAAAATGGCGCAAATTGGTTAATAATCAATTTGCATGCAAGGATAAGAATAAGAAGAGTGCAAAAACTACGACTAAAGAGTCAACAACAACACAGATAGAGGCGACAGTGACTACAATGCGGACAGAGTCAATGGAAGCTTCGTTGCCATCATCCATGAGGAAGCAGTCGGAAGATCTTACACGGCAACATGACTTACATGAAAATAAAACAACAACAACAACAACAGAAACTGATATCAACACGGAGAAAAAGGAATTGACTACAGAAAGTAGTGACGCTGCTGGTAAACGTCGCCGTGACGATGATAAAATTGATGGAGTTATTGCCGCCAATGCTGCTATAGAAACACGTTCAAAAAACTTTCAAGGCCAGCAGCAAGTTATAGTCGAAAGTATTAGTGGCAGTAAAACCAATAATACAATCACCGTTAATGCTGATGAATCGTTAGCTGCGGCGGCGACGACAGCGGAGGTTTCAACAGAAGCAAGTACATTAACATCAACCATTTGTTGTGAAAAGGTGAAAGCAACAACAAAATCAAAATTTTTTGAAGAACGGCTGGATACGCATGATACTTCTATTGTTGATTGTTCTGCTATCGATGTTACCACTACCGTATCAGATGCATTGGTAATTGTTGTGAAATTGGAAGATCAGCAATTGGATGGTAATGAGAAAATACTGGAAACTCCAATGGAAAATGCCAAAAAATTAAAAACAAAAACAACAGCAGCAGCAGCAGCAGCAGCAATAGCATTCGAAAAAGAGTCAACATTGTCGTCACCGTCATCATCACATTTAAATTCCAATGTTGGCGTAACAAAGATAATAGAAGACACACAACAGCGAAATAATGCAACGACATCTGTAAAAATAGCAACAGCTGCTGCTCCACTTGTTGAAAATTCGACTATAATATTTCACGATGATATTGGCGATGCCAAAATTGAGAACGATGCTATAGCTTCCGCTGCTACTGCGATCGTACAGATTGGTGCTGATGTGGCTATGGTTGATTTGACTGCCATTGATAAAAGTGTAAGTATGGTGTGCTATGTTCGATGAAAACAAAACAAATTAAGTTTATTCTTATGTATATTAATTGCATGTTAGCAAAATGAGGATGTTGTTTGAAGTTTTCAGGATCAATTCCGAATTCAAAGTGAAAACTGTATGAACACAATAATAATTTAGTAGTCATATTGTTTTTGCACAACAAAATTTTTGTACATTCAATTAATTAATTAATTTAATTTGCATATCTGCATGCCCATTAGTAGCTAAATCTACACTACCAGTCAAAATTATGGAAACCCTGCATAAAAAACAGATTTTTCGTCTTTGTCGCTACAATAAGTATTCTTAATCAATTTTATTTCATGTTCCTGTATGTACTTAGTGTATTATAATAATTTTCGAATTATTCTTATGCTTTTTAAGAAATAATAATCACATTTTTTTTTTGTATTTAAATGGAATTTAATCGCACACTGTCAGGGCAGTATGTTTTCGTTGAAATAAATGACTTTCATTTTCCCTGATATTTGCGTCAATGTACTATGGTTTCAATGACCACATTATCTCGTCAAATTTCAAATATATCAAATATCATTTTAAAATTTTGCATATATGTTTTTGGGGATACTGAAAAATTGGGAGTGCTTAAACAGCTGCCACGCCCGTAATCTAATATATATACTTATTCATTATTATATTTTAAAAAGGCATAGGAATAGAGAAGCACTTCCTCTACAACTCATACGGTTATTATGCAAAAACTGTAGAAGTATCCATCATATCGTGTTGAAACTAAACATAGATTGTTGTTTGGTTAGGTACTTGTTTTATAAAAAGCATCAGGTAAAGGGGCGTGGCACCATCCGAACAAATGAATACTCTAAAACTCTGGAATATTATACAAATTTGAATTTTAAATAGGAATTACTCATTTTATTATGTGTTGTTTTTATACTTTTTGGCACTCATACGTAATGGAGTAATTATAGTGGCAAGGAGCGATGAATCAACTTGTTGTGGTTAAGTTGAATATTTCTGTTTGAAATTAGAATGACATTTATTGCTGTCAAATCCATAGATTAACTCCACTTTCAAAAATTTTTCTTTTTTAGCTTCATCACCACGACCGTAATATCTCTTTACAGTATACTATTGTATATTAAGTCTTTGCTGTGTGTTCAGAACATTTTCAAATTAACTTTTGCAAATTCTCGTTTACTAGTATTTCTTGCGGTCTGCATTCACATTTCTTACTTGATACTCCTTTTTAAGAAGGAAAGGTACCATAATTTCGGCTAAGACTTTCTGTTCCAATAATTAGATATTGTTGTTTGGTAAAGTTAATTCCAACAAGAAAGCCTGCCTCTTTAGCAGACATGCGAACTGAGTGTTTCTTATCGATTTTATTTTATACCCTTCTAATACTGTCCAAATTTAAGACGCACAACAGTAATGGAAGAGAAGCTCGGCCAATGAGCCCTTTGGGGCTTTAAGTGCCACATACATATATATATATATATATATATATATACATATATATATATATATATATATATATATATATATATATATATATATATATATATATATATATGTATGTGGCACTTAAAGCCCCAAAGGGCTCATTGGCCGATTGGTGGCTGCCGATATTTTGTAACTTTCTTCGATGACTTCACTGAAAAACAAAGAGCAGGTGCAGGTGTTTTGCCAAACTGACCAAAATTTAAAAACTTTTAGAAGCATATACACAAGTTTTGAGCTAATAATGGTGTCAAACACCAAACGTCAGCGGCATATACACCACAGCAAAATGGGACAGTCGAACGAATGAATCGTACGTTGCTTGATCGCGTAAGGTGCATGCTAATCGACTCGAACGTATTCAAAAGCTTCTGGGCAAAGGCATTGATGGCTGCCGTGCTAGTTATTAACACCGTACCGTGCCGTGGTGGAAATATAAGCGCGGAGAAAGCGTGGAGTGGTAAAGCACCTGATCTGTCTCTGTTGAAAGTGTTTGGATGCAGAGTGTTTGCACACGTACCCAATGTTAAGCGAAAAAAGCTGGATGATAAAGCTAAAGGCATATCGACTGTACCACAAGTCATCGAAGAAAGACGTTGTGAGTCGAGACTTAACGTTCATCGAAAGTGAAGGCGGTATTAGGGTATGCGATTGCGAATTGGGTGATTATAATCGGGGTATAGCGACGTCACATGAAGGTGGTGACGGCAATGATTTCGAACCAAGAAAGGAATATGAGTGGAGTGATTCCTCAAACACTGGTTCTAACGAAACGGTCGTTGGTATGCATCCAGCACAAGACTGTTGATGACGACTACAGTGTTTGCACGGACGATCATCCTTTTCCTTTACGAGCAAAATCAAAAGTTCGTCAATTTATGTCGAAACAATTCTCCTCTCTTTTGGGCACAATCTGTAAGGTCGTCTGCAAACTGTTTTCTTCGGAACTGTAGTCGTATTTGCATAGGCTCTATATTGGAAGAGCTGCAGGTAGTGCTCTCTACGAGGTTTGAACACGATGAAATGCCAGTTTCAATGTTATTAAAATTGAAGACAACGTTTTTTTTAGCCATGTGACTAAATTTGCCGCAATTTTAGCACTTACAGTTATCACAATTAATCTTTTGTCGCTTGCCACCTACGGCCTAATGTTCATGTAACTTCCTTCTTTTAGAATGTCATTGCTTTCAATTCTCGCGTTAATTGGTTTCTTGTAGAAATGCTGGTGGTAAAAGCAAGACGGCGAATACTTGGTTCGAACTGGGTAACGTGCGCTAACACTGTCGAACATAAGGGAAGCCATCAGCGCTGCTGCATACGACGCCATACATTCGCCATCTCTTGGTTTGTTGCAGATGAATCAGGTAGCAGCCAGAGTTTCAGAGAAATGAAATCTGGAAGCAAATACCTCATTGAAATCGTTCCAGGACATTTGCGGAAATGCAACTTGAGACAACCACACTTTTGCTTCTGCTGAACCCTTCAATGCTTTTGTAAGTGGCATCATCAAAGCAGAGGCTTGTAGCATATGCTCTTCCATGACTATATCTGACGTTCATATCCAGGCTTGTGCGTCCGCATTTGCTCCATCTAGATCGAATTCAGGCAATTGCACTTTTATTAACTCCAACAATTTTTTATTTTGCTTTTCGTATAACATCTTCCACTATTCTGAATCGTTTTCATCATAACCATTCAATAAAGTGTTGGATTTTCCATTTTTTCATATGCAGCGATTCGTCGGTGGCTACACTTTCTCAATCTCACAGGCCTTTCTTCACACACTTTTTTTTCTAATGATTTCCAACTCAATCAACCCGCCGTAGAGCTCAGACATTGCCCGTTCTGACTATCACTTCAGTTGAAGGAATTAAAAATTGGTTCTATTGGGACGGAATTCATGTGATCTTTCAAAGATGGGAAAGACATGGGGAAAAGAAGAAAAGCACTTTGAATAAAATATAGTATAACAATTTTATATAATAAAGCCCTAAAGTTAGTTTAAAATATCTTGAAAGTTCGTAATCTGGAGGATAGTCCCTCGGCGGTTCCTGTGTAACCGTTTTCGAGCATTCTGCTTTAAAAACTGTTGAAAGATTATTGTCCATCCCTTTTCTTTTTTTCCGCAGGGCATCTGTGTTTAGTAAGGTTAGAATAACAGCAATTAATTAAATAAGTGATCAATTCGTTTCTCCACGCACAAGAGTTGTTACGTCTCTCTTATTTTGACCCTGGGCGTTAACCCCAGCTCCCAAAAAGGGTACGCGTTACATTGTCTGGTGAGTAGGGTAGGTGTGGTAAGAGTCACAACATGTTGCCGATGGCTGTTACGTTGCAAAATCACTTTGTCACGCTGATATCGGCATGGTTAAGCGCATTAAAATTCTACGAATACATTGGCTCGTCTTATCCAACCGATTTAGTTCGAATTTGGCCCAATCCCAATCGTTGTCACGTTCTCCAATGGGTATTGGTTTTTTCTCTACGTCTGTGGTCTCCAGCGGGTTCCGAATATAACACCTCTTTGCTTGCAGCATGTTCTTCCATTCGCTTGATACACCGAGTCAGTGCAGCCGCTGGATTTTAAGGAACTCAACTATGTCAATTTTGGTATATAGCTTATTTGGTATTCGCCACCATCGAAAATATGTCCAAAGGTCTTGCGTAGGACTGTTCTCACGGCAACTCCAAGCAATCTCTCAGCCGTGGTGAGAAATGTTCAGACTTCCGCACCATATGCCCCGATTATGTTAAGTTTCCAATAGCATTACATAGTAGGTGCCTCTAAATTTCGTCAACATTTCTCAACTTTTGCTCAAGATATCGCAATGTACCAATCTAAATTAATGTCCAGAAGCGACTTCGATATTTCGGATCGTTGCCTTCTTCGTGGATTCCATCATAATTTTGTAGGTTTTCAATGAACTCTTAAATTAAATAAATTATTGAAATACTCAGCTAAAAACATCGTGTGTGTGTGTGTAATAAATATTTTTGTTTGATTTTTTTTGCAGATCACATGTACTAATAGTGTTAGTCCATTACGACGTCTACGACGAACACGCAGTCCGGCTGAAGTGACAACAATACCATTGGTTGCCTCAGCGGCAACAAATACAAATTTAACGAGTATACCCAAAGAAATAACAGATACAACAACAAATGCATCGATATTAGCAACCACAACAATTACAACAACAAGCATAACATCACCAATAACATCTACAGCAAATACAATAGTTGTAGCAGCAGCAACGGCGACACCATCAGTGGTAGAAAAAAATGTAAACATCACACCTTCAACGGCGCCACTATCATCAGTAGTAGTATTAAGTACAACAACAACAACAACAACAACACCGCCAATAGTGCCAAAACGTGGCCGTGGACGTGCTAGAAAAGTGCATATTTCGGAACAAACTATTCAAACATCTGAACTACAGCAGCAGCAGCAGCAGCAACAACAAAATGTTGTTGCTTCAATACCAACCATAAGTAACATTACCATGAATACTTCAACAACCACCACCGTCACCACTACCAGTACAGTGACGACTATAGCAGCATTAGGAACAGAGCGTAAAGTCGGACGCAAACGTAAACAAGCCGAAGATACTGAGGCTACTGAGCATCAACAGGCACAAGTTAAAACAGAAGATGACACAGTAACGCAACACCAGGATGATTCAACAAATAGTGCAACTGATGCTGCTGCTAGTGGCGGTAGTGGTGGTAAACGTATGCGTCGCAGTGTACGTTTGGGCAATCGTATGGATGGTTTTAAGATTTTGGTAAGTAAATTAAGGTAGCTGCATAATGATTTGCATATGTTTACGTTTTATTTGAGGTTTATTTGAGATAATCAGGCACTGCTAAAGCTAGAGCTCCCCCTAATTCAGCTTTATTTGTGTGAAAAAAGTATTAAAAAATTACTTTTTTTTTTATAAAATATGACTGCACTATGTTCAGGCCGTCGGATTAGAGATAAATATTGCGAAGACCAAAGTTATGAGAATCAATCATTCCAATAGAAGCTATATAATGATTGACGGCTGTGCGATTGAGTTCGTCGAAAGTTTCTGCTACCTCGGTTGCACGATGGCAACAGACGGGGAAGCTGAGGAGGATGCTAACTGCAGGCTAAGCAAAGCAAAGACTGCATTTGGCCGGCTAAAATCAGTATGGGCAAATTCCCAAATATCCAGACGCACGAAATTACGAAATCGACACTACTGTACGGAAGTGAAACATGGCTGATCTCGAACTCCATCACGCAGAGACTGCAAGCTTTTGTCAACAAGTGTTTGAGGATCATTTGTAGAATTTTCTGGCCTAACACTATTTCAAACGAGGCACTATGGCGTCTGACGAGCGAAGAGCCCATACTGATCCAGATTAAGCGTAGAAAGTGGCGATGGATTGGCCACACGCTAAGAAAGCAGCCAGACAGCATCACGCAAATGTCGCTTGAGTGGAACCCGCAGGGGAGCAGAGGCCGTGGACGACCAAAAAACACCTGGAGACGATCAATGCTGGGTGAGCTAGCTGCTGCCGGCATCACATGGGAAGGCGCTAGATCAACTGCCCAAAACCGTGTGCGATGGCGAAGCCTTGTGAAGGCCCTATGCTCCAATTAGGAGTTTAAAGGAGAAAAAAAAAAGAAAAAAAAATGTTCAGGCTCAAAGTATTTTCTTCCAACAATCAGACAGAGGAAGTGCTCTGTTGTGTGCACATCCTTTAAACAAGACTGACTAGTCGGATCGGTGATGACACCTACAGTGGCTATATGATGTACACAAGTGTTCACAAAATCTGTTCAGAGAAGAAGTAAAGAAGTAACGGATCTGACCACAGTTACGCGCTACCAGACCACAGACGCATACGTTACAATGGGTCTAATTAGAGAGGTGTTTATCCAATGAACCATTGTCAGTTGCAAACCCTAAGTTTTGCCAAAAGCACAGCTGGAAAAACTTTAGAAGAAAGCTTATTATCTACGATGATCCAATATACGTTTCTTGGTTAAGAGCACCAGTGTGCTTTTACCTGGATTCACGTGGAGACCTTGCAGATCCCACAAATTCTTAATATTGTCCAGAACTCTCTGCATTTTGAACTCTCTGCATTCTTATTGCTCTTCTGAGATTAGTACACACGTCATTAATATTCGCTTGAACACGTACACCAAATTTATGCAACTCAATTAAATGAGATTCCACAATAAAGCACTTAAGTAAAGGAGAAAGTACATCATAGTGGGGGCATCCTCTCTCAGCCTCAACTGTGACGCTGTCATTGTGTTCTTCCCCTGTCAAAAGCAGCCATTTGGATAGCAAGACGTTAATCCATCGAGTGAAGACTTCATCAACATCATGGCTTCTGGCTGAGCAACACATGGAGTTGAAGTTTCCCCCGGAAAGTGCCCTCAATATCAATAAATGGCCCCAGAGTGCAAATACATGCTTCCAACCCTTCATCCACTTAGGTGACACAGTCGTGAAGAGCTGATCCACAGGATCTTCCACCCTGGTAAGCATGTTGCTGAACGCTTACGGGATCCTGGCTACGTACCTCTACTGTAATGTACTTTTCAATCATGCGCTTCAAACTTTTAAATAGGAACGAAGTTAAGCTTATAGGCCTCAAGCTTTGTGTCCTTTCCTTGCACAGCAGCAAAAAATTGAAAATAATAAAGAGGCAAACTAACTTTGAGGTTGTCATTGTTAATTGCTAAAGATGTGTGTTAAATATGACAGAAAATGTGTATGCGAGAACGTGATAAAAAGTCACACTTACATGTCCAAATATGCGCATATTTGATTTTAGAATTTTTCCCTATACTGTACTTTCGTAGGCGTTTTCAGTAAGATCAAATGCGATTTTGTTTGATTTTCCTATTTTTTTCCCTCAGTGTAGCTTGAAGACCCACTACTGGGAAACTTTTCAGAACACCTTCCAGCCAAGAAGTTATATTCTTACCCGTGGAGGGATCAATTACTAGACAACTTGACAGCATTTGGAATTTTTACTTGTCGCCAGCGAGTGAAGAATGGAGACGACTGGCAAAGCATTATAAAGCGTGATCCATTCGAGGTTCCCTACTTTTTTAAAGAAAAAAACACAGAAAATTCAAATTGGATGGGGAATGTTTATTATCATTTGAAAGAACATTCTTTGGCATTTATTTTTTGAAGATTATGTCTTTCAAATGTTGGACGCGGCTACGTCTCAGATGGTCCATCCATTGAGTCAAATTTTCAATGACTCGTTCGAGCATTTCGACTGGTAACTGGCGAATGACACGCGTGATGTTTTGCTCCAAGGCCTGAATAGAAGCTTGTTTGACCGCATAAACTTTAGACTTTGCATATCCCCACAGGAAAAAGTCTAACGGTGTGATATCACACGATCTTGGTGGCCAATCGACCGGCCCAAAACGTGAAATTATCTGCTCACCGAAGTGTTCTCTCAATAAATCCATTGATTGATGCGATGTGTGGGAAGTAGCGCCGTCTTGTTGAAACCAAACGTCGCCGAGATCACGATCTTCAATTTCAGGCATCAAATAGTCGGATATCATCGCACGATAACGGTCGCCACAGACGGTTACGTTCTCATCGGCATCATTTTTGAAGAAATATGGACCGATGATTCCACCGGCCCACAAACCACACCAAACCGTTGTTTTTTTCTGGATGAAGTGGCAGCTGTCGAATCTCTTCAGGTTGCTCTTCGTCCCAAATGCGGCAATTTTGCTTGTTTACATACCCAATGAGCCAGAAATGGACCTCATCGCTGAACAAACTTTGGCTCGAAAACGTCGGATTTTCTTGGAATTTTTCAAGAGCCCATAGAGCGAAGAGATGTCACTTGGGAAGGTCGGGCGGCTTCAGTTCTTGCACAAGCTGTATTTTGTACGCTTTCAATTTAAGATTTCGACGTAAAATGCGCCAAGTCGTTCCATACGTCAGTTTGAGTTGCTGCGAACGGCGCCGAATCGACTCTCCACGGTCTTTGTGTACACTCTCAGCTACGGCCGCTATATTTTCTTCACTGCGTGCTGGACGTGGTCTATTCGGTCGAATATTATCCAATAATGAATGCTGGGTCTCAAGATGGGTGATGGTGTTGCGAATAGTACGCTCAGAAGGCCGATTATGTTGACCATAAGTTGAGCGAAGTGCACGGAAGACATTCCTCACAGAACGTGAATTTTCGTAATAAAGTTGAACGATTTGTAAACGTTGTTCAGGAGTAAGTCTTTCCATGATGAAATGCCAAACAATACTAAACAAAAATAACATGACAGCATGGCACGACTCACACGTGATCTGTCAAAAAAAGGCTATTGAAAAAAGTATGTCTACTTGGATCACCCAATATATTTGGCTGAAATTGAACAATATCAGTTGTAATAGCTAGATATGTATTTATCTAAGAGATCTATAAAGAATATTGGCCGAGTTTCCCTTCCAGTAATGTTGTGCATATTAGCACAGAAAAAAATCGTATATTTTTAGAGAAAATAGGTATCTATCTAAGTTGGGTAATGTCTACTATTTCGTTCATTGTACAATCTTTAGAATTTGAAGAAGAAGCGACCTTGAATTTGTTCAGGGACATTTACAAAATGAGTTAGTGATTTGGCAAGGAAGAGCTCTTGAGAAGGCTTTTATAATTTTGGGAGCAGCAAAAAAATAAAAAACCTACGGACAATGACCTACCAATGACATCACGAAGATGAGATTATGAAAATGCAATCAAGACCAAGAACATTCAAAATAGCTCCAATGTTTCTAAAATACTCCGAGTTTATGTCGAACATACAATTTATGCAATCGGAATCTAGAATCCAATAAATAATATTAAATTGATTAAATTACAAACGTGTATGGGGTTTCTTTTTATCAAACTTTTTTGAGTTGTTTCTTAACTTTTTCCAACGCGTATTTATTACCTAGATCAGTTACTGCGTTGAGCATATCTAACTAAAGATAAGAATTGATTTGTGTAAATTGTAATCACATATTTTTCCACCTATACTACTGACTGATAAAAAATATGATAGGCATAATGTGGACTGTTTTGTCGTTGTGTGATTCGTTTCTAAAATGAATGAAAAAATCAAATATTCGTTATTTCTTTGCAGGAGGGTCCACTTTTGGATGATCTTAAAAGCGAATCAGCTGGTGCTGTTGTTAGTACATCAACAGCGCATGGATGTCAAGATTCATCCGAATCATTTGACTTATCGGTTGCCACAACGCAGCATATCACTATTAGTACAGATCATCTGGCTGTACATATCGTTGAGGAGAAGACACCGCCAAAGAAGCGTGGTCGCAAAGCAAAAATCCAACATGCAGAATCAGCGAACAATAATGAATATCATCAGCAAAACAATCATCATCATCATCAGCAACAACAAATATCTCCAAATTATGGTAGTGGTGGTAGCAATAGTAGCCGAAGGAGTACTAATGCCGTCGGCAATACAGATCTTGTTATACCGAAACGTTCACAGCGACGTATTAAACCGACTACGAAAATATTGGAAAATGATGAGCTACGCTATGAGTTTGAAACAAAGAATATTGTACGTATTACAGCTAATAATTGGGAAGCAAGTGGTGGCGCTGGTGTTGGCACTGATTTGCGTTACGAGACACCAACGCATCAAGTGGTTGGTGGTGCAGCAACAGCCACTACAACATCGAATGACAAGTCCTCAAATCACAGTACCAAGCCTAAAGGTGATAAAACTGAAGCTAGCTGCGAAACGTATCATCCAGCCGGTACGAATGCCATAAAAAAGAAACTGTTCTCTAAATCCCGTCGCAATATGGAGGCCTCTGGCGCAGCGATAGAAGCACAGAATGCTTGCAAAACGGCGCCCGTGAATTTGGAGAAATTTCTCAGCGAAATTAAAGCAGCCAAACTGAATTTGAATAAATCACCTGAGGATAAAAAGTTGAGCAAGAAACAGCAGCGTAAGTTGGCGAAACAAAAGGAGAAACATTTGGAGAAATTGGGTTTGCGTCGTAATACCAGTGAAGAGGCCAGCGATTTGGATACATTTAGCGATAATGAAGAATTTGTGCCAAATACGCGAGTACAAGTGGGCAAACCAAGTGTTACATTGCGGGTGCGCACCAGCAAAGAGACAACACCACAGCCCCAGGCAGTGCAGGTGACAAGTTCTGCAGCCAGTCGAGTATTGCGTAAATTGCAGCGACAAAAATGTGTACAGCAACAATTACAGCAGCAGCAGCAGCAGCAGCAGGAGCAGCCACCACAGACGGTTGACGTAGGAGTCTCGCTGGCGGCACCGCCACCACCACAACCACAACCACCATCGATATCACAAAAAAAGCCTCGACCATCCATTGTACCAATGGTGATAGATCCATCACAATTACAAACCTTAAATGCCTCAGTGATGATGGGTGCCGCCAGCATAGTGACTGTGCCAACGCCATCACCAGCAGAGCCTTCAAAACGCACTTTCATATGCTTTTGTCAGAAGCCCTCACAATACTACACACGGAATACACCCGAGACATCATTCTGTTGTGCCATCGATAATATTGAGGAGCAAAAAGTCGGTTGCTGCAATCAATTATCCGGTGAAGTGTTGAATCTATTACGACCCAGCCAACGAGTCGGCTATATGATTCTATGCGATGATCATAAGAAACGTTTGCGTGCGCATAATTGTTGTGCTGGTTGTGGTATTTTTTGTACGCAAGTAAGTTATTTTTTCTATGAGTACACTTTCGAACGATCGTTTGATTTTGGTCATTTCTCCTTTATTCATAGGGTAAATTTGTACTTTGTAAGCAACAGCATTTCTTCCATGCGGAATGTGCACAAAAATTTATACTCAATAGCCCATATGATCCCTCATTACCCGCTAATAGTTATGCTAGTCCAACGTTGGTGCTTAAATGCCCACACTGCGGCATCGATACACCAGAACGTACCTCAATTGTTACAATGAAATGCCAATCATTGCCCGTTTTCTTACCTAATCAAAAAGCTAAAATGTAAGTGAATACAATTTGTATATAAAACAATAACTCTCCTTGCATCTGCTCTTTTTTTTCTATAGCAAACCAGCAGCAAAAATGTCTTTGCCCTTATTGGGCGATGTTCCTCTTTTATCTGCGTCTCTAAATAATCTCAATAATGCACTTACACCGACTATTGCTGCTACCAATATTAATAATCAATCATCAGCATCCTCTTTTAGTACAAATCATGCCATTGTTAATAGTGCAACAATAAGAAATAATAATAATAATAATAAAAAATCACACATCATTAATTTTGAACAATTAATACCAGAATCGGTTATGAATGTTGTTGGACGTGGTCGACGATATATTGTTGGCGCTACCGGTACTGGTAGTAGTGCTAATGCTGCTGGTGGCAGCAGTACTGCCTCCGGTCGTCATACATCATCGGAATTTTCCACATATGATATGTATTATGCAGTAAAAAATGATGATCTCGAACGAGTTGCTGAAATACTATGTAAGTGTAATAGCGTAGACAGACGGCAGCGTTAATCCGGATTACCGGCGCACTTAATCCGAATAAAATATTAACCTGACAGACGGAAGTATTGCGGATTAACTAAACGGCCGATTGCTGTTTTATTAGGTCTGCTCACTTACATTACTATCACTATCAATTTCTGTCATCTGTCACTCTCGATATGAGAAAATCTACAAGAAGTACGTGAACTGCAACCTATCAGAAACTTGTAAATTGACATTCACCGTTCGTAATTGACAGCTGGATTTATTTGTTCGCCAACGCTTTTCATGTTGAAAACTGTTAACAATTGTTGAAAGTTTTTTGTGAGCGAACATCCCTAATATTTTGTAAAATGGATCAAGAAAAATTCACAATAGACAATTTTCAGCAGTGTTGCCATCGCAATTTGCCCTAATCCTCTTTTATTTTGAGAATTAACTCATCGAGTTAATGCGGATTAGCTGCAGTTAATCCGGAATTAGGCTGCCGTCTGTCTAGGCTATAAGGGGATTGAATTGATTGGAATGATTTATATTTTATTTTTATATTCTATTTCAATTCTAATTAGCTTCTGATTTTAATGTTACTATGCGCATGTGTGAATTTCTTAATGGCACATGTCTACATTTGGTTGCACTATATGGTACACTACAAATGGCCTATCTGTTATTGTGCAAGGGCTATGGTCAAGAGTTTGTCAACCTGATGGATCGCGATTTGCGTACGGCGGCAATGTGTGCTGTTATGGGTGACAAATGTGATATACTAAATTTATTCATACAATGTGGTGCCGATTTAGCAATAAGGGTAAGTGTGAACATAAATAATATTTTGCAGATGAACATAGCAATCGATTGCTGGATGATTTTTGGAGGAGACATAACCTAAAAATAAAGAAGTGGCTTCATTTTAACGTTATATAACATGTAGATTTATATAACGTATTTTTACTGACATCAAAGCATTCGACTTAACTGGCCAATACTAGACATCAAACGGACAAAAAATCTATTAGCGCTTAACAGACACGCGGTTAGTTTGGAGGCATGCAACTAGGCTATATATTACAACATTCGACTTCTGTCGATGTGGCTGTGGGGATGTGAAGGAAACGGAGTTCATAAAACGCCTTTTTTGTATCTGGACTTTGCACGCCGTAGAATGATTTACATGTTTAGGCAGTCACTTTAAACACGATCTCATCGAGCAAGCTCGACCATACTACGTTCACTTGAAGTTCAGTATTGCTTCGAAGAGACCTTTGGCTGAGCTTCTCTTCCAGTACTTTTGTGCGTGTTAATTGGATTAAATAATTAAATTAGGCTGTATTAGAAGGGACCTACTTATAAGAGCCGGTTTCGAACGACAGAATCTTTGTTACATCACTTTTCCTCAGTTTTGTCACAGAGCTCTTCTTTTTAGAAGCTTTTTAATGGCACGTTGTTACTGCCTGAAGAATTGCCAATTGCTTGCCGACAGGTGGATACCGTTCGAAAGAAAAATCTTTTCGATATTAAATTTATGCTTCAGCCGGGGATCGAACTCACAACCAATCAGAAGACCAACACACTATCCACTGAGCTACGGCTCCCACACTATATTAGAAAGAACAAATATTCCTATTATTTATACAATATGATTCTATACATATACCTGCCTGGCTGGCTTCGAATTAAGCTACCCTGTCGACTTAAGTTTGGAGGTAATATTCTGTTGACGGTTGTGGGCTTTGGCTCACGAAAAGCTTAAGAATCTGAATGTTTCTAAATTGTCCTTTAGAAAGATTGAACTCTAGGATGGCTTTAACTGCATGGCTTAACGCATCCTGTTAACCTAACTTTACAATACCTTGTTGGGGATTCCTGGCTCTACCTCACCAATAGTTCCGACGATATTTATTTAAAGAGCCTGAATTCATTCGGAATTGTCCGCACAATATTAATCTTGCACGGTAGTCCAAGACATCGCCAAGACGGCTGATGATATAATTTTATGGGCTCTCTGTCCTGGCGTGCAATCCTGATGAAACCAAAGATCGCCCAATTCCATGACTTTAATTAATCCGCACACGAAAAGTCAGTAAAGTGTTCATCGTTTACCCAAATGGCGTTTCCAGTAGCATTTTCGAGAAAATATTAATTAATGATACCTCCACTCTTAAATTACCTCAAACTGTCAATTTCTGCGGATGCATTGGCTTTTCCATAATCACGTGCGGGTTTTCCGATTCCCAGATATGGCGTTTGTTTACATGGCTGTTGAACGTATGAAATTGCATCAGATTTGGCACCCAATCCGAGCTGCTTTAAGGCCCAAACTGAGAAGAGATAACGCGAGCAGATGGTCATTTGGTTAAAATTTGAGTCAATTGGACCCTGTAAGCAATTATCTTGCATGAAATGTTGAGTTATTTAAATGGGCGAGTTGATGTTCTCGGATTGGGTTGTCAAACTCTCAACACAACAGCACATTCATATTGGTCCACCTACTACAGCGGGATCTTGAGTGTAGTAAGCCATTGTCACGAATTTTTTCATAAAGTGGCGTGGTTTTTTCGGCCAGTAATCCTCTCTCATACAGTAGGTCTCTCAATAACCAAGTAAGTATTAAAGAAAAATGTTTGTATTGAATGAAATTAAATCATTTAACCCAAGAAGTACTTCTGTCTAGGAGATAGTGCATATTTTTCAAGTTTTTACCTGAGTGCTTGGAAACTTGATCAGCATTGGCACTCCAGCCTAATCTCTTCTACCGAACTAACTAACTACTCTCTTATGAAAACCCCCTCCATTTTGTAGTTTTCCTTGGAAACTTTATAAATAAATAAATAAATATGTGGCACTTAAAGCCCTAAAGGGCTCATTGGCCGAGCTTCTCTTCCATTACTGTTGTGCGTCTTAAATTTTGGACAATATTAGAAGGGACCTACTTATTTTAGCCGGTTCCGAACACTTGTGACATCACTTTTTCTGAGCTTTGTCACAGAGTTCTTTTAGAAGCTTTTTCATGGCAAGTTGTTACTGTCGGAAGAATTGCCAATTGCTTGCCGACAGGTGGGTACCGTTCGAAAGAAAAATCTTATCGATATTAAATTTGTTATGCAGCAGTCGGGGATTGAACCACGACCTACAGATCAGAAGACGAACACACTAACCACTGAGCTACGGCACCCTGGAACCTTTATACGACATCTAAAAATCGTAGGATTTTAAGTGTTTTGGCTCTATAAAGGTTACATTCTACAGATATGGAATTTGCAATTCTTTATCTGAGAGGGAATAACCCGGAAAGGTTGATTGTTTTCATAAATTCAGAAAAAGTCATACAGCAAACTTGACAATTGCCATTATTCAATTATTTATTTTAGGGTCCTGATGGTAAGACGAGTTTACATATCGCTGCAAAGTTGGGAAATCTCGATGCTACACAATTGATTGTCAATAGCTATAAAGCATCTAAGAATATATCGAATTTTTTAAGTCTTATCAATGCACAAGATGACGGCGGCTGGACTGCAATGGTATGGGCTGCTGAGTTGGGACATACGGAAATTGTTAGGTAAGAATTGACTTTTTGATTATATGTGTTATTATATGAATATACTGTTCTATCTATCTATAGTTTATTGTTGAATCATGGTGCTGATTCGGATATATGTGATAATGATAACAATACCGTATTACATTGGGCTACACTACATAATGATGGTCTCGAGACGATAACACTTTTACTACAGGCTGGCACTGATTGTAATGTACAGAATGTTGAAGGTGATACACCATTGTAAGTATGGAATTTTGTTATTGTTATGCGGTCTTTGTGTGAATATTTATTGTGTTGTTACTAGGCATATAGCATGTCGCCATTCAATTACACGTCTATGTATTGCATTAATTGCCAATGGGGCTGATTTGATGATAAAAAATAAAGCCGACGAATTGCCATACGATTGTATACCAAACGAGGATTCTGAATGTGCACGCACAGTGGGTTTCAACATGCAAATGCGTTCATTTCGGCCGATGGGTCTAAGAAATCGTATTGTCTGCAGTGATATAAGCAATGGACGTGAATTACGTCCCATACAAGCATTGCGTAATGAGCCGACATTAGCAGCTGCAGCAGCTGCTGCCGCTGGTGGCCTTGGCATTGGTGCTAATGGCATGCTACAGGATGAGTCGGACGATATAATGTGGCCTGATTTTAAGTATATTACCAAAACGATTATATTGCAAAATTCCGTACAAATTGATTGTCGTATATCACAAATGCGTATTTGTTCGTGCATGGATGGGTAAGAGTGGGGAGATAGGATGATTTTGCTTCTTGTTTGCATAATTAACCTTTTGTCTGTGTTTATTATATAGCTGCATCTCCGATCAATGTCAATGTACTGGCGCTTCAGTACAAAATTGGTATACAGCTGAGGGTCGTTTGAATGCCGAATTCAATTATGATGATCCGGCAGTGATATTCGAATGTAATGATGTTTGTGGCTGTAATAAGGTTTGTTCAAAATATTCAATACCCCCTTATCACATGTTCCGTTCGGAATTTGTATTCGGAAGAATTTTCGAAAATGCTGTCATTCGTATTTCAAACAAGTGAAATACCCTACGGAATATCAAATTCATATCTGTGTATTGTGTATTACCGTTTGTATTGAATTTCCTTACTGAAACGTAACAAACGTAACGCGTAAAATGTACATCTTTATTATAGGAATGAACTTTGGGTCCAATTGAATGCTGAACAACAACTTATTATTACATAAAGCCTCATCTAAACGCTTTGGGACTTTATTTGTACATAAAACGCACATAGAAAACTCATATCTTCATGAAAAGCTTTAGGCTCTGGGCCTAAAGCTATCAAATCTATACTTTTTGCATTCAAACCCATTTAGTTCATTCATTTCATTTTGATGCCGTGCTATTTCTTCATGTTTAGAAACTGGGAAATAGTCGCATGGAGCTAAGTTTGGAGACTATGCTGCTTGAGGAGGCAATTCGTAATCTAATTCAGTCAATTGTGAGCTGGTGTGTTGACCTAGGGGAAGGAAATTTTTTTCCTCGCTAAATGCGATCTATTTTGCTTTCAAATCAGTGTCGAATTCATCCAATAGCTCTACATAATATGCGTCGGTGATCGTTCTATCCTTTTCAAGGTAATCGATGTGAATGACAGCACGCGCATTCCAAGAAAACTATAGCCAGAATCTTGCTGCCTAATAGACATGCCTTTGCTTCCTCCGGCTTCAAAGTCCATTGTCATGACTGTGCTGTGATGAATTTATGTTTTGTCCGCATTTATGAATCGGCACAAAAACTTGTTTAGATGCCTCTCATAGTTCTCACACTTTCACTCGAAGATTATCCAGTATTATACAGTGAATTTTATCGACCATTTCTGGTATGGTTACCTCAATTCAGTACGACGAGAAGAGGGTCCCCATACTAGTTTTCAAGCTGTTATTTGGTTTGTGCTATGGTTTTTTCAATCATGAAATTAACTAATTTACAATTGTTTAGAATATTTTGAAAGTATATCGTTGTTAACTCTAGTAAATTCTAAATTTGATGCTCACTATTCGTAAATTGGAAAATATTTGAAAAGGGTAACAAATTTCGAAACAATAAATTTAGGGGCGTCAATATGGCACAATATCTACGAACGATTAATAATTTTATTTTCATAATATTCACAGCTTGCTTGCAAAAATCGTGTCGTCCAGAATGGCATACGTGTACCTCTGCAGGTGGTTGAGTGTGAAGAAGCGACAAAAGGTTGGGGTGTACGTGCTCTGGTGAATGTACCACGTGGTTCATTCGTTGCTGAGTATACTGGTGAAATTCTAACCGATATGGAAGCTGATCGCCGTACAGATGATAGTTATTTTTTCGATTTGGGCCATGATCATTGTATCGATGCTAATTATTATGGTAATGTAAGTCGTTTTTTTAATCATGCATGCGAGCCGAATATTGTGCCGGTGCGTGTATTTTTCGAACATCAAGATTATCGTTTTCCGAAAATATCATTTTTCGCATGTCGTGATATTACGTCGGGTGAGGAAATATGGTATGTATGTGCTATTGATTACACCTGATTAATGAAGAATGTTTTTTGTAACAAATGCAAATGTTTGCAGTTTTGATTATGGCGATAAATTTTGGCTAGTAAAAAATCGTTATTTCACATGTAAATGTCAAAGTTCCACGTGTCGTTATTCGGACAAGTGCTTGGATGGCAATGCAGATCAACAAATGATACACCAGCAGCATCAGCTACAGCAGGAATCAAGTGTTACATTAAGTTTTTGCAATCGGAATGCAATTAATGGTTCTATAAGTAACTTAACAAATGGCAATTTAATGTCTTAGTTTCATACATTTAAGTGGTAAATGTTTAAAAAAAGTATACAATTTTAATTATATTTTAAATGGTAACGATAACTTAGCATTTAAGTCAGTGTGTAGTATATTTATATAGAAATATTTATTTATAAATACATGTGCGAGTATGTATAAAATTCAAAATTAATATTCAGTCATATTCTGAAGAAATTTTCGAGTGAAAGTTTTCACTTGTCAGCAAATTCATTCGAGCGAAATTCAGTTAAAAATTTATATTTTAAAATTTTTTTAAACCCATTTCATTATGGAAATGTAGAATAAAACTCAAAATTTGTATAATTCAAATTTTTATACTTGAAATACAAAATGTACAGCTATATTTTTAATTTAACTTTTCATAATCGATATTGCTTTAATAATTTTTGAAGAGAAAAATATCAAATTTCCATATTTCAGCACTTGAAGTATAGTAAACAATAAAATGTTGTATTTTGTATTCTCTAATTGTCACATTTATACACATTTTCTCTTGAATAATTATGAACTAAGCATTTTTTTCGATTATAATCATATTGTATATACGATAAATACGATATTTGAAGCAAAAGTATCACATACTTGTAGTTTTTCTCTATCTACGTAATTAATATATTACTAGCTATTATTTATACCTTCTTTTGAAACAAGAAATATTAACAACTAACTGACTAATGCATGTGCTGCATTTGTGCAAAAAAAAAATGATTAAACTACATAAGTTATATACATTCATTAAGCGATGCTTCATAAAGAAAAAAGTCATACAATAAACACAACTTCATGTTTTGTTTATAAAAACAGCACCTTATTGTATTTTTGCATGAAGTGTATGCAAAATGGTTATTTGTTTTGGTCTTTTTTGCTGCTTTACCCAGTTTTATGTAAATCATTGTCATAAGTGCCTATAAGAAAGAAAATTAATTAATAGAATCTTGAATGAAATGAAAAAAAAAAGAAAAATAATTATAATAATGGTGTATAATGTAATAAATAATTAAGTATATATCGTATTACAAATAATATTTGTATGTTTTTATATTTCACCGTCTCATAAATCATACAAAAAACTGGAAGAAAACGTTGCAGTTCCTTTCGAAATATTGAGCTTAGATCGCTTTAGACTTACTAAATCTGCATATTGGAGTAATCAAATGAAATTTAGTTTATTTTGAATTGATTTCGAAAATATTTGGATCGTTTTTATGGAAAAGATAAGGTTAGACAGTCTATTCTTCTATCAGCCAACGATATTGCTCAAGCATGGGTCATATCGGATTAAAATTTCGCCTATTTCTCATACAAAAAAATATTTTTGTATGTATGTTTTCATATTTTGCGCTGAAACTTGCCACATAATGTGTTTTTTTTAGCAACAATTAAATAAGTTGTTAGAATGAGCATAGTCGGATTTATTTTACATTTGAGTATACGTTTTCCTGCAATCTGAAACAATCTGAAACAAGGCAAATACGCTATTTTTTACCACCAAAGAGACAAGCTTGATAATGGGCTCAATTAAATAAAAACAATGTCTACCTTCCTTACAAAAGTACTTGTTGGATTGTATATTCTTAAATTTTGGGCACGTAAATTCAAAAGCTATTATGCTGAAACACTCGACACACGATTATTTTGACCAAATTGCGAGTTTGCTCAAGAATGAATGTAATCGGATTAAAGCGATGCCTAGTTTCATACAAAATTGTGTTTTCGAATGTATATTCTCAAACTTTATTGAGCTAAAAGTCGACATATACGATTATTTTGACCAAATAATAAATATGTTTGACGATGAGCTTAATCGGATTAAAACCTCGCTTACCGATACAATAATATGTTTTCGAATGTAGGTTTCCAGACATACCACATGTATGTAAATATGCATGTAATTTATGTAAATGTATTGTATGTAAAAGTATGTTCTTTATAAGCTTCTAAAAGAACTCTGTGACAAAGATCAGAAAAAGTATTGTCACAAGGGTTCTGCCGTTCGAAACCGGCTAAAGTAAGTAGGTCCCTTCTAATACTGTAATGCAACAGTAATGGAAGAGAAGCTCGGCCAATGAGCCTTTCGGGGCTTCAAGTGCCACATATTTATTTTTAATTTTTATGTAAAAGTATGTATGAACATATATTTGTAGACTTTGTGTTCAATTTGACAATAGAATATTATTTTTAGCAACAAATGGTTAAGTTTGAAGATGAAAGGAATTGAATGAAGAACACGTTTTTTCTACTATTCGTTAGATTCGAGATTGTCCGATTTTTGTAGATTTCTTTAAAAACAGAACGACTCACAAACTATTGGCGATAAAACTGAAATATTTTGTAATCATTGTAAAATAAAAAAGAAACAAATTTCAATTTTAGGAGTTTATAGCTCCAATATTACCCGCTAGACGCTGCAATACATATACTACAAATTTACGTTTTTATAAAATAGACAAAGTCAAAGAGAGAGAGAGAGAGCGAGAGAGAAGAGAGAAAGTGTGAGAAATAAAGAGTGAATGAGAGATAGAGAAAGAGAGAGTCTGTTTTATTGAATGATTTTCTCAAAAATGGTTTCAAGCTATTTATATGTAACAGAAATGAATAAAAAACAATTAATAGACAATAGATATGTTTTTAGATTTACATTTATTTTGAAATAATACAATAAAATAATATAAAGCAGTTTCTATTGTTGATATCCATACCATAAGCACATCCATTTATTCGTTCTTTTATTTTCAAAAGGAACTGTAAATTGGAAATTAAGAAAAAGCGCATTAATGAGAACAAAACAAACTAAAAGAAATAAGAATCAAATAAAAATTTATTACCGATTTTTGTTTATATTTATTTTTTGAATTTTTATTATTTTTTATATTTTGTAATCACAAAATTCCAAACGAATACATACATGCATATCTTCACAATCTAATATAAAAAAAAATAAATCTCTTTCAATATAATATACGAATAAATGTGTGTAAAGGATTTTCTATTAATTATTTACACTAGCATAAATTTGTATATGTAATATTTATAATGTTAGAATATATATATAAACACATGCATATAACTACATACATATAGAAACGTGTATATATCATATAGTCACTATAAAAACAAAAAATAGTCACTATAGAGTTAGTCAAAAACGAGTATATTAAAAGTAGAAAAACAAAAACATATTGCTGTTTGCATTTCACATAAATATTATTTACTATATATACTTAAATTATTATTAAATACATAAAAATTATATTAAATTGATACAATTCAAATTATACATTACAATGCACATACAAAATATTGATTTATGGCTCTGCAAAAAATGTGGCTTGTCATTGATGTCGCAAAGCAATATGCGACTATAACCATTTTTGATCTCTTTATATGGAATGAACTATTTCCTGTTTCTTCGAGCATGTCCTATGAAGAGACTAATTGCACCCTTTTATATCTGAACGTGTACAAAAAGGGACTAGTCGCCTATAAATGTATTTACTACGAATATTGACAAAGTTATTTGCCAGCAAAATTGCTCTTCACAAACAAAAATATTTTTGCGATTACAAAATCAAAGATTGCAAAAGATCGGTAAATATTTCTAAATGTATTAATTAATTTTAAAATTGGTCGCCATCCAATCTCTAAGGACATCGATCGTTGACTAATCTCCGATTGATATCTAAAGAGATTAATCCCGGATTAGTCTCTTTAGATATTAGTAGCACAAATTTTTGCAGGGGATATACATCAATCACATCCATACATACCTATATACAAATGAGTATGAAGCACTTTGTGCTAGTATGTCATAATTGCAGTTATATATATATATATGTATATATATATATATATATATATATACATATATATATATATAAATATATATATATATATATATATAAATATATATATATATATATATATATATATATATATAAATATATATATATATATATATATATATAAATATATATATATATATTTATATATATATATATTTATATATATATATATTTATATATATATATATATATATATATTTATATATATATATATTTATATATATATATATATATATTTATATTTATATATATTTATATATATATATATATTTATATATATATATATATATATATATATATATATTTATATATATATATATATATATATATATTTATATATATATATATATATATATATATATATATATATATATATATATTTATATATGAATATGAATATGAACTAATTATGAAATAAATGCATATTATTAATATATTTTTCATTCTTGTGTTTGAGTGTTTCCTTCTCGTCTAAGTTTGCACAACATCTATTGTGAGTATTATAAGCACTACGCAGTTTCTCTGCACGCATCGCTATGAACTGACCTGAGAAAATAGTCGTGATCCTATGAGTATCGAAGAGGCCTTTGTTTATATGTTCTAGGGCTCTAGACGTGTTTCACGTCTAGATGGCCAAGATGGACCAATTCATCTATCTTCTCTCTACCAATGATATTCTAATGGCTCGGAACTAAAGCGAGAGTGATAAAATAATATAAATAAATAAATAATTAAAACTAAATAAAAATACAACAACCCCTATTTGGGGTAAAGGCAGATAAAATTGGAGAAAATCGTCAAATATCTCCACAGCTGCTCTGGTGTCACACCTAGAACGGTTAAATCTTTCACTACCATTATTTTTGTCCTCCTAATATTTATCCGTCATGCTGTTGGCATTTACCGATGACATTGACATAAGTGGCATGAATACTCTTGCAGTCAGTGCAGTATTTGCAGAGTTGGAAAGAGAGTCGCGGCAAGTGGGTCTTACGCTGAACGAGGGCAAGACGAAGTATATGGTGTCAACAAACAAAGAGTCCCGGCGTCTTGGACAGCACATAACTATTGATAACTATGCTTTTGAAGTAGTGAAAGACTTTGTGTATCTTGGAACCAGCATTATCACCAGTATTGACGTCAGCCTGGAGAAATTGCGAAGGCTCACTTTTGCTAACAGGTGCTTTGGGTAAGTAAACAATTGAGAATTCGAACCCTATCGAGAAATGAAAACCATACTCTACAAGTCTCTCATCAAACCTGTCCTTACATATGATGCCGAAGCTTGGAAGGAAAGAGTTGGCTGGCGAAGCATTCTAGATTCGGCCTAAATCGATTTTCAGTTGTAATAGCCACATAAGTAACAGTATGCAGTTATATTTATCAGAAATATACCTTCAAACTCCATGCCTCAGTCGAGCTCCCTACAAATTGGATGCATTTCTAAAAGTCGTTTCCCCTACGCACATAAGAGCGGCCCATAGCGGGGAATGAGTGACCGACGACCATAAAAGTTTTCTCGCTAATGTATATTTATCCCCCATCTCCACTCTTCAGGGGTCTTTACTACAAAATTTACATTTTCATAAAATTCAACCACACACCCAACCTAAAATGTACCTAGAGCTTAATTATCGCCTATTTCTACTCATTAAGGGGCTGTCATATAAAATCAGCAAAAAAACAAGAAGATTGATGAGTTACTTCACTTACTGCTCAGGAACCGACCATAGCGCTGTGAAATATATTGTATGACGGATCCCCATTAATTATTCCACAAGAGGTAAGCAGAAATCATCTTCTGAACCCTCCCCTCCATCCTAATCCTTAAGGATGGGGCGGTTAGCTAAGGTTATGTGACCGCAGTAGTGTCAGCGCCGCACCATTTACTACTGACACCAGCTCACGCGGCTTCATGGCTGCAGTCACAGAAAGTAATTCTGGTGGAGGCAAAAATGGCGACGTCAAGAGCAGTGAAGTCAAGAATAACGCTACAAACGGAAGTCTAGTGATGGCGGTCGTAGACCGCTCAGATCCGGACGGCAACATCTATCCATCAAACTGGAATATTGTGGAGGACTCCCTCATCATCTTCTTTTTGAATGTGATTGAGGAGAATTCAGGCCCAGCGCCAGAGTAGAGGCTGTGCGGCTGGCATCAAAGGCATGTCAAGCTGGTAGCTTGCGCCGACCAACGGGTGCAAAAGCGAAATTGGAAATCGTACCAAGTGACTTCATCCCCAGAAGACCTCGGACTAGGGCCTGGATTCCGTCGAATCCCAAACAGAATACTTAAAATTATAAAGATGTACAATCCGGAGCTCCTCACGCACAACTGGAAGATCGCACAAAGTTAGAGGAGCTCAGGGGATCTCGCTGCGCGACGGTTATAATCACCAAACAGTCTCTTGGGCACCTGGCTACCTACGATGGTGTGGTGACTTTCTGATTTGATCATATAATATTTAGGGTATACAAGAAGGACGAACTGACTGAAGCCAAATCCGGCCAAGGTGGCTCTACACGGTTGCTGCAGGAGGAGATGGAAGTCTCGACAGTAGGCGACAAGGAGACATCGCTCAAAGCAGTCCTCCCGGGCCATCGAGAGGCCTGACCCGGATAGATTCTATATCTCCCGGTTCTGGTTCGCGGGGGCGTTCGGTAAGATAGGGGAGGATAGCCTTATTGGAGATACGGATGACGATTTCAATGCAACAGTGTTGGAGGCGGCGACGAATGTAATGGACAATGATCCGTGAAGTTCAGATCAACATCCGCCTTACCAAAAGCGGAACAAACAACGTCCTCATTCAAGAGCCATGGGCGGTGGCAAATAGCATCTGTAGAATAGGGCTCCCAAAATACAAATTGTTTCTTAGCAAGTGTGCAGGTAGACCAAGTGCTTGTAACCTTGTTCAAGAAACAACTTAATGCATATTTGCTCCCTAATTTCAGTAACGAAGACCTAGCCATCATCTCCCTCGAGGTAAATGAAAGATGCTACTGGATCGCCTCAGGCTACCTGGCTCACAACCATCCGGAGCCTCCACCACCAGATACCTTGGGAAGAGCGGTTGCCGAAGTCACGCATAGGTAGTTGGCGAAGGTTTGACAATGAATTCATGCTCGATGAAGGGCAGCCCTAGAATTCGTCGAAAGTTTCTGCTACCTCGATTGGATGATAGCAACAGACGGGGGAGCTGAAGAGGATACTAACTGCAGGCTGAAAAAAGCAAAGACAGCATTTGGCCGGCTAAAATCAGTATGGGCAAATTCCCAAATATCCAGACGCACGAAATTGCGAGTATTCTCCGCATGTGTGAAATCGACACTACTGTACGGAAGTGAAACATGGCTGATCTCGAACTCCATCACGCAGAGACTTCAAGCTTTCGTCAACAAGTGTTTGAGGATCATTTGTAGAATTTTCTGGCCTAACACTATTTCCAACGAGGCACTATAGCGTCTGACGAGCGAAGAGCCCATACTGATCCAGATTAAGCGTAGGAAGTGGCGCTGGATTGGCCACACGCTAAGAAAGCAGCCAGATAGTATCACGCGAATGTCGCTTGAGTGGAAGCAGCAAGGAAGCAGAAGGTCAACCTTAGGAGAACTAGCATCACATGGGAGGTCGCTAGAACAACTGCCCAAAACCGTGTGCGATGGAGAAGCCTTGTGGAGGCCCTATGCTCCAATTAGGAGTTTAAAGGAGGAAAAAAAAAAAACATCCTAAAGAACCTCGAATCGGCCCAAATATTCGAAGGACGAACTGGACAATATTCAGAAATATTATTAACAGTCACATCAAAGAGAGAGACTCAGGCATAAGTAGTAGGAAAGAATTAGAATCCCTAGTAAGTGAGTTGACCAAGATCATCAACATGGCACAAAACTTAGCATGCCCGATGTTCTCTCAGCTTCAATTAACTAATCTGATTTTGAATTGGCAATTTGGCATTTTCAATAGATTTTAGACATTTTTATTAAATGACACTTTCTCATTTCAAAGTATTTGTTTTGACTTTTTATAAAACATGAATTTTTATTGAATCGTTCATATTAGCAATAAATGCTTTTTATTACAAGGACTATTTTTACATATATTTTCAAAAGTATTAATGTATTAATTTGATTTGATCTTTTTTTCTAAACTAATAGTTCATAATGTTTTAGCTTGTTGTAATATGCTTTACAAATGATTTAAGTGTCCGTTTTTTTTTTTTGTTTATTTTATGTAGCAAAAATGTTATTTATTCATTTTTGTATTTATTGAGTTAAACTTATGTACAAAACTAAATAGAATAAAGTATACTTAAGAGTAAAATTTAATTAATTGAAAATTAAATATAAAATCATAATTAAATAATTTTTTTAAAACTGTAGTTTCAAAGATAAATAAAAAATAAAAAAAAATTATTAAATAATATAAAAATTTGCTAAATGCTTTAATGTTTAAGCTTTAGTTATATTGATAAATAAATGCAATATTTTTAATTAAGCACAATTTCTCTTATGAGTTATGAAATTTTATGTGCATATTTTCGATGAAAAATTGTTTCTTTTTGTTTTTTTATTTTCAATTAGAAAAATTATAGTAGTTATTGTTGGTATTGCTAGGATTGGTGCTATTTATTACATAAATTTATTTTATTTCTTTGCACTTCCAACAAGCACAAGAGCTCAGTCTCTATGGAAGTTCCAAAATTCAGCAACTAATTATTGTTATAGCAAATTTATTGTAGCACAAATTTAGGAACTTCATAGAAAGTGGACATTTTCAAGGTTTTTTTTTGTTTTTTTTTATATAATAATAGAATAGAATAATAGTATAATAATAAATAAATAAATAGTGGAGATAGTACAAATGTGAAAACTTGTCCTATAGCAAGATTACATGCATTTTTCATTTACCTCTATTAACTACAATCGTATTAAAATTCAATCAATATTTCTAATCTAAATGAAATGCAAATTTGCAAAGTTTTCCATTATGAATTATGAAGTATTATTCCAACCAGTAACACTCTTCATGCATGCAATCCTACAATTATATATTGTATATTGCGTTACTTTGTTAGTCTTTCATAATTAAACATTAAACATTTTTGATTGAACTTAATTAATGCTAATTAAAAAGTTGTCTGTGTGTGTAAATAGTAAAATAAATGCAATAAATACGAGTATGAATGAAAATGCTTCTGGTTTGGTTAAAAAGAGTAGGAATAAATTAATAGTATAGGTAAATACAGTTGCTATAATAAGAAAGAAAAGAGCCTAAAATTATGCTACAATTTTGTGTGGTTGCATCCATTTCTTCATGTAATAACAGAATAATGTTGAAATATATAGCAGTATCATTAGCGCACAAGTGACAGCAAGCGCCAGCACAGATGTTTTGGTGGGACATGGCTCAATGATGGTAACAGTCTTATCTATAATTAAAATATAATTAAAATAAAATTAAAAATAAACAATATAAAACGATGAAAAATACAAATATGCAATTAAATAGTATGAGATTTCATGCGATTCACATTAAAACGTAAAAATTCTAGTGAATCAATTCATTCATCAAGCGCTTGAGAACTTAAAAAACGGATTGCAGCACAAAAATATTAAAATTGTCCGAAATTATAAAATTAAAATGAAAAATTTGTATTAGAATTATGCTTTTTTATATTTCAGAAGTTTCTCGCACACAGAACCGCCATCATAAAAAAGCATAAAGCTTCTCGTTGCAGACGCTTGCAAATCCTAGCTCATTATCATATCATTAACAGACGCGACGTAAATTCCATCCACACAATATGGGGAAGCCGGGATACTAATGAAAAAACGCACATTGTAGACCGAATTAAGTCTCTGATCAGCATTCATTTTCTGATCACAGATACATTGTCCGCCTTAGATTCTAAACCCCCTGCCCCAAAGGTCTTCAGAAACCATAAGATGGCCAACTAACGCTTTAAGGAGCTAGTTACAGTTAGTTACATTACAGAAACTGTCTTAATCAATATCAGTCTAGTACACGACTCAGTACGTAGCCTCGTAGAAAAACTCGGAATAAAGCATTAAATAACCGCACTCTGAAAAAGGAGTGTCTCAAACGGTTCAACCGTGCCAAAATCGCACATTTAGAGTTAGACTGGGCAAGCTATAAAAAGTTGCACTCAGAAAATATAAGTACGATCATAGAACATGCCAGAGAGAATATTGGAAACGTTTCTATGGCGATATTGAAGATGTCTCTGAAGCATATCGACGCAGGAAAATCATCTCCACTGCACCGCCACTTCAAGTATTCCGTAGAAACCAGTTAAAACTTGGACTACGAGCAGTATGGAAACGTTACAACTAAACTTGGTAAATACCCACTTCCCTGATGACTTTCTCCTCTTTGACTATCATTCCCTGGATTATACAGATTAGCCTCGATTATATTCCCAAACTATGGAGACATGTTACAATTGTCTACATATTGAATACAGAAAAAAGCTCTCACACAACCCTAAAGGACTACAGGCACATAAGTCTTTCCTCCCTTTTGTTGAAAATGCTCGAAAGACTTATTGATATACATCTAAGACTGAAAATAGGCGAAGAATTGCTGTCTCCTTCACAGCACGCCTACATTACGGGCAATCGTGGACGCTTTCGCCTGTGTAGGTGTGGACGCAACACTCTGCAGGTGGATCGAGATACTACAATTAAGTAGACTTGTCGTATCCGAGCTAAATGCATCCACGATCACTAGACGAGTAAGAAGAGGAACGAGGAGGAAATAGAAAGGAAGAGATGCAGACGTCGTATTGATGACAACCCCTAAATTTCTGAAAGTCCTCAGAGACGTAATCCAGCTAAATCTCACTACTCTATATAGACGAAAGAAAGGTGTTTGAATGAGAACTAGCAAAAACCGAACTCATTTTGTTGTGAAAAAATTACAGAACACCGACAAGTTTAGAGGGTGTTTCACCTGATCTAAGCGAGGAGATTCACCAAGCACCAGGCAATCTTCTGAAATTTATATACAAATCCAAATCTTTCTTAAAGAGGACGGCCACAATAATCTAACTTATCTTGGTGAAAAAATAAAAGATCAAAAGTTGCAGAATAATGGATTTCAAATAATGCTAAATTCCTTACAAATTAGTCGATTTCATTTTTAATTCAAATTTCATATGAGAATCTACGGAATATTTTAAATTTTTGTGTAGAGTAAGAAAACGTGGACTTCCAGAAGTTTCTGAATGATAGATATGAATATTGAATGATGAATATGTAAAAATTAGTCGATTTTTGACCCTTCGAACAAAAGGAGAACTCATAATTTGCGCCAATTGCCATGGAATAAGTCGTCTTAGCATAGCATTCCTATCGAGCGTTATATGTGAAAGATTGAAGCCCATGCTTAATAACCTGATTTGACCTTATCAGTGTGGATTCAGACATGTCAAATCTACCATCGTATTTGTAGAATGACACTGTATAACTCCCGTTGTGAAAGTGAAAATAGGGGAGGACCTCTCCCCGTACCACAGATAAGAGAATGAGAGTTTTCGAGAAAAAAGTCCTACGCAATATCTTTGGACTTATTTCAGTTGGTGGCGAGTATCGAATAAGGTACACCCATGAGGTGTATGAGCTGTATGCCTACACCGACATAGTAAGACCAAGTACTGGAGAACTGGGAATTTTTAACTGGCGCCAGCTAACGAAGGAAAGAGTTGGCTGGCGAAGCATGCTAGATTCCGCCTGAATCAATTTTCGGTTGTAATGGCCACAGTAAGTAAGTAAGTAATACCTTGGCTATTGGCAAAGTTCTTAAAAAAGATATGGCACAAGAGTTTTAACACTCAGAATCGGTTGATATAAACAGGTTCCTTCCAAGAGAAGCTGGGTCAAGGTTCTGAGGACCCAAGGTACAAACTACTTTTTAAATAATTTAATTTTGAATACTAGACTAAATAATTTGTAATTCATGTTTGAGATTAAGGATTTTTCAGTTTACGATGCCTAACGTCTGACGAAATAAACATTTTAGCTACAGTTCTGAGGATAGATCATTAAAACCCACAATATTTGCAGTACGAATATATGGCAGTTCAAACTGATATTCGGCTATTGTAATAATAAGGCCACTGTAAGACTTCGGAAGCTGATTTCTAAGAATTATAATTCGATTTTTTGTATTCGGTATTAGAAGATAAAATGGGAAATCGATTGTCCGCAGTCTAGGTAAATCTAATAATCTGCTTTAAATGCCGTATGGTTACATCGAAAAATTTGTACACGACCGATCAACTGTGAATACCATCAATTCGGACTAGTCTGAAATGAGCTACAAATGTATTTTAAAACCCTAAAAAGTATGGTTGATGCCATATATCTCATGGGAATAAAAATATATTTATTTTGCGTTTTAATCTGATCCGCAAGAAAATTGTTGGTGGTATGTACATACCTTTAGCAAAATCTGCACTTGGATCGGCCTTAAAGAATTCACGTTTCTCATCACCAAAATCAAGCACAAGAATTTCTTGTGAAATATTCATATCATCATCCGCTTCCTTGGTATCATTGCTGTCAAAAAGTAGATAAAAATAAAGTTAATCAAATAAATAAAGCAACATGTTCTCACATCCTTTAATACTTACCTTTCCACTGAACGACGGCGCCTTCTGCCCAATGATTCAAACGATTCCAAATTCCATTCGCATACGGCTGGTTCGCATGGTCCCAGACAATATTTAACATTGCATTGGAAGATGACGCCATAACTTTCGGTGAAACGAAATGCTTCATAAGTCGATTGCAAAGCATTACCATCGGCACTAAAGCCGGGGAAAATGGTCGGATCGGTGGGACAACCTTCATCATCGATAATTTTGAAGCTTGTACGAGCATCCTTCGCCATGGCAACGCATGAACGTGCAAATATACCATATGGAGCTGCAATTGTATTTAAGGGTGGATGAGGGTGGGTACACAATTAAAATATTATCAATACATAATTCAAATGAATAATGTATGAAAACTTACTGTCTTCTGGTATCTCAATACGGAAGTTCAAACGATCACCTATTCGTACGGTCTCGACTTCACGTTGACGTGTATCCAAAATACGAATTCTTGGTGGTGGTGCCTCAGGTGATGAATTAATATGAATCATCTCTGGATCACGTATCGGTATCATGCCAAAGGTAATATTCTTCGAGCTCATATCATAGGTACATTTGACTTTGTAGATTTTATCCGCTTTTGTCATGACAACACTATGATGTTGCAATACAACGGTGTTCGAGTAGACGCCGGTCTAGTCGATGTAAAATATTTATTAGAAAGCTCGGAAAAACGTACAACACTCAACAAATTTACCACACTTTGCGTATTACAATCCTGACCAGCCATTGTCAAATCCAAACGGAATGCATCCGAGTTAATCACATCGATATTACAGGTTTCTGAACGGCCCAGAGCATAGATGCGCCCATTGAATGGTTTATTAGTGCGTACCTGAACAGCGATGCGTGTATCTTTGCAGTGTACAGAGACTGGTTTTCAGGAAAAAGAAAGAAATGCCTTGAGTAACAGGATCTAATTTACATATTTGTGAAACGATGAATACTCACCATCATAACAAGTCCCGGTCTTATCGCAGTTGACATCATTTTTGCTGATATTTGTGAAATTTGGATCTTCTGTTGTGTCCAAACTAACCGGTAACGTATCTAATTTGTCCAACGCGCCCGGTGGTGATGCTGTAGCTGATTTCTCACATTGATTCTCAAAGTATTGACCAATCGGTTCGCCATGATCGATTAGAGGACGTTCATGATTCAAATAGGTCGATGGTCCATCGGGCAATGTCTTGTGATCCAAATGGTAGAGGCGACAATTATATTGAGTACCCTGTGGCTGACCCAAATATAAGAAGGAACGACACAAGAATTCCGATTCAATCTCACAGGCCAGACGACATGCAGATTCAGATGTCACTTGCAATTCCTTATCGGTGTAATAATGCAGACCAACATACTGGGCGACCTTCTCGTCCGACACACCGGTGCGGGCATTTGCAAACGTGCGCGTATTCTTACAGGCTTGTTGAGGTTTCAAGCATAAATTCTCGAAGTAATCTGTCCCTTGGGCATCGACTAATTGTACAAACTGTCCCGAACTACGACGATCAGCATCGCTTAACACACATTTCATATTATTATAATCGTATTCGACTGATCGACAAACGAATCGTTTTTCATTCAGACATGCCGACAGACAAGCCTCTTTTGTACTCGTATAGATGAGAGCATTATCGAAACCGCGTATTACTTTATTCGGTACACGTTCGAAGGCCCATGGCCGATGGCAGACATTTTCGCTCCGCAATTGTAATTTTACCATGTAATACAAATTGGCGGAGCGTTGTGGCACCGCTGATGGATTATGCGCTGATGAATCGTTTTGCAACTGACAGTGGGTCTCCTGTGATGGCGAAAGTGGATTGACAACAAAACTGAAAGCGGCTGCCTGACAATCGGCTTCCTCACGGCACCAACCCTGACATTCGTATAGCGAAAGATTTTTAACGCTGTAATATGTTGTGCCGGCAAAATCAAAATCTGTCAGCTTTTCGAAAGCCATACGCGCCGACGCATTACTTGCCAACGCAATGAGTAGAGCGCATAGTGCGATTACAGTCCTGGTGGGAGTAATGCCGATACCATAATTAGGGATGTAACTTGTTAGCAGTCGCATCTGAAAAGGGAAATTAAATAAAAGAATAAGATTAACATTGTATAAAGTCGGACTGTGCACTTAATCAGACAATTTGATTAATCAATTATTCGTTAATCAGAATTTGAAAAGTTTATTAATCGTTAAAGTTCTGTATTCCGAAATTTGATTGAAAAGTTGGAAGTTGGAAGATCCCATGGGAGAAGTAAAAGAAATTATACTTGTAATATTATACTTGTCGGCAAGCAATTGGCAATTCTTCCGACAGTAACAACTTGCCATGAAAAAGCTTCTTAAAGAACTCTGTGACAAAGAAAAAGTGATGTCGCAAGAGTTTTGCCGTTCGGAACCAGCTAAAATAAGTAGGTCCCTTCTAGTACTGTCCAAAAATTTAACACACACAACAGTAATGGAAGAGAAGCCCTTCGGTGTTGATAAGTTCTGGTTGTAACAATAAACATTGCTTCGATTTTAACTTTCGGATCTTAAAAATTTTCTATTAACTCCAATCAATCAACAGTGAGTTAAATTTTGTTGAATTTGAATAATTTCAATGTTTCCTCAGGTGCACATTATGAGGGAAATTGGTATTTGTAGCTTAAAAAATGGATTCCATTCACTTAAAAAATAATGTTGATCGATTTTTAGGTATTTTGAGATGCTAAATTTGAATATGTAATACAGTGTGATTCACATTGGAAAAAGGACGAAAAACCGTTAATGAATGTTAACAAATTTCAAATCTCTCTTGATGTGACCGGATGCCATCATTGGCTAATTCACAGTCTAATTTTGACAGCGTTGTCGGTCTTTAGCTGCATTCTTTTGTAAGCGAGCTGCAAAAAAACATCAACTCGCTTATAATTGCCCTATTACTAGCTTATATTTTCCCTTTAGTTACTTGACAACGTTGGTGTCATATGTGGTTGTTTGTGAAATTTCTAAACAAAATCAAAATATATTTAATTAAAAAAAAAAATTATTTGCACTTGTTTCATTTTGCTGCGTTTTATTTGTATTTACAATAATATGACGAGTAGTTGAAATTTTCCAAGCACATTTCAGTGGCCTATTCACAATATAAAAATATCGACATTTTTACTTTGCGATACATTTAGAAACTTAACTTTTTAATCGTAAATGCTAAAAACGTTAAAAATAAATTAGAAATTTGAATTTAGCGGCTAAAAGTCAATACGAAACATTAATTAATTTTGATTTTCAAAGAAATAGCAAGAAATTTTTTTATACAACCGTACAAGGATTTATGTCATAAAGATGGTTTATGGTTAAATAAACATATAAACATATAAACCCAAATCACTCACTACATTTTTTATTTATCATGTGAACAATTTTTTTTTACAAGCTTAAAGAATTTCAAGTTTCATATTCATTTTTGTAAGTAAATATACGAGTGTATATGAGAATATTTTAATTAGATTAAATTCAAATTTATTACATGAAAGTTGAATTTTAATCGCCATTACTTTTTCCGAGATAGATGACCTTCTTTTTTATGTTGTTTTTAAAATTAATGAGCACATTTCTTTAATCTTAATACATTGAAGAATCTAAAGAATTTTCTTTTTTCCCCAATGTATATGCATAGATTTTTAAACATGTTTTCCGATACAAATCATGCTGTTTTGTATGCACTCTTACTCTGTTTGTCATTGTTACCGCTTAACTTAAATGCTAGCAGTTGAATAAGATGAAGATAATGAAGAAAATGAAGAAGATTGTGAAAAAATAAATGAAATTCTATCCAATTTGTGTTTTAAAACTGTTCAAGGTATTAAGAGTAAAACCAATAATTTTTGATCGCTTTATATCATACAATATATATTATAGTCATATTATTATAATGTTATAAAATTTCACAACACTTTAGAAAGTGTTATTACTGACTGCCATATAAAAATTAATTAGCGCATGCTATATGTATATAAGTTTACTCGAATATCCATCTTTTTCTTTTATTTCCACTTTTTGAGAAACAATTTTTACTAATTTACACCCGAAATATGGCTGACTTAGACGAAGTACTTTGTATGTTATAAGGGTTGTAAAAGGGATAATTTAAAGGAGATTTTTAAGGTAATTCCGAGGCTTAGTATGGGAGCTATATAAATAGTGGGCGTGGCTTACCTCTTTCTTGTAAATCCAATTAATTTTTCAATATTATTCCACACCTTAAATTTGTTTGTCCTACGTTGAATAGTTCGTAAGTTATAGCGATGTAAATTTTTTAAAATTTTCGCAACTTTGTATGGTAGCCCCATTAAGAAGTGGGCGTGGCATGTTGTTTTTTTGCCAGATTATGTACAATTACCATATCAACCTAAGTATTAATTATGATTGTTCTAGACAGAAGATTGCAGAAGCTGCAGCTATCTCAATTTAAAAGAAATTCAGTCATCCTGTATGGGAGCCACTATAAACAGTGGGCGTGGCGAGTCGATTTCCTGCAAGTCTAGAGTCTCTTAGACTTAGAGTCTAATCCATACCTTCAATCTGGTTGTTCTACGCTGAAGAGTTAGCAAGTTATGATGGTTAACATTTTTTTTTAATTTCCGCAACTTTGTATGGGAACCCCAAGAAAGAGTGAGCGTGGCAGTCCGATTTTTTGCCAGATTATTTTCGACTACCATAGTAATTTAAGTGTCAATTATGGTTATTCTAGACAGAAGATTGTAGAAGTTACAGCTGTTGCAATTTAAATAAAGTGCATACGCTTTGTATGGTAGCTACTATAAAAAGTGGGCGTGGCTCGCCCATTTCTGGCAAGATTATGTAATAGTATAATGTGACTCTATGTGCCAAATATTGTTGTCCCAGATGGTATATTAAGTGAGTTATAGCATATTAAAGATTTTGAAAATTCCGAGGTTAGTCGCTTTGAATGCTTGGTGTGGGCGTGGCTATTGACCGATCATGCCCAATATCAATCGCCGCCGTACCCTTGGATCAAAGGTTACTTATGCCAAATTTCGTCAAAATAGTTTAATATTTGCTCAAGTTATCGTGCGAACCAGCCAGGTGACAGACAGACGGACGGACGGACATCGTTAAATCGAAAATTTAAGCGACCCTGATCACGAATATATATCTATATATATATATATCTCCGGAGATTACTTCAAGTGGTCACAAACATCTGACTGAAATGAATATACCTTGCATATTACATTATGACAGTTATGACACTGCCGCTCAGATTTATTTGACATTTCATGATGTAAAAACAACCGAGCAGCGTTTATAAATTGCGCAAAATTATTTCCAAAATCAGATTTAAGTAGCAAATATTCGCAGAGCGCTTTGCCGAATTTACGACATTCATATTTAACCAAGACGATTATTGGCAATACAATTGAAAAGTTTGACACTCACTTTATGCAAAGTGCGCTTTAAAATTTCTTCGTATAATGCGCGTCAATTTTCTCAGTGCTTGGGGATATTACGGTCAACAGTGTTCTCCGACCTATTCACTTTTATGAAATTTATCGATTAGTCATCTTGCACAATAACTTGGACTGCGTCCATCGGTTTTGATATGCACGCTAACACGGTCTGCAAGACCTTTGAATTCAGCTGTACATGCCATACTGCTCGATTTACTGATCTTTGAAAATTCACTTTAATATATAATATAAAACTTTAGCTATTCACATTATGACATCAAGCTATATGTCATAATTTCAAGTAAAACAAAAATATGATACCTTCTACTTGTTCTCTGAGCTATAGAATTCTAAGATCCGAAATTACATTGAACTGCATATTGCATGCATATGATTATGATTACATGTTAGCTCATCACTCCAATTGTTTGACAGGATAAAGCATCCTGTAATTATTTTTAAATGCTTAGTTAACTAATTTATTGTTTTTTTTTTCGTTATACATGGAAATCTTTGTCCAAGTAGTATTTCAATTAATTGTAGTTCAGAACAACAAATATTGTCTTCAATATAAAATTTTCTGTGAGATGACTTTGAAAAAAGGTTTTTTTTTATAGCTACATCAGTCTTCATCAACAATAACATCAGCAACAAATTATCCACACGATGTAATTTTATAATATTTTATCTAAATAATGATATCTGAATGCATAATGTAACTATTATAACTATGTCACCTTCTTCAAGCTTTGAAATGATTATGGATATGCTTTAGCATCAATTCTTCGTTATGAGTACATGGCAGAATCAAATCCATGTTACTACCCGCGTGCAAAAGAATGCAATTTATGATAACTATAAGCCAGTTTGAGAGTAATACGTTTTACTTTCTTAGCAATTTCTCGTAAGTATGACCAATGAAATTGTAATCCAACGTTTAAAGATGATTTCATGTAAATGTTAACCGCAGCTGCGTCTCAAATGTTTCATACGCTGAATCCAATTTTCTCACGAATAAATTCTTTAATATTGACTTCCAGTGCGTCAAAGGCGTTAAATCGCGGTCAATTACCCGGCCCCGAACGTGAAATAAACTGTTCACCGAACTCGCCTCTCAATTGGGCCATTGTTTAGCGTGCTGTGTGGCATGTGGCATCGTTCTGTTGAATGCACATGTCAGCCAAGTCCAGCTTTTCCATTTTGGGCAAAAAAAAAAAGTTTGTAATCATCGCACGATAACGCTCGCCATTCACAGTAACGTTCCTGCCTTCGACGTCCTTGAAAAAGTACGATCCAATAATGCCACCGGCCCAGAATCCACACCAAACAGTGCATTTTTCGGGACGCATTGGCAGTTCTTGCAAAGCTTCTGGCTGCTCTTCATACCAAATACGGCAGTTTTGATGGTTCACGTATTCATTCAACATATAATTCATTCATATATAAGTTTTGACTTGAACCTCGATGCAACGCCACACATTTTTTAACGGAATCCCACGAGATAGGAAAGTGTTGTTTATTTTAATTCCATTATTAATGATCTTCCATTATTATTATCGCATTTATTCAAGCTTTTCTTAAAAAAAAAAAAAATTATTTTTGTTGAAAGAGTGATTATAGTAATAAAAAACTAAAAAAGTGAAAAAAGGTATAGGATGATTAATTATGTTCTCCGTTGCGAATATTTGCTGTTTTTTCTTACTAAGTTCTTGAATTTAACAAATGAAAAGAAGTATTTATTTTGAAGCAGAACTAAGCATTATAATTATAATTTTCTTTATTTGATGATTTTGCTTCTTTTATTATTTGTTTTAAATTATAAAAACGACGTGAATATCATTTACTATTCCATTTGAAAATCTTTAATAATTAATTTAGCAAATTTAGGTGAATATGAAAAGAGATTGCAAAAGAAAATGTTTGTTGCAATACCCGAATGACGAAATGTTGTATTTTGGCCTTGTTACCTGTTCAGGAAAGTACCTAATTCATTCAGTTAATTACGAATGTTATTAGTTATTTCACTATCTTGTCATACAGCTCTTTCAGACACTTTTTCATTGCAAGATTTACCAATAAATTGCAATGCTACTTTCAATACTTTAATCAAAACGGTCATTTGAAAACTAACAATATTAGACAGACGTCTGAAAGTGCATCAATTACATAAAATACTGAATCTGAATCTGAAAATACTCGTATATTAAATTGATAAGTCTCTGCAACAGATGTAAATTATAGAAACAAGATTATGCATTTCGCTAGTTTATCATATTGCACATTTGAAAATGCATCAATGACGTCAAAGACGTAAAGTACTGATGAATATTTCCATATTTTGAATATATCTTTTCTACAGCATTCACAAATTATAGAATCAAGATTGCGCATTCTGTAAGTCTGGTATATTTCATGTCAAAAAATGTATTAATATCGTAAAACCGAGCTTCTCTTCCATTACTGTTATGAGTGTTAAATTTTCGACAGTATTAGATTAGCCGGTTCCAACGGCAGAACCCTTGTGACATCACTTTTTCTGAGCTTTGTCACAGAGTTCTTTTAGAAGCTTTTTCACGGCAAGTTGTTACTGTCGGAAGAATTGCCAATTGCTTGCCGACAGGTGGGTACCGTTCGAAAGAAAAATCTTTTCGATATTAAATTTGTTATGCTTCAGCCGGGGATTGAACCACGACCTACAGTTCAGTAGGCCAAGACACTAACCACTGAGCTACGACACACAATGCTGGACATAGTTTACATTAATTTGTAATAAGCGCACATGTGAATATCCTGTAACAAAATTGCATTAACAGTGTAAGTAATTATACTATTAAATTGAAAGAAGAAAGAAGTTTCGAACCGGTTTTCGTTCTACTGATTAATACAAGCCTACATATTTACCTAATCGTAAATACATACTAGTAAGCAAATTAGCGAGTTAATACGAGTATATCGAGGTAGAGTAAACGATAGGTAGGTAGCATTTTTCTAACAATCTAAGACGAATTAGCTTAAATTACATTAGTACCATTAGTATATGGTATACTATAATTGTAATTGTTCTTGTTGTTAAGTGTAGCTATATATGTACGTATATTAAGGAGAATCAAATTGTTGGGCCGGTCTTACATTTTACTGCCTTACGAATAAATTCTGGGAAGCCATCTATATTTTCAGGTGTTTAATTTTGTAGGAATCTTCTCTAAGGTGTCCAGATAGAGAGTGGGAGTGCTCAGAAAAATTGTTGGAGAGTCCAATCCAATGGGGTTCAGCTGCATTTTCTAAATCTCTAGGAGTACACTGGAAGCGATAAGAGCGGATTTGATAAAATTTTGATATATTTTACAAAAATGCCCTCAGATGTCAACGCGAATGAAAATATAAAAGAAGAAGTTCCGCCAAAGCGTTCTTTGGAGTCGATAAGTGCTTGCCACGTACATCGTATGAACTCGCATTGGATTGTCAGAAAAGTTATCACGTATTTCAGATGATAGTTTATACTTCATTTTAAGAGATATGCATTTGATTTGATTGAGTCAAAGTGGATATCGAAACTGTCCCGCAAAAGGAAGATCCCAAGGTAACCCAAGGTAAAATAAAAGCTCATGTTCAACATAACAGCGTATTCCTATACTGTGGATTATGGGTTGCTGAATCCGAATTCATGGCGAAATTTCCACCATCATCCTCAGAAAAACAATGTCTTTTTGAACGCCTAAAAATGATGTTAGACATCTGACCACGTATCCAGAGTCAACGACCCAAAATCCATAGAAAGCGTCTAATCCATTGGACATGCTACTTTTTATGGGGGCAATGACAGCGCAAAATAAATGAGGATGTCAACCAGAATAGTCACATTATGGGTCTCTAAATCCAAGTCCGTGGTCTGATTTTCGTTATTACCCACAGATTTTTTATATCCTCAAAAATTCTTTAAAAGTAATATCGAAAAATCATGTTTTTTGAGGTTAGGAAGAAACACCAAAGAGTAGTGTCCGTCCGTTCGGTCCGTCGAGCATCCTATATACATTTTTTTGGAGGGTTGTGTAATCATTGTATTCGGTCACTGCTATAGCTTGATTAATGTCACATCTAAAGTTTTAAGGCTGATGGTTATGCTGTCTTGTTAATTGACGATAATGAGACTGAGTGGTGAGAATGTTGATGAAAATAATGCTATGGATGTCAGAAGCGATAGTGATGTTGTTAAAATATCACCTTTGATGGATGGTATTTAGCTTTGGATGATTTCTATAGTATAGGTACTGTATCTTATTTGATTTTATAAATAATGTTGTTGTTGTTGTTGTTGTTGTTGTTGTTGTTTTGCTTATATTTGCTGAACACATTAATCATTAAAGTTTTACTCATTTATTCACTCACTCAACGAGTATGTATGATGTTGCGTAAAAAAATAGTATAAAGAAAACGTAAGAAAACCTGAAAATTGCCCATTTAATAAAGGCCAGTTCCAAGGTTTGTTAATAGAGGTAGAGCAATTGTGAAAGATTCCACGTGACTGCGCCATGTAATGTCAGAAAATGTTTTCTTATAGTGTCAAACTTATGTGTTTGTTGTTGTTTTTTCTTTACTTCTTCCTCTTTTGTTTACTTTTTCACCTTCATTCGTAAGAACTCTCTCTAATGGCTCTACCTTATATTATTATAACATGGGTCAGTTTATGATTCTTGTTATTGCTGTTGCTTATTGTATCATTGCATTATTGGCAATTTCTGTTGCAGTATACGTAGGCACACACTTGCGTGTACAATATACAGTGGCTCACAGCTTATTTCGTACAGTGTATATATTTTTATGTAAATGGCTGTAACATCGAAACTAAAAAACTTATCGATAAGTTTTGAATGTAGATGTCTGTGTATGTGTTTAGTAAACCTAATAAGAAAACGGGGAACCCCAAAAATTGTTCTTTTTGTCATGCAAGAGAGAAAAACTATTGATCAGCTAATTTTCAGCTCACATCTTATTTCGTACACAAACTTCAATGTAAGTAAGTTTCATTCTGCCGCGCAGTTACAAAGTTTTTTTGAATTGTATGAGTTTTTGGACCTTTTTAACTATTATAACTATTTTTATTATTCTTATTTTAAATAGTTAAAGTGCTGTAAATTAAACATTTAGCGTTATGGGTCGTCGTACAACGATGGAACAGCGTAAACTGGTAATTAACCATTTTAGGAAAGGTCAGAGTGTGCGAAAAATTGCTGAAATGACAAATTTAAGTGCCTCAACTGTCCAATACATCATTCAACGCTTCATTCGCGAAAATCGGTTGGAGAACAAGGGCAGAGAAGCACCTAATAAGATTTTCAACGCATCAGACGAGCGTTATATTGTACGAAAAATTAAGAAAAATCCAAAGTTATCCACTCCGAAGTTGGCTGCAGAGGTTCAGCGTGAAATAGGAAAATCATCCAGTGCTGAAACTGTCCGACGTGTGCTGCGCAATCATGACTTGAACGGTCGAGTAGCCCGAAAGAAACCATTCATTTCGAAAATGAATATACAACGCCGACTTGACTTCGCCAAAGAGCATATTATTAATACTCCTGCGTTCTGGAATACCGTTATTTTCGCGGATGAGTCTAAGTTTAATATTTTTGGCTCGGACGGAATGTCATATGTTTGGCGTAAAGCGAATACCGAGCTAAACAAGGAGAACCTTAAGCCCACAGTGAAGCATGGTGGCGGTAGCGTGATGGTTTGGGCCTGTATGTCAGCAGCCGGAGTAGGTGAATTGGTTTTTATTGAGGAAACAATGGACAAAATGAAGTACCTCGAGATTCTGAAAAACAATTTACTTCAAAGTGCAGACAAACTGGGTTTGCGGGAAGAATTTCGGTACTACCAAGATAATGACCCAAAACATAAATCTGGGATTGTGCAATCTTGGCTTATTTGGAACTGCCCACACTTGATGTCTCCACCACCACAGTCACCTGACATGAATGTGATTGAAAATCTTTGGTCTATTTTGGACAATAAAATAAGAACACACAAGATTTCTAATAAGCAAGACCTAAAGAAGGTACTGATGGAAGAATGGAAAAAAATCACACCAGACATCACTCAAAAATTGGTGGATTCAATGCCAAATAGGCTCCAGGCTGTCATTAACGCTAAGGGATGTCAACTAAATATTAAAATCAACTTACTTTGTTTTTAGTTTGAACTTAAAGAGACTGTACGAAATAAGCTGTGACATGAATTTTCCTATTTTTTTCTTATTTTATTTTTTTATAGTGTCAAACACTAAAATTTTGAAAAAGTAAATTTTGGAAAATATAAAACAAACCTTCCTTTCAAAAATGGCATTTATATTTTGTTCAAATTTTTGCTATATTAGGAATTACGACTGCAGCAATTTTTAAACTGTCACTGTACGAAATAAGCTGGGAGCCACTGTATTTGTAGTATAAGAGGCATAATTATAAGAAGAACATGAAGTATATGTTGTACATACGTACCTATAAGTGCCAAGCAATATTTTGCTATCTGTTACTGTGTACTACTACAATAAATAAAAGGAAGTGCAAGTATGCCTAATGATAGCCTTCTTTTTATACGGCACATATAGTAGTCGTACTTGTATTAAAGTAGTAAATTGCCATTGCTTGCTTTGATTTGCTTTAAGAATCTTTAATGATTGGTTTAGCTATGGTTCTTGTGCACATGTGCGTGTGTGTGTGTGTTTGATCCAAAACATACTCGCGCATATATTGTTAATTGCTAGTAGTCTATAGTTATATGTTATTCTTGCAGAAATGTATTGACTTTTTAAAAAAATACAAAAAAATAGCAAAGATTTATAAAAAAATTCATAATAATAAAAATAGCATGTTTGCGCTGACGCTGGTAAATATAGAAAATTATTACATATTCATTTTATATACTTGAAATGTCTTTATTCACAATTTAATCTATTCGCGAAATACCTAGATGATGAAATAGAAGATTTGTAAATTGAATGAATGAATGACCACCACGAGCCCGTTTACAGCGGTCGATTCTTTGGACCCAATTTTCCATCACTCGACCGGAACGTTGGCAATTTCGCGTTGGATGTTGTCTTTGAGCTCGTCTAAAGTTGCTGGCTTGTCGGCATAGACCAGTGACTTGATAAAGCCCCATAAAAAGAAATCCAATGGTGTTAGATCGCATGAACGAGGCGGCTATTCGACCGGACCATATCTCGAGATAACACGTTCACCGAATTTGCCTTGCAATAAATCGATTGTGACGTGTCCTGTGTAGCTAGTGGCACCGTCTTGTTGAAACCACATATCGCTGATGTCAAGTTCATCCAATTCTGGTCACAAATAATCTGCCAACATAGCACGATAGCGCTCTCCATTGACGGTAACTTGACGGTCGTTTTCATCCACGAAAAAATACGGCCCAATCACACCTCCGGCGGCATGAAAACCGCACCAAACAGTAACTTTTTGCGGGTGCAACGGTGTCTCAAGAAGCTATTGTGGGTTTGTTGCTGACCAATAACGCATATTTTGCTTATTGACAAAGCCATTGAGCCATAAATGAGATTCATCGATAAAGATGATTTTTCGCTCTCAGAATTTCAATAGTAATTTTTAATAATTTCCAAACATTGTTGGCTCGTGAACTTTACCATGATGAAAATGTTGACTTTCGCTAACGTTTTGACATTGATAGTTGATTAAAAAAGTTTAAGAGTGCGTTCATATAAAGATACGAAATTGTTATGTCCCTAATGGAAAACCCTTTATATAGACGTATATGAAATATGTTACATGAGGAAATAGCGATATGAAAAGTTTGGTAATGATTAAGTTTCACACATGTTTGTGAATGTAGTGGGACGATTAAAATATGATACATTTCAAATGCCCTTTATGGTAAGCGTCTTGGTACAATTTAAATAGAGTTCATTTTGAACTCTCAGAAAAACTGCAAATCGATATTTTTGTCATAACTTTGACATTTAATGGATTCTTGATCAGGAGATTTGCTTCTAAGCCGTCATTTACATTCGAGATTAAAATTGACTAAAAAGCTGTGTACTTGATGGGTGCCGAATTCGGTAATAATGCAACCGAAACACATTCCAAAACGAATTTAGGAAAGCCTAAGAGGCTGTGCACATCTTTTCATCATTATGTATGAGACACATGTGTTCCACTACCATGATCCTGAATCAAAACAAGATGCTTTGGCTGCAGAGCGATTTTATTCTCAGTTTTTGAGATGCAAAAGGAATAAATTGAGATTATTATTGTAAACTTTTTGGACCGATTGTATGCACAGAATTGTGAAAAAAGATCTGGGTCACAGGAGAAAAAATCATTTTTCATCATCGCTAAAATTAGTGAATTATAAGAAGAATTTTCGCAACATCCAGTCCATTCGCGAGATTTAGCTTCCTCAGGCTCTCGAATATTTTTAGATTTCTAATATTTTGCAAGCGATAAGGATTCTCATTTTGGGGAAGGGACCCATAAGTTGCAGGATCTGGGAACACCCTGTAGGTCGCTTGAATATGTTTTTTACTTGGAATACTTGACGAAGCCACTAAGAAGCATTTTTTTTTGTACCACTTTACTGAAGCTCGACAAGATGTTTGTAAATCACATACTGAAAATTTGTTTGCATCGTAGAAAAATACTGATGACCGACAAGGTTGTTTTTATAAAGCACTTATTGAAGTTTGAAGGATCTATATAGCAAAATAGAAAAATGTTGTGGCATTCAGTGGGGCACAGTTCTATTTTATGAGCTCATTGTAATGACTTCTCCCAAATTTGTATAGAAATAGTGGCAATTTTTTCGATTGTATAGTATTGTAATATGCCCAACGGTCCTGGCACTATGTCAGTTATACCATTTATAACAAATCTTACCAGATTTGTCATACAGGTCTCTTATATGCATCTGTATATGCTATGTTAAACATATATTAGTATAAATATTTGTATTCTTATATAGAAGAACTACTAGAATGAGAAGAAGAAGAACAAGAAGAAGAATATTATCATAGCAGCACCACCAATACTAACTAATAAATATTATTAGAATTATATAATTGAACATCTACATTACTTTACGCATAACTGCTAATATGTAGGGATACTAGGGATGTGAACCCGGGATCCCGGGATCCCGGGACACAATTTTTTTTTCAGTCCCGAAAAAACCTGGTGGTTCGATATTAAAGTTGTGCTTCAGCCAACACACTAACCACCTCTACCCACCTACCACTCATACAAAAACAAATTCTGAACTGTACAAGTATTATGCACACCGTCGGATTGAAGTTCGGCACATGCGGGCACCAATAATTGGCGAATCATGCGGCTTTCATTTGCTTCGAAAGAAAACTTCTACATGGATGACCATGGTGGATATCTTCTTCTCCTAATGTAATAATCGAATGGTTAATCACACTTAACAATGATATTGCAACGTTTTGTTGTAATGACAGGAAATCGTTTGTAAGTTGTAAGTTGGCTTAAATGACACAATAGTCATGCAAAACAAAAATGCATGTACTCGTACTATTATTTGTACGAATATGTTCAACATGCAATTTTAAAAAGTTTTATCGTCAAGATATATCAATTATTGCATGCAATAATAATACAAATGTATAGTAATTTGTTAGAGACGCGCAAACAAATTTTTTTTATGCCACCTGTGAACAGGTGTTTGGGTACTACATGCGAATAAAATCATAAATGGTAATATAATATCTGGTTAGAGATGAGGGGCCAAAGCAGAAGTAGAATGAGTAAAAATTAAAAAGTAGATAAGAGAAGCTCTTTAATTAAACAGTACCGTTAAAACAATGGCAACAACAACAACAAGAACGACAACAATCACACAAACACCTATTGTAATCAGTAGTGAAGCAACAAATATGATGAAGCGCCAGTTTCATTTGTAATAACAAAAATTAATAATTTTAAATAACAAGTAGAACAACAACAACAATACACATACACCCACTTTTAATGCACCACATATCAATATGTATGTATGTATGCAGGTGCATAGGTGTGCTGTCAAAATTGTAGCAAAAGCAATTTCATGTGGAAAAGTAATTCTCTTCATGAGCGTCGCTTTGGTGTAACATTGCTGAAGAAAATGCGGCAGGAGAAAAAGAAGAAGAAAAAGTTGTTAAAAAAAAGCATGTATTCAATAAACCGGAAATTGATTGCATAATATTGAGGTATGGATGGCATGGCAAGAAAGTGATGATGGAGGATGCTGCATGCATTTCAGTATACTCGTATGTATGCACAACACAAGCTGCTTCTTCTCGCCTCAAGGTTATTATTATCCATTTCATATGTACATTCATAGATTTATGTGCGCATTTCGATATAGTCGCACATGCATTGTGCTATTGCGTCAGAAAGCCAGAATAACTTCTCTTGTGTTTAGAGGACGAACAATGAACAAACAGCAAATTTCACTACTGATGCCTTCAAGTAGATAGTTGAATTCTAGGTGAGGTACTTGGTTACATACTTGCCATCGGTATCAAGTACAATATATTACAAGTCTTTATATGCACTTATAATTCTAAGGTGTGGTTGTATATATACCATTTGTGTTTAACAAGGTTTTAGCATCTTTCTGGCAGCTATTAAATTTAACAAATATTAAAAAAAAAAAAAAAAGAAAACGTGAAATTTAAGCAAATCAAATCAACTAACTAAATTACTAACGAACCAATCAACCAGCTAACCAGTTAAGCATACAATACATGCTTGGAAGCACGCAAAAAAACACACGGTTTTAAATAAATAACCAATCAAGCAATCAACAAACTATTAAACCATTAGAATTAAAATTATTTTTTTGCGTATTGGCAAATTATTGATTGTTGATTTATTGTTAACGAATTGTTAATGGTCAACCGTTTTTCTTCTATCTATCTTAAGTAAAAAAAATACATACTAATAGTTTTGTATACATTTGTATTGATTTCCTTATAGTCTAGACGGACGCAGCGTTAATCCGGATTACCGGCGCACTTAATCCGAACGAACTAAACGTCTGATTGCTGTTTTATTAGGTCTGCTCACTTACATTACTATCACTATCAATTTCTGTCATCTGTCACTCTCGATATGAGAAAATCTACAAGAAGTACGTGAACTGAAAACTATCAGAAAGTTGAAAATTGACATTCACAGTTCGTAATTGACAGCTGGATTTATTTGTTCGCCAACGCTTTTCATTTTGAAAACTGTTAACAATTGTTGAAAGTTTTTTACAAGCGAACACACCTAATATTTTGTAAAATGGATCGAGAAAAATTCACAATAGACAATTTTCAGCAGTATTGCCATCGCAATTTGCCCTAATCCGAATTAACTCATAGAGTTAATGCATATTTATTTTTTTTTTCTATCATTTACATTATGTAGTATGCCTTCATATTTTCTTCATAAACATAATTTATTTTTCGCACTATATGAGTACTAGCGGCATATTCTGAATTTCACTTTGAGTCGAGAATTCCATTCTGGAATATATTTTAATTCGTTTTAATAATAAATTGTGTATATCGTGTACGTAATTTACGTGCATTTCTATTCCGTCTCAATACGAAAAATAATTTAAATAAATCAAAATTTGATTTGAACATATTCTTTGAGAAATGCTATTGGCCACCAACGAAAGGCTTAACCATTTAGAAGGTGAGAAAAAGTGTGCTGTTGCAAAATCAACAGCAACAGCGACAACAACAGCAAGATTTGTCATCGAGTATCAACAGCAATAGTTCGAGATTGCAAAAGATGATGACGAAAAATTACGTTACCCGAAAACATCAACAACCCTGAAATGATTTTTAATTATTATTATTTATTATTTCATTATTGCAAAACGGTGGTTGAAGCAGCAGAGGAAAAATCTCATCAGTACAACTCAACCAAGGTATGAGCCCACCGGCATCTCTCTCACATACACATCGTGTTCAGCATAAAGGATTCTTTGTTAAAAAATAATAGTAGCTTTTATTCAAGATAGTCGATTTTTATTTAAAAATATACAAATTTATTAATTTCGGTTTATAAATTGAATATTTTGTATTAAGCCTAAGTTTATTTCTAAACTGAATAGCTGCAAAATTAGCGATGACTACCATATTTGCGAATGACAATAGTGGATTTTTTGAATAATTATAACTTTCATTCAAAATTTACGATTTTTTATATAAACACAATGACTTCAAATTTTTTTAGAATGCCATTTTGTAGAAAAAAATAAGATTTGTGTAGTTTCAGAATGATGAATAATATGATTTTCCATACAAATTTGTCGATTTTTATTTAAAAAATTCAGATATTGTATGGAGATTAATATTTTTTGTGCTCTTTTGTAAAGGGTTTTCCATTAGGGACATAACAATTTTGTATCTTTATATGAACGCACCCTTAAACTTTTTTAATCAACTGCCAATGTCAAAACGTTAGCTAAAGTCAACATTTTCATCATGGTAAAGTTCACGAACCAGCAACGTTTGGAAATTATTAAAAATTACTACCGAAATTCTGAGTCGGTAGACGCAACTTTAAGAGCGCTTACTCCAATTTTCGGCCGTAATAATCGTCCCACCCGACAGGCTGTGCGTGCTATAGTGGATAAATTCGAGTCCACATTGGACGTTCCTGTGACAAAAAGACGTCGTACCACTCAAAGCGAAGAAAATATCGCAGCCGTAAGTGCATCGATTCAAAATGAGCCAAATCAGTCGATTCCACGTCGTTCTCAAGAATTGGGCATCGCTCAAACGACACTGTGGCGTATTTTGTGAAAAGATCTTGGCCTACATGCTTACAAGATCAAACTGACTCAAGAACTAAAGTTACTTGATCATTTGAAATACCGAAATTTCTCCAATTGGGCTCTGATAAAGCTTGAAGAAAATGACGAATTTCGTCGAAAAATCATCTTCAGCGATGAAGCTTATTTCTGGCTCAATGGCTTTGTCAATAAGCAAAATATGCGTTATTGGTCAGCAACAAACCCACAAGTGCTTCTTGAGACATCGTTGCACCCGCAAAAAGTTACTGTTTGGTGCTGTTTTCATGCCGCCGGAGGTGTGATTGGGCCGTATTTTTTCTTGGATGAAAACGACCGTCATGTTACCGTCAATGAAGAGCGCTATCGTGCTATGTTGGAAGATTATTTGTGGCCAGAATTGGATGAACCTGACATCAGCGATATGTGGTTTCAACAAGACGGTGCCACTTGCCACACAGCACACGTCACAATCGATTTATTGCATGGCAAATTCGGTGAACGTGTTATCTCGAGAAATGGTCCGGTAAACGGGCTCGTGGTGGTGATATGACAATAAATTTGAACTCAATATCTCAAATATTTCTGTGTTTTATTAATAGATAAAATTGTTATGTCCCTAAAGAAAACCCTTTATAAGATAATAAAATTTTCCAAGTTTCAAAATGATCAATTAAAAAGAGTAGCAACTTTCGTACGATTTTTAAACAATATGATAAATTTCATGTTTGTCAATTTTATAAATTTACAGTAATTTTCACAAAGAAGGAAGGCATATATGCGTGTTTATTGTTGTTGTCGAAAATACATATATAAATTTGTTCGCATATACAATATGTCCAGCCACGCAACAACAATAGGCTGTTATGTGGCTGTTTAGTCCTTTGTGTGACGGGAGAGTAAAAGCAAAGAGAGCAGAGAAGGAATAAATTTACTATAAGAAGCAACAACAACGTGTTCGTGATGTTGTATCTCTCACATAATGGCAAGATCCAAACATTGTACTGAAATCAAAATTTGATTGAAATTCTAAATTGCAGGGTTTTTTATTTACGTTTACTTTCGGCACCACAAAATGGATAACTTAGTATTATGCGGAAATCACGCATCATACGTGTATAACTTATCATCATCATAATCATCATCATCATAATCATCATCATCACGAGAGTGTATACAAAGTGCAACAACAATAAATATTATGTTATCATGCAAAAATAACAATAAGTAGTTGTGGAAATACTTACCAACAATAACAATGGAGATAGCAACAACCTTTAAAGCATTTGAACATTGGTTATCTTTAGCTTCAGTACATAGTAATATTATCATAGCATCGAAGTGAGTGTTGTATAGTGAAAAATAAGGCACATACTTGTACTTGTACTTGTGTGAGTATTATGCTTTAGATTAATAGCAATAACAAATACTCGTATGCAGGAACAAATGCAAAGTTGTTGCATGCTTTGTAGCAATTATAAATAAGAATAGAATCAAACAAAAAGAAACGCTGTTGTATAAATACAATACAAAACAACAACAACAACAACAACAACAACAACAACAATAATACAAGAATATAAATAACACGTTTGCAATGCAAGGACGCATGCGCTAACTGAAACGATGCTAGAGTCACTTCACTCTATGTTGCATCATAGTACCTACTATACATAAATACATAGAAGCACAGAAAAAAAAAAAATAAGGTTGGCACCTTTAGGTTGCCAACAAGATTTACTTCATAAATATTATTGTGGTTATTGTTGTTGTTATTATTGCTGGTAGGTAATGCTAATATACATATATAGGAATTGTAGAAATGAAGAAGTTACTACTTTTTTTATCACCTCTTTTTTTCTATACTATGAGTATTTCTATTCAAATTCTTTCTCTATTAAATACGTATACAGGGTAGCCTAGAGCCGCAGTTTACGTGTTCAAAAGCAATATAGCATTCCATTACCATATTGACTATTTATTTATTTTGCTTAAGCTGGCTCGTCGTCCAGACACTAAGCACAGTCCACTGTGACGGGATTGCTCTGATAATGAGAATGATGAGATCGTATTTAGAAAAAATTTGTTCTGATGCTGGTTGGATGTACTACAATATATAATTACCATAAACAGATGTTATTTGTAAGCTTCACAGCTTTCAATGCAATCTTCGAGGTCATCATAAAAAAAAATCTGCCTTCTTGAGTTAAAGTCAGCTCAATGAAGAAAATATCACCTTATGGCTGCTGGGCTCCCTTTGAATTTAAGAGGAAGGCATTTGTTACGTACTTTGGACATTCAACTATTGCAGCTTTGGACATATCTATGCAGAAGTAAACTTTGTGCCTGACTATAGCACAGAACTATAAAGGGTCAACTGAATCAATAGAGCAACCGTGAAAGAAGTATTACAATCTTTCAAAAAATTGGAAATAAGAAATTTCATCTAATGGTTGCCGTTGAGTATCCGGAGATATATCTAGGCCGAAGAAAGCCTGCACCTTCATGCTGGATTCTTGAAATACATATGTATATGTGAGCTCAAGAAGGAAAATATCATTTTATAATAGATATTGGGCTCCTATCATATTTATGATTATATCTGAAGTTGACAAAAGATCGATTGGATCAACAGAGCAGCCATGGAATTAGTACTATCGACATTCACAGATTTTGAGGGGAGTCATATGGGAAAAATCTGCTTTCATGCTGTATTATTGGAATTTATTTGAGCTAAAGAAGGAAATATCATCTTGTTTGCTGGACTGCCTTCCGATTAATTTATAAACTTTGTGTCTGACCCTAGCACGGAACGATAAATGGTCGATTGGATCAGCAGAGCAAGAATGGAAGAATAACTCGATCTTTAATTTTTTTTTGAAATTATAAATAATATCTAATGCTTCCTGTTTAGTTCCGCATACATCAAGGCCGAAAAAAGTCTGAGCCTCTTTGCTGGATTTCTCGACAAAATATCAATTGAATTAGATGTTTAGTAAAGAAATGGAGAAAATTTTTATTCTGAAGTCAGATTTATAAATGAATAAATCACTTTAAAATATGAACAAAATGCTCTAAAGGCTTAAGCTGAGATTATTATACAAAGAAAAAGAGATGTCGATTTGGGTAGGTAGGTATATATGTGGCGTAGCTAGGATTTTGGTAAGGGGTGGTAGAGATCAGATGAAAAAATTTTTAATGAATGATTTTTTAATATCTACACATTATTATTTTTCTTTATTAACAAGTCCATTGGTCTATAGGGGGATCTATTCCCCTGATCCGCCCTGGTTACACCACTGTATGTATAGTAGATATGTACCTATGTGTTTGTACATGTAACTTCTTGAAGTTTGCGCTCTTCTCTTCAAAAACTCAATGATGTTGTATGTAATTATCTTTTACAATTTTTTTCATCTGTTCTTCATCATTAATGAATCTATTGCTTTTCAGTACTTCTTCGTTTCATAGTCTTTTAATAATAATAATAATTATTATTGTTAGTTTTATAATTAGAAAAGAACAAATGAATGAATTAAGTACACGTGTATCTGAGTGCTTACATAGAAGGAATGAAGATATTGTCAGAGATGGTTAGTTAATTACCTAAGTAAATATTTAGTATCACGATATGGGAGACATATAATTCTTATGAGGAGTTCAGTGCCGATAGCAGTTTGCTTTGCTCGACAAATTTGAATGGAAGGCAACATTATTTTCCAGTGTTCCAGATGTTGAATAGACTGGTCGTAGATGTGGAACATCGCTATATATAGCATTCCCCTATCTGAGTTTTTTCGCCGTTGGCTAGCACAATTTCTTCGGTGAGCATTCTGGATTTTGACGCTGGTCACCTTAACTACTCAACCGCTATCGCCATTCACGCACCCCTCCGTCGACAGATAGACTATGTAGTTGCTTTTGTAATTTTTCTTTTCGGAAAGTATATATTATCCAACTTAACCGATTTGTATGTAGTATAATATTTCGGTCGCCGCCGCTGTTGTTTCCTCATCGATAGTATTAGAAGTACTCTCTCTCTTTTGTGGAGAGCCCCTGCTTAGGTGCCATCATTGTAGCGGTAGCGGCAAAACTCTTGTTGTAGGAGGAAGACCGAATTACAGACTTACTGTGAAGTTGACAGTAATATTGCCGACGCTAGAGTGTTTGGCTCAGATGGTATACATTTCGTGGTATTATTTCTACTTTTTATTGAAATTTCTTTTATTTTAGATAAAATAAAGTATTCTAAGTATAAAAGAATTATGCAATTGAGATTATAGAATTATTAAAATACCCTATTCGTATCCTACGCAAGCAAGAGGGAGACAGGAAATGGAATGAGGGAGGAACCTAGGATCGAGCTGGTTGCTGCTGGATCTAAATTGACTACTTAGGCAGAGCAGAAGTCTCGCAGTCGACTACTCGAAGCGCCCGTATTTGAATTCACTTTTAGACAAGAACTCTTATGTCGCAAACCGTAAATGGTTCTGCTACAGAAGAGCACTCGTTGGTGACAAATCACTCAACGGGTTGTTATGCAATATTCTTGCAACTGAAGAAAGCAAGCACATGTAAATATATCACTTATCGATCATATACGGAAGTTGCTTTTCTCGTTGATTGTTGGTTCAGCATGACCTTTATCTGTTGGTCGCATGCTGAACCAAACAAGAATCTTAATGTTAGCTTCATGTGTTTGTGTTTATTTGCCCATGCTTTGACATGGCATGCGTCCCACCACCTGACTTTGCTTAGATGTAAGGATTTGATCCCGAATCGCGACATAGGATTATTATTATTATTTATATATTTTATTATTATTATTATTATTATTTTACTATTATTATTTTTTATTATTTTATTACATTATTATTAAAGTCATTTTCATACACTACTTCTATCACTCGTCATTTTTTCACAGTATCATTATATTGTGAGGAGCTGGTGAAGTGTACGATTACTCAAAAATCGAATCTTGCTTTGAAAAAGGGTGAGTTATTAAAATGCTATTATAGTATTACATACATTAGTAGATATTTGTGTCCATATATCAACACCTTAATTTGTCAAGCGTTAGTGGTATCAAATATATTGTAGATAATAATAATAATGACTATGACAATGGCGATTATGTTATTGCTATTGTTAGTATATTTGTTGTCATTTTAATTCACACAAATTATTTTAATTACACACATCGGAATAACTCTTTCTTGTTTATCATATCTGTAACTGACTACTTGCATTCTTCATCTAGCACTAATAGCACTACAACTTCTATTACTGCTACTACTACTACTTCCTACACCAATTTCTTATGACCATGTTTTTTCTTGGGCTTGTTGTCTATCTCTCAGAATAGATCCCACACTTATTAATGTCTTTTAAACATTACTTAATTAACTACTATGCATATTGGAAAACATTTTTTTTTCTACCATTTAGGTGGATAGGATAAAAAACCAAAATGTGATAGAAATATGAGAAGAAATAAAAGAAATATAATGAGCATAACTTATTTAGTTAGCTCATTTCAAATGAGAGTACCTGTAAAGTAAGAAAAAAAAAAACCATTATTGTTTAGATGATTTTTCTTATTCCAGCTATTTTACATTACTTTTTAGTTAACAAGAATTTCTATAGTTTTTCATTTATTTTTTCTAATAAAGTTATGCAAAAATTTCTTTTTAATGATTCTAACATGTTGTAAAGAAAATTAAAAAGAATTCATGTACACACACACACACACACACACACACACAGATACTTAAACACCTATATTTCTTATATTTATTTCTGAGAAATTTTTCTTCGTACCTATATTCAGAATTTGTGAAGAACTTGTGAAGCAATAAGAAGAAAGAATCATTTTATTAATATGTAATAGGAAAAATTCAGTTATAAGGTAGCCTCAAAGTTTTTTCATGCCTATACGAAATTTTAATGAAAATTGAATTTAATTAAAAGAAAAAAAATTGAAGTAATTTATTAAGAAAATTGTTGAATGCACTTTTAATTTGAAGGTGTTTCACTTCAAATTCACCACCTATTTGTTGATTATAAAGCCGCTTTCGACAGTCCGGTAAGGGATTACCTCTACGCAACAATGTCTGAGTTCGGTATTGCTGCAAAGCTCATTCGACTTTGTAGAATGCCACTGCATAACTCCCGTTGTGCAGTGAAAATTGGGAAGGACCTCTCCGCTGTTGATCTACGACACAATGGCACTATCTTCAATAAAAGTGTCATGCTGCTTACGTATGCCGACGATATTGACATAATCGGCATGAACACGCGAGCTATCAGTGCAGCATTCTAAGAGTTGGAAAGAGAGTCGCGTCGGATGGGTCTAACGGTGAACGAGGGCAAGACAAAGTATATAGTGTCAACAAACAAAGAGTCCCGGCGTCTTGGACAGCACGTTACTGTTGACAACTACGCTTTTGAAGTAGTAAGGGACTTTGTCTATCTTGGAATCAGCATCAATAACTGTAATGACGTCAATTTGGAGATCATGCGTAGGATAACTCTTGCTAACAGGTGTTACTTTGGGCTAAGTAAGCAATTGAGAAGTCGAGCCCTCTCTCGAAGAACGAAAACTACACTCTACAAGTCTATCATCATGCCTGTCCTAACATATGGCGCTGAAGCCTGGACAATTTCCACCTCGGATGAGCGAATGCTTGGAGTTTTCGAGAGAAAAGTGAGAAGGTGTTATATTCGGAACCCGCAGAAGAGGAAGACCTAACCTCCGGTGGAAAAACCAAGTACTGGAGAACCTGAAGGCGCTTGGAATTTCTAAGTGGCGCCAGCTAGCGAAGAACAGAGATGGCTGGCGAAGCATGTTATTTTCGGTCTAAATCGATATTCCGTTGTTATGGCCACATAAGTAAGTAAGTAAGTGTTTCATTTGTAAGGAAACAGTCCAGAGAAAACTAACTAATGCCGGCTGCATAAACTTGAATCAGACGTCTATTTATTATTATTTTTGTGAATTAGCCTTCGTTATGTAATAGTTACAGTCAATAAGGGTCGAAGCCGCCAAATCGAATATCTGATTACTACTTTGTAGTTCAGCAAAAAAAAAAAAATTTCTAAAATTTTGTGTTTTTTTGCAAATTTTAAATACAAGTTGAGCATTTTCCTAAGAAACCGAATGAATTTGGCTATTTAATGATCCATCAATTTTTTTTTATACTAGGAGAAGCATGTTAATATGAAATATTTCGAACATAGGAATTTAAATAATGGCTTTAAGGTAAATTGCTTACAAGTACCCAAGGTACTTGTATAAATATTTACAAATAAAAATATGATCTTATGTTTGCGATGACACAAGTTGCTGTTACAATCAGTGGGTGATTAGTGTATGGTGATACTGGGTGAGACAGTGGAGAGTGAATAAGTGCATTTCGGACATTTTAATGGTGAAACATTTATTAGCTTTAAACGCATCACAGTTGGGAGTCTATGGCAACGAAGCTACATGTGTGTGTGTGAGTATACTTGTAGTATAACAATGTTGCAGAGTTTATATGGAGAGAGAGTTTTTCTTTGACTGAATTTGGTTTTTTTTTTTTATTTTATAAAGTTTTTATGGAACGTTGTTGACTTGCATGCCTTCATCACCATATTTCATAAATTTGCACAGAGCTAGTTCCTCAATAACTGGCAGGTGATCCATACCATAATGTCACAGATGGGAGATGCTCATTTGGTGTCGAGGGCCTGCAAAGGTGCATCTGGCCGACTACATTTCTTTTTCTTTCATATCATGTTCGTCAGCACCTGGGCTACTTCCAGACGGAACTGCTTTTGCATTATCGGGATTGAAGGGGTTTTTAAAAAGTAGTCTTGCAATTACCATGCAAAAGTCGAGTAAATGTAGAATATGAATTTATGGCATTGCAGTCCAATTTGTATTCGACACGTAGAATAATCTATACGGTTTACGACTTCCATGTGCAGAAAGTATTCTTTACTGATTCGAGGACAGGGAATCGTGATTACTTCGTGGTGCTTCGTAGTGGTAGGGACATGAACGTCAATTGTAAAAAGCGAAAAAATATTTGCCCTTCGTTCAACTGCAGGTTTACTTCCCAGAAGCTTCAAGAATAAATAGTTACGTCCAGTTCATCGTTTTTTGGAAATACTCCAGGAATTATATTTTGATTTCAGCGTGATTTCTCACGCGTTGTGGAATTCGTTAATTTCAGATCACTATTGTTAGGTATGCCCACCACTTCATCATTGGTATGATCTTTAATGGAGTTTTTATATAATTGCAAAAGTTGCATCACTTAAACGACTGTAAATAGACAACTTATGATGCGAGTGTCACGAAATATTGACAGGTATCGTCTGAAGGTTGGTAAATTCAAAAATAATAAGAATATGGTATTTGTAGTGCTATCACTTAGTTAGTACCGGGACTTATTGAACGATGTGTTATAATTTGTTTTTTTTTTTTTTTTTGGTTTGCTAATAGCTAAAGTCAATAATCTTCTATATAAATTGTAAAAGAACATATTTTCTATACAGACTAATCAGTTAAAACAAGCGGTCATAAAAGATGAGGATGAAGAAGGAGAAAAAGAATAAGAATAAAAATGTAAAGCAGCTACTAGCGTTAGCGGTTAGTTAAATAATACTTTTAAGCACATGAAGCACCAAAAGTATGCAGTTGCGTAAAGTCACAATATGAGACAGGTAGAGAGAGAGAGAGAGAGAACGTTATTGCGTTGTAAAGCCGTTACTTGACCTAGTTTGAGAAATTGTTGAAATATGAATATTAGCAGAAAAATACAAACTAAAATTAAATAGAAATTAGATAATTAGATTACAAATCCGTTAAAACAATGCACAAAATGCATAGTAAACAATTGTTACCAAATGAGGAATTGTAAACAAATGAGGAATACATATTTGCCTTTTTCTAAACTTTTATTTTTTTTTTCATATTTGCACAATTGTTATTAACCTTTGTGAAAAAGTTAAATTTGTTTTCGATCATTCGAAGAGTATTCAGCCGCATAGAGCGGGTGTATTCGAAATGGAATGAAAAAGCAAATGGCATTTGCACCTGTGACAATGAGTTGATTTAAGGTAATCATTAAAATGTAGTTATTAAACTGAATTGCCTTTTCTTTTGTTTCTGTATGCCATAATAAATATAATATTATAATTGAAATTTTTATAGTCCAATTTCTATTTGTAGATAGTCATTATTCGTTGCTATTTGATGCCAAATCTATTAGCTTGTATACTGGTTTTAAGGTTTTTTTTTTATGAGTTGTAAAAATTAGTATCTATAGGTGTGTTTTCGTACTTTTCCAGTAACAATTATCCAGTAAACAAATTTCTGAGAATTTGACAGCATGCGCTCTCAAAGAGAAAAATATGCCAAAAAGTAGAAGAACCCAAAACCTGCAAGATTCACGAACAGCTGATATTCCACTAAGTAAATTTCAATTGTTCGTTTGCTTGTTAGTTTCTTTTGCTTATGATCAGCTGTTTTTCCTACTTGCAAGTCTTTACTGGCACAAATTTATCCAGTAACAATTTGCAACTTCCCCTCAAAATGAAATGTCATTTTGCTCTCTCAATTTCCCATTCTCTGCAAGTTTTTTGGGTACGAGAACGCCAACACATGATAATTTGTAACAGTTATCACAGTTTCTTTTGATTATGATCAGTTGTTTTTTCTACTTGCAAGTCTTTACTGGCACAAATTTATCCAGTAACAATTTGCAACTTACCCTCAAAATGAAATGTCATTTCGCTCTCTCAATTTCCCATTCTCTGCAAGTTTTTTGGGTACGAGAACGCCAAAACATGACACAAACTATTGCGTACGAGAACACTCCTTATGTGGGAGTAAAATTCTGATGATATACTACTATATTTACTATCCAAGTCATAGTACAATAGTAAAGGGTTATCCATTTCGCGGTTTCAAAAGTATAGGGCTAGAATTCGACATCTCTCAAACTGAGTTGTTAAAACAATTTCTTTCTTTTTCAGTTCAAAGTCTGACATTTGCGAAAATGGATCTCTTAACTATCGCACAACGCATTAAAATTGTAAAAACCTACTACAAAAATGGTGATTTTGCCACAGCCACATATCGTGCTTTAAGAGGAGATTATGGTTTACATAATCGTCCAACTACGCAAGCAATTGGCAAAATTGTGAAGAAATATGAAGAGACTGGATCGGTTACAGATATTGTAAGGCCTGTGCATCATCGTTTCACTCGTACCACCGAAAATATCGCTGCTGTAAGTGAAAGTGTTGCCGAAGACCCGAATGTGTCGATTCCTCGTCGTTCTCAGGAATTAGGACTGTCTTACGGCACATTATGGCGTATTTTGCATTTGGATCTACACCTACATCCATATAAAATCCAGCTCACACAACAACTGAAGCCAACTGACCATTCACAACGTCGTAGATACGTCGAATGGGTGCTTGAACAACAGGCGGTGGACGGCGATTTTTCGAACAAAATTTTCTTCAGCGACGAAGCACATTTCTCACTCGGTGGGTATGTTAACAAACAAAATTGTCGTATTTGGGGTTCTGAGAATCCTCAAGTAATTGAAGAGAGGCCACTACATCCACAAAAAGTCACTGCTTGGTGCGCTCTTTGGTCCGGAGGTGTGATTGGACCTTACTTCTTCGAAAACGACGATGGAACGACTGTCACCGTCAATTCGGAGCGTTATGGTCATATGATAACTGACTTTTTTTTGCCTGCTATTGAAGAATACGACTTAGAGAATATGTGGTTTCAACAAGACGGTGCCACATGCCACACAACTCGAGCGAATATGGCTTTATTGCAAGAGAAATTTTCTGGCCGCGTAATTTCTCGTCGTGGCGATATCAAGTGGCCACCAAGATCATGCGATTTGACACCGCTTGACTTTTTTTTGTGGGGCTACGCGAAAGACCGTGTTTATGCAGATAAACCTTTAACTCTTGAGCACCTAAAAACCAACATTCGTCACGTTATGGCTGAGATACCGCCCAATATATGTCAAAAAGTGGTCGAAAATTACCTCAAAAGAATCGATGCTTGCAACAATTCGCGTGGTGGTCATTTAAATGATGTTGTATTTCACACATAATGTCAACGTTCAAACTTTATAATAAAAGAGAAATATCATGATAAAAAATATTTTATATGTGTTTTATTTACATTTACTTTTGAAACCGCAAAATGGATAACTCAGTATTATGCGGAAATCACGCATCATACGTGTATAACTTATCATCATCATCATCATCATCATATTTTTTTATGGAAGGGACATGTTGTTCTTATGCAATTACCCCTATTTTGTAGCCAGAATAAAGTTATGCATAAAATTAAAAAATTTTTGCATGGAAGGCAGGAGTTTTTTATGCGATTTGATAAACTTTTTCGTATATGAATTATCTGCTAAAAGTAGGTATGTAGGTAGGCAAGAGGTGGCTGCCCCGAAGAGGCATATTTTGAGCTTAAAATAAAGCGATGTGAGATCCCCTATCCCTTGAGATCCCCTGAGTAGTAGAAACAAGCGACTGCGGCAAAGTGCCGGACTTGTATATATTAGATATAGGATTAACTCCTCTCCTTGTTGTATAAGTATTATGTCCTAAAGGTAACTACATAACAAATTTTAGTTTGATATCTCTTTATATTTTTTTGCGCAAAGTTTGTAAACATCCACTAAACAGCATATATCTGTATGGGCAGGCGTGGTTTTTTTTCGATTATAGCTTAGACAGACGTTACCGGCGCACTAAATCCGAATAAAATATTAACCTGACAGACGGCAGAATTGCGGATTAACTAAACGGCTGACTGCTGTTTTATTAGGTCTGCTCACTTACATTACTACCACTATCAATTTCTGTCATCTGTCACTCTCGATATGAGAAAATCTACAAGAAGTACGTGAACTGAAAACTATCAGAAACTTGTAAATTGACATTCACAGTTCGTAATTGACAGCTACATTTATTTGTTCGCCAACGCTTTTCATGTTGAAAACTGTTAACAATTGTTAAAAGTTTTTTGTTAGCGAAAAATTCACAGTAGACAATTTTCAGCAGTGTTGCCATCGCAAATTGCCCTAATCCTCTTTTATTTTGAGAATTAACTCATAAAGTTAATGCGGATTAGCTGCAGTTAATGCCCGAGTTAATTCGAATTTACTCGGTAATCCGGAATTAGGCTGCCGTCTGTCTAGGCTATTACTCTCATGTTCTAATATATTTATTTGATAGTTCACATACCGAGTTTTAGTTTGGTATCTGAATATTTTCGCGTAAAAAAGTTTGAAAAACATGTGCAATAATATACTTTTGTAACAATAAGTGCGTTTCATTCTAATTCACCCATTTTATTGTATATAAAATATGTGGTAAAATCAACTTCATATACCGAATTTTGGTTTGATACTTTTATATTTTTTGGCCCAAAACGTGGGAAAACACACTCAACAACAACATATTTTTTTGTGACAGGTAAGTGTGTTTTTCATACGATTTCACTTATCACTAATTCACCCGTTCGTTGGTGAAAATTCACTTCAAATTCACCACCTATTTGTTGATTATAAAGCCGCTTTCGACAGTCTGGTAAGGGATTACGTTTACGCAACACTGTCTGAGTTCGGTATTCCTGCAAAGCTCATTCGTCTTTGCAGAATGACACTGTATAACTTCCGTTGTGCAGCCAAAATTGGGAAGGACCTCTCCGCATCGTTTAATACCGACTGGGTTTCGTTATCGTCCGACTTCTTCAAACTTATTATGGAAAAAAGGTACAATCACACTCCGTCTAAGAAGGTGTTATATTCGGAACCTGCAGAAGAGGCAGACCTAACCTTCAGTGGATAGATCAATTACTGGAGTATTCCATTAAACTTGCTTTGAAGATTTCTTTAACTGAAACTAAAATTGTATTGTATGAGTATAAAGTGAATAAGAAGTTTAATTAAAAAATTAATTGAACTCAGGCTTAACTGGAAGCGAGGCAATTTGCTAAAGTCGACTTTTTTATAACGAGATTAAATCTTGAATAGAGTTTTTATTAAAATACAATTCGAGCATGGTAAATTTTTATGTAGCACAAGAAATTCAAAAATTTTGAACGAATTTGTTTATAACGAGCTCTTTAAACATAATTCGGGCTTGAGGTAATCAAATTTTTGCTGAAGAATGAGATGCTTGATCCAAATAAATCTTGAATCGATTTTTTTTATAACGGACTTAAATATTGAACTTGAATTTGAATCGAACTCCGCTTAAAACATTACTCGAACTTGAACTAATTAGAAATGGAATCGTGTCAAATTTTTCAGAAGAACGAGAAGATATATTTTGACTTTTTTTTTATGAAAATATAATCTGCTTGTGAATGTTAAGTGCTGTACCTCTTTTCAGCCCATTAATAAAAAATTGCTTAATACTCTTGCATCTGAAGCCTGTGCTATATAGTAGACCCACCCTGTTAAGATTACAATATTTTCCAATAGAAACCACCACAATTAATATCCTATGTAAATTAGGTTAGTAAACTTTTATACTCGTAGTATTTTTGATCGATTGTTGTTAATTAGCACGCTTATTTTTCTTTTCTAGGACAAACTTTGCGTTTTAATAGATTTAGAATAAATTTAACCTAGTACCACACTTCTTATGAGAAAAATTAATCAAATTAATGGATAAATGAAAGAAAAGAAGAAAATAAAAAGAAAAACAAAAAAAAGATTCTAATACTTAAAGCAATAACAACACGGTAGGATTGAGAATGGCAAAGAACATCTTAATCCAAAATCAAATGTGACGTTACAAACAGATACATTTCTCGAGCTAGGCATTGCCAGATATCGTACTAAGCTGCTGCTTCTCTGCTTGCATGTTGCTTTCATGTGGCTGTGGCTATATACAATACAATATTTAATTGTTATTAAATTTATTATACAATTTCGTGCTGACATGCAGTTATTCTGGATTTTAAGTTCTCTTCAAAGTGGTTAGAAAAATTATCTCATACCCATGAATGTTAATCATTGAAATTATGTATAATGAAGCTTCTATATCAACATTTCTGTCTATATTCTTCTTTTTCTTCGTTCTCGTTTTATGCTAATTTTTGTTGTTGTTGTTGATGTTGATTTTGCAACTTTTCTAAAGTAATAAATATAAATTTTATGATGTAGAAAATTGAAATGTATAAAATTATGGATATGTATGTGCATGTTTATAAATATGGGAGAGGTATTTTATTTATAAAAATAGATTTAGCTGAGATTCACATGCAATCAATAACTATGAGGCATCGATGCATCAATGGACGCATACGTACACACCTTTTTCAAGTTGTGTTGATTGATGCTTTATAAGTCAAAAGTGCGCTAGGTAAGTGTGCTGTAGCAAATTTTTGTCTTTACGATTGTATGTATACACATATTAGTGCTGGGAGCGCGGGGTCCCGTTTGAATGTTTGGTAATAGAATTGGAATTGAATTTTGGAATTCTTGGAATCAGTAAATAATAATAACTCAAATGAATTTAATTTTTGTTTGTTGATTCACTGTGGAAAAAAAACTATGCTAAAAATAATTGTATTTTTCATATAAATTTTGTTAATTTTTGTTTACAAAATAAAAATTATGTATGGGAATCATATTTATTTGTAGACTGAATGACTTCAGAATTTGTGTGAAGTACTTTTTTTTTGTGAATAATTATGATTCACAAAGTTTCAGAAAGCATTAAAAACAAAGAATAATAACCTAGACAGACGGCAGCCTAATTCTGGATTACCAAGTTAATACGAATTAACTCGGGCATTAACTGCAGATCATCTGCATTAACCTATGAGTTAATTCTCAAAATAAAAGAGGATTAGGGCAATTTGCGATGGTAACACTGCTGAAATTTTTCTATTGTGAATTTTTCTCGATCCATTTTACAAAATATTAGGTGTGTTCGCTTGTAAAAAACTTTCAACACTTGTTAACAGTTTTCAACATGAAAAATGTTGGCGAACAAATAAATCCAGCTGTCAATTACGAATGGTGAATGTCAATTTACAAGTTTCTGATCGTTTTCAGTTCACGTACTTCTTGTAGATTTTCTCATATCGAGAGTGACAGATGACAGAAATTGTTAGTAATAGTAATGTAAGTGATCAGACCTAATAAAACAGCAATCAGCCGTTTAGTTAATCCGCAATACTGCCGTCTGTCAGCTTAATATTTTATTCGGATTAAGTGCGCCGGTAATCCGGAATTAGGCTGCCGTCTGTCTAGGCTATAAGATAAATAGAAAATTCAGTAATAGGATTATGATTAAAAAGAAAAACTATAGATTTTAGACGAAATAAATTTCAATCTAAAAACATGTTCAGTGGGTAGAAACTAAAATGATATAAAATAATTTGTAAATCTGCATTTAGGGTGAATCTTGTTTGAAGCATGATATGGTACCGCAACATTTTTTTTAGATTATTTCAGAATTTAACTATCTTACGAGTTTTGAGTTGCCAAAAATGAGGACTAAAGATGATTTTATTGATGTAACGCAAATGGTATTCCCCCAAATTTGAATTCCTTTATACCAGCCACCGGCCGAACCATAGGCCAGGTATATGAAGAGACTCCGTCCCATAAGCTAAAAAGTCGGAAAATATACCTAAATTGTTTATTTATGAGGAAAGAGAAGTGGTAACATTTATAAATTGTAAAATTGTGGAAAAATATCACTTCATTATATTAAATAGCTTCAGAGAAATTGGAACCTTAAGGGTGGAGTAAGGGATAATTGGAAATATAAAACACTTTTTTCTCTGATTTTTTACGAAGATACAGCTTAAGCAAATTTATTTGAACTCTTTTTTAATTATAAAGCATCATCTAATGAATATTTATTTAAATTTTCGTAATTGAATATTGAAAAATAAGCCGATGACAGAGCATTTCCCAAAACGTCTTTTGCAAACTACGTTGTTCGGTGAACACGATAACTCGGCGTAGAATTATCTGAAATCAAAAATGTTGTTAAATTTACTTAAATTATGAGTTAATTCTCACCCTCCTGACGTTGTTGAGTTATCATTTTCGTTTTTCAACAGTACGTGGCCTATTTAAGTAAAAAACGCGATTTCGCGCAAAATCTTCCGCTATTTTTTAGGTGACAAACTACCTTAATATGGAAATAGAAAAATGTAAATAACGGGAGGGAGAGGCATTTTATACCAAGAAAGTATGTTTTGAGTTTGAAAAGAATCGGTCGAGTAGATTTTGCAGGATCGTGTTCACGGACTTCGAAAAATTGGTTTTCAGAAAAACACGTTTGATGTTGTTTTTTTCTCTAAAGGTGAGAAATTTTTTTTTTTGTAACTTACACTGAATCATCGATCGCAGGTCCATAAAGTACGTTCCCGGCAGCAATCTCGTTGTCTTGGAAAATTAAAAAGACAAAAATCGATTTTCCAAAGCTACTTATCTCTTACCCGACCCTTAAAGTGAAAAATCGTTGTTTTTTTTATTTATTTAATCAATAAACAAAACGGTAAAATTGTTTAAAACCAAGATCAACTTGTATTGTTACCAAGAAAACGCTTGTGTACAAAATTTCATTATTTTCTGACTATTAGAAGTTAGTATTTTTAGGGTTGCAAGATTCTACATTTCATAAGGAAGTTCAATAAAAGCATTTATAAAGAAAGATAAATGGTATTTTCATAAATCCTTTAGCCCCTTTATCCAATATTCTAATGAGCGTCTGCACTTTGATGAGCGCTTCATTCTGGTCATTGCTTGTTTATACATTTTTGCTGTTGTACTCATTCAAGAGGATGATGATAATCATTATCCACTTGACCCATTTAAGCTAAGCTGTACATTTGTATTTACATGAATGTATATCGTACATACATATGTCTGTATGCATATTCATATAAGACAGTGAGATATCATAAACTCTCTCTTTGTCTTTCCTACTCACAGTATGTAATTTTAAATTGGTAACACTTGGGAAACGGCAAACATTTTTAACATTATTTCTACAACATTTTTTTTTTCTTGGTCTTCAACTCTCTTCATTATTCCATACTGTTTTAGTCGAACTAATTCTATTTTTATTGCCACACATTAAATGCAACACAGTCCCACATAAGAGTATACGTATGCAAACGATATTTACGCAGCACACTTTAGTTGGATTTGTTCCTTATTGTTATTGTTGTTTTGTTATTATTATTGTTATTGCTCACAATTTACCCATTATCGCCAGCTAGTCCGTAACAATTTTCGTTTTGTCTCATTCTTGTGGCTTAATGACTTTTTGAGTAATTGAAAGTCCGCACACGCATTTACTACACATGAATGTGTATATAGATATTTGTTGCACTTGTGTCGGATGTGTCGGATATCAAGAAGAAGAAGAAGAAGAAGAAGAAGAAAACGCACGTGACACCTACATTTATAATACATACAATAAGCATGACATTTGTGTTAATTTCACGCAAACATTCTGGCATTCCCCTTCCCTCTTAAGCTCTCTGAATCTATCTTATCTTCATGTATTTTTATGTGTGCGTCGAGCATTATTGACATTCATCGTTAAAATGTAGTTTATAATTGTGTTAGCATGTTTCATCACATTCATGCCACATACTATAATGCCGGGCGGTCTCAAAACTACCCGACCTGACATATAGATAGCGGCAGTAGTTTGAAAAAAGAAATTACTATGGTGAAAAGTGGCAACCTTATAAAACATACGTTATAAGGCTCAAGGCGTATTTTTTTTTTGGAGTCATCGAAAGTTAACGACCTTTGTAAACATGGAAAAAATTGCTCACCGTAATGTAATTGAATACTTTCATTTGAACGGTCTCAGTCCAACGAATACTAAAGCCGAACTAGATTCTACTCTGGGAAAGTCTACTCCTTCGTTTACGACCATAAAATATTGGGTGGCAGAGTTGAAACGAGGTCGTACGAGCTGCCAAGACGAACACCGTAGTGGTCTACCCAATTGAGGTGGCCACGCCAGAAACGGTTAAGAAAATCCAGAAAATAGTATTGGATAATCGCCGGCTGAAGGTGCGTGAGCTAGATGAAATTACAGGCATTTCAAAAAGTGCTATTTATCGTATTTTGTCTGAAAATTTGGAGATGAAAGAGCTGTGTGTAAGATGGGTGCCGCGGTTGCTTACAATAGAACAAAAACAACGTCGTGAAGATGTTTCTATAGAGTGTTTGGCGATGCTTCACAGTAATAACGCCGAGTTCTTGCGTTAATTCGTAATCATGGATGAGGCATGGGTCCACCATTTCACACCTGAGACAAAGGAGCAGTCAGAACAAGCACCTTATTCGCCAGTTTTAGCTCCTTTGAATTAATTTCTATTTCCAATTTGAACAAAAGGCTTGGTGGTAGAAGATTTGCAAACAATGAAGAGGTGGAGTCTGCGGTAGATGGCTATTTTAATGAGCTAGACAGTTCATACTATAAACAGGGTATTGAAGCTATAGAATATCGTTGGGAAAAGTGTAGAGGACTAAAAAGAGATTATGTTGAGAAATGAAGAAAAATTTTCCCAAATTTGTTGTTTTCTTTGTTAGGTCGGATAGTTCTGGGACCGCCCTCGTATATGCACTTATTTCGGACAAAAACAATTTATTGTAAAAGATAATTTCTCAGCTCTTTCATTACATATTTATCAAATTCACTCAGTTGTGGTCAATTTTTTTCTCAATAAAATATAAGACTTTATTGAATTTTCAAACATTTTTCTTATTTATAGATTATTTATTTATTTATTTATATTTGCGGGACCTTTGTGCCTTTGTGAACAAAATGCTGATGATTTCTTTTTTTATAAATGAGTTTTGCTTGATTTTATGATTTTAGGGCGATGACGGAAATCTGACCAAGAATTCGAATTCAGAGATTAAAAAGTGACCAGTCTGGGCTATCGGACATCTTATTTTTTTTTTTCTGTCAGTCTGCCAAAGCGTCGGATTTTGTACTTTGTTTTTATTGTAGAGCTGTACTGACTTTTGTCCTATTTGAGAACACCTACCGTCGAAGTTGCAAACAACTGGAGTAGGACGAAGGGCGAAATTGAGGGTTCTGAACAAATTAAATTTAGATAGCCTCGAAGATCTGTCAAGAGCGACTCTTCAGATAACTTTCTGAAGAACTCAAGCCGGACCAATTTTATAGGACTTTTTAAGTATACAGAGTTCCAACCAAATCTAAACTCAAAAGATGTTTAGGAAACGGCTTTAGAGTCCTAATTGAGTTCGTGCGACAGACTACGGTTTTAACCAAAAAACCAATGACCCCATAGACCAGCCAACCTAATGAATGTTAAGAGAAATGGAACTACTCTAAAAAGATCACTGTAGCGCTAACATAAGTTTCTGTGAATTAAAAAAAAAAAAACAAACGCGTTTTAATGTCGGCAAACCCTTTGGGTGTCGAGGCCAGTGGCGTAGCCAGGGGAGGGGATCAGTGGGATAGATCCTCCTTGACCGATACTTTTTTTCTTATACTTCTTTTGCTGAAATCCTGGAAAAGGCTGATAAGTTGAAAAGTGTTTATTCAGCAATAATTTTTCAGCAAAGATATGAGATTTGATGTTAATAAGTATAAATAAATATATAAAAGGAAATAAGTATGTAACTATATATGAGAATATAAATATACAAGACAATAATAAAATTGAAGTTAGACGTGATTGGCATGTGTTGAAATCACATAATGAATCGGTTTTCTTGTTTTGGTGAGAATTCTTGAAAATGTGACATTCGTAACATTATTGTTTAGAATTATTTCATTAGTAAATTACTCTTTATTGATTTTTATATAGGAATCAATATTAAATATTTGAAACACGTTTAAATTTTTGTGTTTTTGTGTTTTGCTTACCTTAGCTTTTTGAGTTAGTCTGTTGCTACGTGCAATATTGTATTTCACACACTGTGACACTGTTGTTAATTATTGAACTGTAAATAACATAAGTACAAATAATATAATTAATTATAAGAAAATATGGTAAAAAATTTAAAATGTAATAGAAAAGGAGTTAGATTTAAAAAGGACACATTTGTTAGAATTGTATTTCCGGTGTGTAGAGTAGGTCACATTTAGAGGCCACCCCAGGCATCTGAAGGCATCTTAAAATGCATTTTAAGGCGCTCTATTATAAGCTCGCATTACCTTAACAGGCATTGAATAGAAGCGCTTGAAAAGGGAGAGCGTACGGAGATCATTATCTTTTAATTTAGTATCTTACTCATACTCATGCTCAAATAATTCTAATATGAGCAAAGCTCTTATGAGGCTTGGGAGGACTTAAACCGGCTCCACCCTTCATGCAGAAATGGAGGTTCGTCCACGTTCGTGCATCATAATGCCGCATGCGGTTTACTGCACGGTCTTAAGGCAGTTTAAATCAAATACCGCAATTGTAGTTGACCCTGTAGTGGTTACGGCTTACTTACCAAATGATGCCTTAGTGCCACCTCCACCCAAAGAATTGGTGGACGTGATGCTATTTGTGGAATTCCACAATTTAGTACCCATAGATCTGATACAAATTCACAGAACACTATTTGGGGAAGCAGTAATTGCAACTACAGGGGAATGTGTGACTATTTCTTTTCTCAAGGACTAGTCATACATATTGTTGGCAACACCCCGACTTTTGTGACTGGCGGAGACTCTATCTGACTCTATCAAATAGGTTGATAAGACAAGATCATTGGTTGGTGAGTCCTAGATGATGACTCCTCGTCGGACCACCGCTGAATTGAACACGATATTGCAGTCTTCGCGAAGAAAGGTTTAGCGTCGTTCCTAAGCTCCGGACCATAAAATGTATTGAGGAAGCCTCTAGGTCCTTAGGATAAGTCTTAATTGATTCTTATGAGATGGCGTGTCCGGAACGAAGAAGCACACAAAGCAACGCGGTCCCATGGTGGAACGCCAACTTCGAAAGAAATCCAGGAAATTTCTAAATCGGTCACGTAAAACCCGGTTCGAAATTCACTGGTACAACTATCGTGAGTTGCGGAAAGTATATACGAAGACAGTTAAACTGGACTCTTATAGAGATTTTTGTAATGAGATAGCTGATCAGCTGAAAAGAACGTCTATTGCGAGCCCTGCCAGCTCTTCGAAGATGATCAGTGCATGTAAGATGAGGTTAAATAGCTTTGGAAAGGCCAATGAGGGCTCTGCTGATACGTCCATGAGCCCGAACCTATATTTGGCGTGAGTTCTGTGTGGATCCAGCGATGGATCAAAGACGCTGTGGGCATGGTCCACCGATGGTCCACCTTGGAGATATGCAGGGCTGCCAAAGGCTTTGTGAATGAATCTGACAGTAGATGGGCGAACTTTATCCTACAATGAAGAAGGAAGGACCTCAGGATGCTGATTGGGGTCATCACAGGGAAAAACATCTGTGGACATCATATGGCCACTGTAGGTATCATCACCGATCCGATGTGTCAGTCTTGTTTAGAGGATGTGGACACAACAGAGCACTTCCTCTGTCACTGTCCAGCCTTTGCCACGAACAAGATTGAAATTATTGCGAGGAGATGCTTTGAGCCTAAGCACAGTTCAGTCTCTCCCTCTATCCGATCCGAGAAAAAACACAGCAATATCAATATTTATCTTAAACGAGCACAACACAAAAAAATATAAACAAGAAGAAAAGCAAAACTTAAACGTTTCAGTATTAGCCACGTTGCTAACAACAAACATTTATTCTTTGTTATGCTCTAGTTATTGTTGTTGTTGTTGCACATGTTGGTATGCTGTTTGGCGTTGCAATTTAACCAGCCAACTTCATCGCTATAGCACAACAACATTAACTCTTAACTCTTGGCCGTGTGGTTCGGTTCGTTGAACCATTTTAAAAAAGGCCTCTATAAAATGTTGCCTTATCGAAAACAACAAACAACGACGGAGTCGAATATGCATCGCCCGATACAAGATATTTGAAGTACAACAAGAGCATTTGTACATTGTTGTGCTGATCGTTTTTTCTCTTTCTATGCTGGAATTTGACCATTCCTTCTATTTGTTGTCGTAGTTGTTGTTTTGTTGTTGTTGTTGTTGTTACTATTAAATCTCTTTTGAAGATATCTTCTTAGTAGGCGAAAAATAAAGCAACAAATAAAAAGTAAATACATAGAAAAGTAAATACACGCCTGCAAAAAGGTTTTAGAAGGAACAAACATAGATGGAGGATGTTTTTATTTTTTTCTTCACTCTTTGTTGTGGGCGTTCTATTGTATGTGTTGGCTTTCTAACGTATTTTATGTTAGGTTAAGTGAGATTAACGTGTGCTTTTCAAATTCTGTATGTATTGTATTGTATTGTGCTTAGCAATGGCAATGGCAATGGCAGTGGTAAATTATTGAAATCAAATATGAGCATCAGATGGGGATGAGCGTTCGTTTCTCAAGTCTTTTCTTTTAAAATTAACAAATGTCATTAAACTATTTAGTATGTATTTTTTTTTATTTGCACGTGCTTAAAAAATTGTATTTGACGATTTCTGGCAATTTGTGGATTCCATCCCAAAAGAGCTGCGCCAGCTTGGCGGCCAAGAATGAATCAAGCCAATTTTTAATACACTGTTCTGATGTGAATCTTATTCCCAGCAGCTGTTTTCCAAATAGTTTTTGACCGCTGTTGCAACATGAGGCCGAGCTTTGTCTTGATGAAAAATTATGGACTCATGTCTGGTCGCATATTCCGGGCGTTTTTCGGCTATTGCTCTCTTCAAACCGATTAATTGTGTTCGGTAGCGTTCTCCATTGATGGTTTCACCCGATTTTAGCAGCTCATAATACAACACACCCTTCTGATCCCACCAAATACAGAGCATTACCTTCGCGCCATGGATATTCGGCTTTGCTGTTGATTTGGCTAATTGGCCGGGTTTCACATATGATTTTTTGCGCTTGGGGTTGTCATGATGGATACATTTTTCATCACCAGTAACAATCCGATGCAAAAATGACTTCGTTTTGTGGCGTTCAGCAGCATTTCGGACATGCAAAATCGCCTTTCAACGTCTCTCGGCTTCAGTTCATGTGGCACCCAATTTCCTTGCTTTTGAATGTATCCGTCTGCTTTTAAACGTTTTGAAATGGCTGCTTGAGTGACTCTTAAAGATTCTGCAAGCTTTCCTTGTGTTTGGCAACAATCTTCATCGAGTAATGCTTTCAGTTTTTCATCTTCAAACTTTTTTGGCTGTCCAGCCCGTTTTTCGTTTTCAAAGCCAAAAGTATCACTTTTAAATCGTGCAAACCACATTTGGCACGTTCGCTCAGCTAGAGCATGTACACCATAAACTATCACCAAAATACGATGACTTTCGGCAGCAGTTTTCTTCGTATTAAAGCAATGAAGAAGAACACTCTTTCAGGCACAAAGTTCGACATATTTGAGTGGAAAAAAATTATTTTTGTTTACGCTTCAAATGAATGAAATATACTGAGAAAGACGCACAATGACAGTGACGGAATATTGGAACGATGGAATAATAATCAAGTTACGCCATCTCTTAGCAAACCGCACGAATTAAGTTATAGATCCAATACTTCTTGTGCTACGTCTGATTTTGATAGTTTTATATTTTCCATACTCCATATTCCATACTTTCTGGTATTAATCTTTGCGATTTAATATTCTAACACAAAAGACCTCTTACACGGTCTCATATTTCTTGCAGAAATAGTTGAGTAGTATAATCTGGTCTTGAAGTGGCCACATTCAATACAGTTATATCAAACTAGTCAAAAGAGTTACCTCAGACAAACCTTCTTTCAAATTTGATTGCTGAGGGACTGTAGGGGAACTGTAAACTGGCGATAATGGAGATAATAACAGACAATACAAATAACTTTAGAATATAATATATCGCAACTAAATGCTATTACGGAATAAACATTTTTAGATGTATTTATAATCGCTGAATTCGAGTCCTGTGGGGTAGTGTAACACTTCCTCTCTAAACTCCAAAAAAATGATGATAGTTGTTACATTAATTAAAATAATTTATAATGTATCGCCTCTGATCAATAGTTTTTCTGGACATAGTTATCCCCTATCTCCAGCACTTAGAGGGGTGTCGTTATATTGGCTATGCCGATTCGTCTTGCAAGACAATGTTCAATTTTAAAATATTACATCTTTATTCTATACCTAAAACTATAATATATTATATATATATAGTACGTACCTACTTAATCTCATGTAAATAATGAATTCTAATAAATTATAGAAAAAAGTCAAAAATAAGAAAAAAGCAAAATGTTTTCAGCTAATCGCCTAAAACATAAGATGATCATTATATGGCAATTTAAATACTTCATTGGTGCTATAAATATCTTTACGAACATTAAGCTAAGACTTTTAAATTTCTTTTTCATTCTGCAATTTGTTTGTTTGTTATAGTCGCCGTTTATAAAAAGTAAATTCACGATGCTATTGTTATAGTACTATACATTGGTTGTAATCCAGTGTTATAAGACGCTAAATGAACATGACTATATTTTCAAGCAGCTCATGATACATTTGGTGCCATCATCATCATCATCATCATCATCCGAATCATCATCGTTATGAATATATATATTGATCATGATAATGATCCTCATATTCCACATTATACTGGTGGAAGCGATTTGCGATTACTTCTCCTTGTCCTTCTTTAAACTTTATTGCTTTTACTTTGCTTAGTGAGGCATGTATTTGTGTGCATTTGTATGCAATGAGCTAACTACGATACATAAGTAGCCATCACCCAGTCAGCCAGTCAGCCACCAGCACCAGTTGTTCTTATCTTTGTATTATGGTGGTGGTGGTGCAGGTATATATTGTTGCTATTGTTGTTCTTGTTTTTTCTATTGTTACTGGTATAATCTGTATTGTTGTTGGGTGTGCAATGTTGTTTGAAATATTTCACTTTTGCTGTTGAGGTCTTGGCCTTTTGGTGCCATGCTGCTGTTGTATTGCTGTTAAGTCTGCTGCTGCAACCATTTATTAGTTGTTGCTACATCGTCACTCTTTGATACACAAAAAAATACTAGCAATACTACGTACGATACATTAATTCGTTGCTTGATTTTGGGGCCAATGTTGACTGGCAAAGCCAGTTGCGGCAATAAACAAGTACGGGCACAAAAATAACAAAAACAGCGTCTTTATTGTTGTAAAAAATTACAACAATAATAACTATAACAACTACACCATAAGAATACAAAAAAAAAAATAGAAAGAAATTACTATCTACTTAGATCGATATGCGGAACCTCAATGCGGAATTAATATAAAAAAAGGGAAAAGAATGTCATTTCACTAAATAAATAAATACATAATTAAAGATTTTTATAAATTACGAGGGATAACACACCCTCACTCACCCTTTCCATACTCCTAATGTGGTCTCCTTGCGACATCACTTTTTCTGAGCTTTGTCACAGAGTTCTTTTAGAAGCTTTTTCATGGCAAGTTGTTACTTCGGAAGAATTGCCAATTGCTTGCCGACAGGTGGGTACCGTTCGAAAGAAAAATCTTTTCGATATTTAATTTGTTATGCATGAGCCGGGGATTGAACCACGACTGAAGTCATACATAAATATATTCGAAGCTTCTTTGGAGTTATCGACTACAGGTTCTCGGTGTTGGAAAATAATGGAGTAATTCCATTCCTCAATTTCAAAAAAAAAAAACTAGAAAACTCTGAGATGAACTTCAACAAATTCAAGAATGTTGACTTCCAGAAAATCTTTGATATTTCTTCTTGAAATATATGAGGCTAAGATTGAGATCTCTATGATACTAATACTTTCATCATAAATAAGATACAATTTATACACATAAATCTGAACATTTTGAATACTATTTATTGAATTCATTTAAATTTTTTGAAAGTCCAACAAATTTACATATCATAAAAAGAAGTCGTGTTTAACTACGAGTAACAGCATGTTTTGATTTTCACTTTTTACTTTTATTTTTATTTGGTAAAAAAAAATTTGCAATTCAATGCAAATCAAACCATCGAATTGAAACATCATTCATGATTACGCATCTGCTTAAATGGCAAATCTTATAAGCGAAAGCAATGACTACATATATGTTATACGTACATATGTATATGCCACATAAATCCTAAAATTGCAAATGGCATAAAGTTACATACGACATCAAAAAAAAAAAAAAAAAAAAGACATACATACGAGGGCGGATTGATAATGAAGCTACCTAAGTAGGAAAAAAATATTTTTTTTTCAAAAACCATTTATTCCTCAACATAGTCTGCTTTTACTTCGACACACTTAGTAAGACGATATTCCAACTTTTTTATACCATCTGAATAATACGATTTCGGGAACCCCTCAAAATACGCATTAGTTTCGGTAATCACTTCTTCGTTTGAGCTGAATCTTTTTCCTACAAGCCATTTTTTCAAGTTTGGAAACAGGAAAAAGTCACTAGGAGCTAAATCTGGACTATAAGGTGGATGATCAACAAATTCGAAGTGTATTTCACGTAATTTTAGCGTCGTATCTAATGCTGTGTGAACTGGTGCGTTGTCTTGAAGAAAAAGCACTTTTTTCTACTTTAAATGTGGTCGTTTTTTCTAGATTGCATCATTCAATTGATCCAATGATTTCAAGATAATCGATAAGCAGTATTCCGAGTGCATTCCAAAATATAGTGGCCATAACCTTGCCAGTCGATTTCACTGCCTTCGCCTTCTTCGGAGCACTTCCACCAGCTTCCAGCCATTGTTTCGATTGATATTTGGTTTCAGGTGTGTAGTGATGGACCCAGGTTTCATCAACAGTTATTAATCGACGCCAAAGATCAACTGGATTACGCTTTATCATGTCCAAACACCGCTGTGAAGTGGTCTCTCGAACTCGTTTTTGTTCGTCACTGAGCAAACGCGGCACCCATTTTGCCGATATCTTTTTCATATGCAAATGTTCATGCAAAATGTTGAACACAACACAACACAAATGTTGAGATGTTTACCATTTCAACAATCTCACACAACTTGAGTCGGCGATCATTCATAACGATATCGAGGATTTTCTTGATATTTTCTTCAGTAACCACCTCTTTTGGCCTTCCTGTTGATGGTAGAGTTGCAGTGCTTGTTCGGCCGCGTTTAAATTCAGCAATGCAATATTTTACCATGTAATCTGACGGAGCAGACTCACCGTAATGTTTACCTTTCAAATAATAGTGTTTAATCACTGCACGAAATTCGCTTTTTTCCATTTTTCAAGAAACACAAAAGTTGGTTACTTCAAACAACTACAACAAATAAACTAATCGATGAATTTGGGTGAAATTTTAACAGCTGATGTTTGACAGATCGCAATTTCAAAAAAAAAAAAAAAAGTTTTCGTGTTTGTGCTGCCTTTTTCGTACTTAGGTAGCTTCTTTATCAATCCGCCCTCGTATATATATTGTATACGATCGTGTTCAAACGAGGCAGGATTTTGAATATTTAAAACCGTGCTTTGCAATGAATAATTGTCGCCAATACTTGTAGGGTATATATATTCAAGAAAAGTGTTGTGAGAGACAGAAATAATGTAATTTGCCTTAGATTTTATTTTTCCGGAAGAAATTGCTGCGTAAATTAGTGGAGATAGAGAGTAAGTATGTTTAGAAGAATTGTTGAGGACGAAAAATTACCACACTAAGGGCAATTCTCTGACAGATATTGTCAATTTGTTTAGGTGCTTTTCTGTCATTGTATAGAGTTAGAAAATAAGTATGTGTTTTTGTGTTAATTTTTTTGGCAGATCCCTTGGGGAGTGGATATAGCGTGAAAGTGTGTTCGGGGAAAATATTGGTGGTTAGGTATAAATGATAGGGGGCTAGGAGTTATTTTCACCCGCTTATGAATGAATTTTTGGCAGCTATGTGTTTATTTGTAGACAATTTTGCTGTTTTCGCAGCTCCCTTAAGGGATGGAGATGAGGAAGGCAACTATTTCCGGAAAAAGAATATAAGAAGTAAAACTAACAGGGGTCACACTTACATCTTAACCAAACCTTATTTCTTCAATTTCAACAATTCTTCACAATTTCTTCGATCACCTTTTAAACTCGCAATACTTGAGCCTCAACTTAAATCAACCAAACAAGTTAGGTACTGTTTTGCATTTGCATTAATATTAATGGTTGTTGTGGTAGTCTACACTCATTGAAATCCAAATGGAATGAAAGAATGTCTGTACACATATTTTTACTATTACATTGCATTTACTATTTTGCCATTTTATTTGAAATTATATCCCACTTCAAATAGTTAGTTACTCCCTCAACATACATACAACATACTTTACTATTGTATTTTGCAACTTCTTACCACAAGTTTTCTTTCAACAAGATTAAGATTATAGTTAAAAAAAAAAATGATGTAGAGAAGAATAAGTATTCTTAATGAAAACCATAAACAATATGAACAAGAAAAAAGTAGTAGACGAAGACAACATGTTAGACACAATAAAGGTCGAACCAGCCGAATATGGGTGTAGAACAGTAGCAAAGAAAATATAATTATTTAAAATGTTGTACTCGATTTGTGGCTCGAGACTATCAATCCCCTATCAACAATATACACCCATATTAATACATATATGTTCTATACTTAACATAAATAACGGAAATTTTACAGTGTCTACACAATCTATTTATGCGAATGGTAACACTTATGCGGGTCACTGTTATTGTTTTTAGCTATGCTTATTTTATATGATATTTATTTTTATTTATATTTTTATTTTTTCACGTATGCCTCATAACTATATACATAACACATCGTTCAATAAGTCCCGGGACTAAATGAGAAAAACCCAATTTTGAAAAAATCTTCTTTATTCAACAATATTATTTCCTTCAAGAGCAATACAATCATTCCAGAGCTTTTATAACTTTTCGATGATTTGTCAGTAAGATTTCTTCTGCCTTCCGTATAAAGGATAGAATTAATCTTGTCCATCGGAAATATTGAGGTAAATTTTATACTAAATGTAGATTCTACTGATTTTTTTATATTCGAGAAAAAGTTCACTTCGAATTCCTTCGGAAGTTTCAACCAATATCAACCAGACAATATAACTTGCGTGTTATTAGACATTGAAGAGTAAGCATTCGTAAAAACGATCAATTTTCTGGACGAACAATTTATGGTTTCAATGTATGTAAACGACAATGGATATTATAAGGTATTTCAGAGAGAACATTCGAAGAAGAATATCAAATCTTTGAAAGAACAATTCATGAATTCAACACCAAACCTTGTCTCAAAGAATCGTCACTGCAAAGGACTATGGGTTTTATGAGGTGTTTCAGAGAGAGCATTCATAAAAAATACCAGAAAAAAATCAAAATCATGGATTTTGTTTCAAAATAACACAACGACTCAAATATAATCGATCAAACACCGTATTTCGTTTCTTATAGCCTAGACAGACGGCAGCCTAATTAATTCCGGATTACCGGCGCACTTAATCCGAATAAAATATTAACCTGACAGACGGCCGTATTGCGGATTAACTAAGCGGCTGATTGCTGTTTTATTAGGTCTGTCCACTTACATTACTATCACTATCAATTTCTGTCATCTGTCACTCTCGATATGAGAAAATCTACAAGAAGTACGTGAATTGAAAACTATCAGAAACTTGTAAATTGACATTCACCGTTCGTAATTGACAGCTGGATTTATTTGTTTGCCAACACTTTTCATGTTGAAAACTGTTAACAATTGTTGAAAGTTTTTGTAAAATGGATCGAGAAAAATTCACAATAGACAATTTTCAACAGTGTTGCCCTAATCCTCTTTTATTTTGAGAATTAACTAATAGAGTTAATAGAGTTAGCTGCAGTTCATCCCCGAGTTAATTCGAATTAACTTGGTAATCCGGAATTAGGCTGCCGTCTGTCTAGGCTATTACAACTTCAGTTATCTTTACAGATTCCAACAGATAATGTTTTTTTTATTTTGATGGGAAAAATATTCTAAGACATAAATAAGCACTTGAGTTAAATTAATAGTATACTAATTGCAATTTTATTAATTTGTCAACAATGTTAACATTTTCATTTACTATTGTTTACTAATCTTTACTGATGTTCACTAATTTTTACTGATCCTCATTGACTTCACGGATAGCTGCAAATAGATTCTGAGTTTTTTCTCTTATTTGTAAGAAAAAGACGAATATATCATATCACTATGCGATAATCTTTAAATATTAGTAAACTAATAGTTGATCATTTAATTGATCATTTATTTTGATAGTTTCTTATGTTTTTTCTACTGATCTTCACTGACCTTCACTGATCTTTAGCAATGTCACTGTTCGATCGATTCGGATTCTAATCCATTTTTGTGAGCAAATTGCGAACATATCTTAATTCGGTTAATTTTAAATTCGGACAAAACGAAAAGCAGATTATAGAAAAATAATAGCAAATGAAAAGAACAATTCTAGCATGAAGGTCAATTTATTCTTTCAGAGATTTTTACTGATCTTCATCATTATCTATATATTGCTTAGTTTTTGTTCGTAATTATTTTGAGGTCATTTCATCGATCGTTCGCTTAATAATTTCAATGCCATTTTTCACTTTTTTAACTTAACCTTAGCTAATATAAATTTTGTTACTACTCCCTTTTGTTTTGCAACGTCAGAACCTCGTACGAAAGCTTGCCAAAAGATTCCATCATTTAAGTAGTTATATTGCTAAGCAATACTATTTTAAATTGGTATTTTTTATTTCTAACTTTTTTTTTTTATTTGCCCTTTTTGGGTATATGCGATTGTGGCTACTTAGCGAAAAGAAAACAGAGGGAATGAAAAAAAAATACTATCATACATATATAAGGGCGGTTTTCTGGGTTTCTGGCTGATTGGTAGAGTTTTGACGATAGCTGCAATTTCAGTCACGTTTAGTTATGCGTGATGAAAGACAATAATCGCTGGTCGTTTTGTTATTGTCGACATTTTGTTATGCTGGCTGTTATTTGTGCTTGTATCTTTACAATGTCACATAAATAGCATTAAAGACACGAAACTATCATACTTACATACATTAACATGTATTGGCACTACTCTTAATCCATACACAATACACGTGTGTTACGTGCTTCATGAAAATCTTTAACATCTTAAGGTGTTCTTAGACAAAGAAAAAATTATCAAGAGTAACAAAAGCAAATAGGGCCGTATGGGTTTGGGGGAGTGCAAATTTCTTGAAGAAAGATATTATTTGTCTGATTTGGGTTCAATATGATCTTCATGTGATCATTTTCTCTTAATCATGGACATCACCAAGCAGAAATTTTTGTATTAGAATTGCATATTACAAGAGTGTGTTTTTCCGATTACCTTCATTTTCAAAGAAATCCACTTTTTATCAAATATAATCGAACATACCAAGTTTCAGCTTTACTGTTATATATTCCCATATGCAAAGGTTAAAACTCACATATGGAAATATTTTTGTTGTTTTCCCTCGATCTAAACCGTTTATGAACGGCTGTGTCTGCTGATAAAAACAAGTCCTATGTAGCACTTTTCAGCTAAATCGCTTTGTATCGTGCGAGAAGACGGATCGCCAGACGTGGCTAAATCAAATCAGATAGTACCTCTGATTGGTAATATTGTATGTAAATACACTTCTCCATATCTGTCCTTTCTCCTTTTGAATGTTACAAACGGAAGTCCAAACTTAACAAGTCCTTGACGCTTTCAGGGTAGAGTGCAAATATAGCTTCTTGACTAATTCCTTATGGTGATTAAGAGATCTCTTCAAAACTACGATCATTCGAAAATGATAACAGAGTGAAGCACACTTTCTCGGACGTGAACCAAACCAGTCTCAAACTATTGCATATGACTTCAGTAACAAAAGCCATAATCTTTTTCTGCTTCACTACGTCGCAGTGCGCTAACGGAAACCACTTGCAGAGGCTGGTTTCGTTGGTTTAAAGAAGTCCATTTTGACTTGAGTGACAAGAAGCGTGAAAATAGACTCAGAAAAGTTGAGGACCATGATTTGTAGACTCTTTTGGATGAGGACGACACCCAATCGCAAAAAATGCTTGCCGAACTGTTAGGTATTACTCAACAAGCCATTTTCATACTTGCGATGAAAAGTAGATATACTAGACGAAAAAAATCGTGGGTTGATCCCGGCCAACTAGCAACTTCTTCTCCAAGACCAAATCGCTATGGACGCAAGACGATGCTGTGCGTTTGGTGGGATCAGCAGGGTGTCATTTACTACGAGCTGTTGAAATCTGGTGAAACTGTCAATGCTCACCGCTACTACCAATAACTAGTGAAATTGCGCTGTGCTTTGGGTTGGGTGAAAAAATTTTGTTAAAAAAAAAAAAATTGAAAATTTTATATGGAAGGTTCCGGTATAGGTTAGGTTATTTTGGCTGCCCTTCACTATGGAGACAAACGTAGGCCAGAAAGGCCCCTTACGATACCATCAAGGTTCTTTTCCATTACTGATGTGAGTGTTTAATTTGTGAACAGTATTAGAAGGGACCTAGTTATATTGGCCGGTACCGAACGGTAGAACCCTTGTGACATCACTTTTTTGAGCTTTGTCACATAGCTCTTTAAGAAGCTTTTTATGGCAAAGAGTTACTGCCGGAAGAATTGCCAATCTTTTCTATATTAAAGATGTCACCCCATACAAAATGTTGTTTAATTTCTTAGGAGTCTTTATGAAACTTCGGTACATTCATTTTTTAATCAAATTAGTAATTACTGCAACAATTAGTGTTATTTCGCTTATAAATATTCATAGGCCTCATACAAAATGTTTAGTTTTTTAAATAAAAACGAGACATATTTGTATACGTGCCGCTTTAGTATCTTCGCTTGGTCATGACGAATATGCGATTTGGCACCATGGGGTTCTTTGTGAGAGTAAATTTCTTAACCGTTAATTTAACAATGACATGATACTGTTCGAATTATTGGTACAAGAGAGCTCCATTGACAGAATCGACATCTGAAAAAACTGACACTTTATGTTTCATAAAATAATAATCGGCTGCTGCCGATTTTAATTATTATAAATAAAATTAGAAGAAAATTGGCAAAAAGAAAATTGTAAAAAAAAACGAAAATGACATATTGTACATGTACAGAATATTAAAAATAAATATGGTAAGAGCAAGAAATTGAACGAAGACGACAAATACTGAAAAGGAAAAAGTTTCGCATAAACAAGTGTAAACAAATTAACACTGAGAAAAAAAACTAACACATTCAAATGTGACTTAAGTGAGCTTTACCCAGCAAACCAAAATATGAGCGCTAAGAAAAGGCTTAATAAAAGTGTGAAGTGGAGAGCGATTTCCTCTTAATAGTGTTTTAAAGAACGATAGCTTTGGGAGATAAATCTTAAAACACTCATAAGTGCTAGGAACATTATAATTAACTGTAAAACGATTATTTTTAACCGACATAACGGTGATTTAGCTTTACTTACTCTTCGAATTGCTTATCTTCTGATTATGCATATCTTTGGAGGGCTCTTTCTCTGACTTTTCAAAATTATTGATGTATCTGGCAGTACAACAGTTACTTTAAGAACATATCATGTAGCTTTTTAGAGCGCTTTTAGAACACAACAATTTTATCAGAACCCGTTTAGTAGAACCAGTTTAGTAGAAAAGTACCTTAATTTCGTATGAGTGTGGAACGTCCGAAAAAGGATTAAGAAAAGTGACTTTTGTGGTTTGTTGGGTAGTGACAAAATACATACACATCAATTCATACAAATATATGTATTTGTATATATATAAAAATAAAACATAACAGCGACATGGGGCTCATTTGATATAGTCGCTGTCAAAGATCAGCGTAAAAGCTCTTGAAAAACATGAAACAAGCAAGTTTATCTTTACTGTTGCTAGTTGCTAGTACAACTGTTGCTAGTTGCTGTTGTATGGTGTTGCTATTAGCTATAAAAAGCAACAACAAAAGTAAACCGGTCAAAATTAACCTACATTTTAACCAAATATGTGCATTATAAAGTAGAAAAATTTTGTATGAACTTGCCATTGCCGCCAAATGAGAATTTGGTTAAATAAGAAAAAGCATGAAGAAGTACGTTGTAGAAATATTTAAAAGTAAAAATCACAACCAATCACCAATGTGATTGAATGCGAAGCATTTTACTTTATACAGTGAATTATAATTATTATGTTGGTACATACACGTTGCTTTTGCAAACACTCATACACTACATTATGAGTATGCTATGAACCTTGCGAAAGTCTAATTTTATTGCATATACATTTGAGTATATAGAAAAAAGAAAAAAAAAACTTGATTTTCACCCCTCTCACTTTAACGCACTCTTTAATTCTCTCTTGCTCGGTCTTTGGCCTAATAGATTGATGCACAAGTTTAAAACATAATTTGCTAGCATTTGTTTGTGTATGACAACTTTCTCAATTTCTGAAGACTGCATTTCGATGTTGCTATAGAATTTGTATACAGTATTTTCTTCTCTTCCCTTGTTTTTGGTGTCGTCTCTTAATGAATTTTATAATGATGTTTTAGCCCATTGTCTATAGAGAGTGTTAGTACTTGTTGTATGGTTATACTGTATTGTAAAGTTAGATATATTTTTCTGTTGTTACTCTATGATTATTTATTGAATTTTTAGCTATAGTATGTTATTTGAGAATTTCTTTGTAGTACGAAAATGCTTCGAGGGGAAATGAAAGTATTTGTAGGAGTAAATGGAAATATTTTCCAATTTGTAGTATTGCAATTTGATTTATGCTTATTGAAAATAGCAATAATGATAATATTAGAAAATATATTTATGGTAATAACAAAATTTCTTGTTGGTTCTTGAAATTACTAATAGCTATGAACTTCATATTGAATCTATATAGTAGTTTTCTTACCTATATCAAATAAAAACAGCATCACATTATGAATGCTACAACAACAACAACAACAACAACATGAATGAAATGATGTTTTTGTGTTTATAAAATATTGGATCTATAACTTAATTCGTGCGGTTTGCTAAGAGATGGCGTAATTTGATTATTATTCCATCGTTCCAATATTCCGAACATGCGTTGGAAAGCTACTGCCATTGTGCGTCTTTCACAGTATATGTCATTCATTTGAAGCGTAAAGAACAATAATTTTTTTTCACTCAAATATGTCGAACTTTGTGCCTGAAAGAGTGTTTGTGCGGGGAGTTCTTCTTCGTTACTTTAATATGAAGAAAACTGCTGCCGAAAGTCATCGTATTTTGGTGGAAGTTTATGGTGAACATGCTCTAGCTGAGCGAACGTGCCAAGTGTGGTTTGCACGTGCCATATGTGGTAATTTTTGGCTTTGAAAAGAAGATGAAGAACTGGAAGCATTACTCGATGAAGATTGTTGCCAAACACAAGGAGAGCTTGCAGAATCTTTGGAAGTCACTCAAGCAGCCATTTCAAAACGTTTAAAAGCAGCCGAATACATTCAAAAGCAAGGAAATTGGGTGCCACATGAACTGAAGCCGAGAGACGTTGAAAGGCGATTTTGCATGTCCGAAATGTGATGAAAAATGGATCCATTATGACAACCCCAAGCGCAAAAAATCATATGTGAAACCCGGCCAACCAGCCAAATCAACAGCAAAGCCGAATATCCATGGCGCGAAGGTAATGCTCTATATTTGGTGGGATCAGAAGGGTGTGTTGTATTATGAGCTGCTAAAATCGGGTGAAACCATCAATGAAGAACGCTATCGAACACAATTAATCCGTTTGAAGAGAGCAATAGCCGAAAAACGTCCGGAATATGCGACCAGACATGAGTCCATAATTTTCCATCATGACAACGCTCGGCCTCATGTTGCAACACCGGTCAAAAACTATTTGAAAAACAGCTGCTGGGAAGTTTTGGCTCACCCGCCTTATAGCTCAGACCTTGCCCCGTCCGACTACCATATATTCCGATCGATGCAGAACGCCCTCAGTGGAATAAGGTTCACATTAGAACAGTGTATTAAAAATTGGCTTGATTCATTCTTGGCCAAATGGGTCCACTTCACATTCACTCCATGCGGGACTTCATGTCCTCCTGTGCTAATCAATTTCAAGCCGATTCCTCAGACTCCGGACACAAAATGTCTCGGAATGCATCTTGAATGTAGACCCAAATCAAGCTTAAAGTAAAAAATAATAAAAGACAGTCCAAGCTCAAACTGGAATATAAAGTACTACTTTATAAAGCTGTTATCAAACCCATATGGACTTACAATATTCAACTCAGTAATGTTTAGTGGCGAACGCTCCAGGCAGTTCCTGCTATTGTACCATCTGGTAAGTCATCTTAATCACGTTCTGGCGACAACTGCGGTGCTTCCGCGTAACATCAGGAAAGCGATGAGATCATACGATGAACCCATCAACCAACACATCACGGGCCTCGATCGGGCATTTCGTATGGTGGCACGAAACAGTTGGCACCAAGACGCTGTTGCGTCTGCCATCGAAAAATACGCCAATGATATTGTACTCAACGGCTTTTTGAACTTAATCCCTGAGCCTGATGACCAGAGCACAGACATTAACAATAACAACTATACTAATTAAGTCACACCTTACATAGTGTGCATGTGGGATCCGTATGCTGTTACAACAACAACAACAACAACAACGGTATCCAACTCTGGGTACCGTAAGTCCATCATCAAATGTGGTTAAACTCCAAAGAACCCGATCAAAAATCCTTCGAATGATTACCAACTCTAATTGGTACATTAAAAATTCCTATATTTACAGAGATCTACACATTCCGGTGGTAAATCTACTAAAGAGCCAAGGTTATATCCGCCTGAAGACAAAGGCAACTTAGATGTATATGATTATTAGCATATTTCTTTTCTAAACCATTCTAACTCAAAGCATTGGCAATGAGTATTTGATATATTTGTTATTTTCTTTTTAAATGTGAAAGCTTACTGTCAGTTCTAAGTATAAGTTAGAAGATCCATTAAATTAAGAATTATGTAAATTAAAAAAAAAAAATAAAATAAATAAAAGATTGTAATGCATGGGTTTCGTACGTGCTTAAGTTCGTGACTTTAACCATTAATCTTAATCAATATTTATTAAAACATTTAAATGAATATCCTACAATGTACGTATTTAGAATAAATATAAGCAAGTACCTTTCCTGCTAATGACACAATGTCGTGGCACTTGTAATTATCATGATCACATTCAAAGGCAAAAAAGCAATACGCATCTTTCGTTTCAACTTCAATTGAAAATTTTAATCAAGATTGAGGTAAAGGAACACATACGTATAATGAGAGACCATATATGTGAGAATGAAATTCCCAAAAAGGGTACATTCGATTATACGATGGCTAAAGTACATTCATGAAGTAGTACCTAGTAGTATTAAATAACCTCAAAATGAAGTTAATTTGTTTAAAAATGATGCTAAATGCAGGCTGATTAAATGTAATTAGATATGGCAATATCATTTATTTACTTAATTAGGGTTAAACAGATATTTATTGAAGAAGCAGTTGGCACTCTAATAGATATGAAAGCAAATCAGAAAGCAGATACGCCTTAACAAAATGTTACCTTTTGTAAATGTTAACTTTCCTAGTTGTTGATTATGATGAGCAGAGCAAATGTTTCTTCTCACCTGAAATGAAAAAAATTGAGACGAATTTTAATTAAAAAACGAATTCAAATGTTTGTGAAATTAATAATAACCAATTAACCCTATTATTAACATGTTAGTTTCATTTACTTATAATACAGAAAATATGTACATTATCTACTTGTATACAAAACTATTTATATTTAATATGCAACTAACCTCTGAAATTAATACAGGGATCACGTATAGGTAATCAAACATTACAATGCTGAACCAAAGCAATAATTGAAATGTTAATGTTATGAACACGCGTCTACTATTGACCCAAAAATATTAAACGGTGAGGGTTAGTTACAAAGAGTCAGAGGCCACTCATGGATGGAAACGGTTATAATCGTTAGAGGAGGAAAAAAATTTAATCAACCATAATAATGGCCAATGCGAGTACAAACAAAAATAGTAAACGTCATAATGTACATTGTACAACACAGTAATTTCACAAGAAAGTCATTTAGATTTAGACTTGTGACATGAACTTTTGTTCTCTGTGGAATAAAGTTGTAACTAGCAGTTGTAATTATTATTGATATTGCAAAAATTTTTTTGGCATCGTCTAGTACAAAAATGGTAATGTTTTTAACTGAATTGTACTTTTTATTTACCATATATGTACCTAAACCAATAAACAGTCAACAGCCCTCCCTACGTCCCTGCGGTCGTTAATAAAACGGTTAACGGCTGATACTTTTTGATGCTGTAATTGCACCTAAAATTGGCAAATTGTATTTTTGTACTTTTTAAAGTTAAAAGTTATTTACATGATAAATTAATTATTTACACAACAGCGTCAAGCACTGGTAAGATCAAAATTGCCCACTTAAGGGGTTACACCACTGTAGAATTTTCAAAAAATGGAAAAAATTTTTTTGTATCTTAAATAGTCATTAATAGTCTCAAAAATAATATACTAAAGGATGGAAGGCGGGAAAAATGTCTAAGTGTCTGAATTTCGAGTTTTGCCGCAAGACGTCTGAGGTATTCTCCGAGCACCTTTAAACTTTAAACGCGTTTTACTCGAAACCACTTTTTTTGAGCTGGCCGGAAACATAACTCGAACAAATCTTAATCGATTGATTTGAAAATTTTTACAATACATTTGAAATCGTTTTCTTCAGCGACGTACGTAGGGGTTTTTTGAAATTGTGCATATTTTTGACGATTTTTTTGGTGAAATTTGGAACTTTTTATTCAAAGGATCGCGATTTTACGAAAAATCAATTAATCCAAAAACCCCTACGTACGTCTCGTGCTATTGTAATATGGAATAAAAAAATATTCGGTTTTTTGTTCCAGATCGAAAATTGCGGGCGCTAGGTTTCCGGCCGTGCATTGCGGTGAAAAAAACGCATCAGCGGGGAAATGCTGTACAGCCGCCATTTTGTTTTTGAATCGCGCAACTTAATTGTTTTTTTGGACTTCAAGATTGACATTAAAAAAATATTTTTTACAGAATTTGAATATCGCCTTTTGTTTGGCCTACGAAAATTCTCGAAATGTGCCTTTTTTGTGCTCTACAGTGGTGTAACCCCTTAAAACTACATAAAAATAAAACAATTGTATTACTGTGCGCCATCTAATGTACGTTTGAACAATTAATAAATATGAAAAATGGATCCTTCATCCCAAATAATCTTAAAATATCAATTCGACAAATAAAACAATTGACAAATAGTGCCACCTAGAGAGGATTTATAAATTAATAAATATGAAAAATGCATACCTCATACCAAACCTCATACCATTTTCAGTAGTAATTTTCCATCTAAAACTACATCACAATAAAACAATGAATCCCTATATCTATCTCCTTTCCTCTCATTCATATTTCTATTTTATTCTATTTATTGGTGCTTAACTTAATTTTCGCCCAAAAAGGCATAGGAATAATCATTTATTATAATTTCCATTACTTTCTACAACTTTTTTCCATCTTTATTCCATCATTTATTGTAATTTCCATTACTTTCTACAACTTTTTTCCATCTTTCTGGCAAATGAGCGATACCATCACGATAAAACGATGTCGGTTTCGAAGCAATTCATTCATCTACATCCCATTTTCGCACTTCTTCAACATTTCTGAAACGTGTACCACTTAAGCCGTGCTGCATCGATCTGAACAAGTGGTAATCAGAAGGCGCTATGTCTGGTGAGTACGCTGGGTGAGGAAGAGTTTCCCATTCGAGCTGCGTCAGTGTTTCTTTGACGATTTTTCCAGTGTGTGACCGAGCGTTATCGTGAAGGAGAATAATCTTGCGCCTGTTACTCGGTATTACTGGTCTTTTTCGCAACAGCAAACATCATTCAATTTGTTCAATTGACATTTGTAGACATCAGCAGTAACAGTTTCATTCGGTTTCAGCAGCTCGTAGTACACCACTCCTTGCTGATCCCACCAAATGCAGAGCATTGCCTTATGACCGTGGATGTTCCGTTTTGGCTGTGATGTTGATGGCTGTCTCGGGCCAACCCATGACTCCTTCCGATTGGAAGATTGTCGTAGTAGATCCACTTTTCATCGCCAGTCACAATACGCCAGAGAAAACTCGTATTTTCTGTCTGGCAAGCAAGGAAACCACGATATTGAAACGGTTGTGAATGACACTTTCAGACAAATCATGTGGTACCCATTTTCCTTCCTTTTAGACTTTTTCCATGATGTGTAAACTTTTGGAAACAGCTGCTTCAGTAACTCCTAGCTCGTTTCCAAGTTCTTCTAACGTTCGAGCTGAGTTTTCATGCAATAATGCTAGCAATTCATCGCCTTCGAATTTTTTCGGCTGTCCTGAGCATCGTTTGTCATTGACATCAAAATCATTACTTCTGAATAGTCTATACCACTCTTTACATGTTGTATTTGATGGTGCTTGATCACCATAACATTCTTCAAGCAATCGATGAACTTCTGCTACACTTTTTTTTTTCAAATCAAATCAGTACAGAAGCACATGTGGAAAACACATTTTATCGCGTTCCATTTTTCACAAAGCAAACAAAAAATTGTTGTTTACACAAATAATTGTTTATGGTGATTGAATTTAATCGAGTAATGTCAAAACTAAAAAAGAAGTTAAAGATCCATGACTACTGATTACTAAAACTGTTTACTTCTCCCTCTAACGTTCGCGGGCGGAAATTAAGTTAAGGACCTAATATACTCGTATATTGAGATTATATGAAGTTCACACACTGGACTTTTGTCCCGAAAGCCATTAGTGATCAGTCCGGGAATATTTTGGCAAAAGTCCAAAAATTATCCTTCAAATCTAGGTATGTTTCGTGCCAAAAATCGGATGATTTTTATGAACTATTGTAGTTGCGTTTGTGTGTTGATTGAAATACACGATGATAATTCGCTTCTGATACCCTATGATCATACTGACTTTATTAAACGCTGACTCACGAAACGTGTAGCTTAAATGGAAGAACCCGTTCCAATCAGGAAGATGATGCGTTCGAAATAGTGTTGTGGATTTCATCGAGCAGAAAGACCAAACCTTGATGGCAGCATCAATATCTCTCAGTTTTTCGAATTTTCAGCTGGAGCCTGCAAGCGAAAATCAGAGACCACTGTAGAAATGATCAGCATTCGTTCGAAATCAGTCAGTAAAACTTTAATATTTTATATCATGTGAATACCCCAGCGAACTACAATCATCAAAAAGGCATTCCAAAATCTAGATCTCGTGGCACGAAATGAGCGAACCTCCTTTGGGCAAACCGCTAATGGATGACAATCAGTGATCGAAAACCCAAGGCAACTGGGTCTAACCTCTCTGTGCAAAATAACTACCGGTTGAGGTGGCCAAAAAATAAGAATGCAAGTAAGCAAATAAGTAAGGAAGTAACGAAATCAGGAAGTGAATAAGTAAGTGAGGAAGTAAATATGTAAGTGAAGAAGTAATGAAAGGACATGTTGCAAGTTCGTCAATGAAATGGACTCACTGGTACTAGACAATCAAGATTGTAAGTAATCGGAGCTTTCTCAAATCCTAAATATTGCCTATTAAAAAATTTCCTGAAGCCGCTCTAAGGCTTCACTAAGCACTGAAATCATGTTTTCGTAAGAGTGTTGAAAGCAGCAATTTCTTGTTAATATTATTAGTAGTACATAGTATTAATAATGACTTCGCAGTGAAATTGACCTCTCAAATAATATTTATAACATAATCCAATAAGATAAGAAATAGTTCTTCCGGTCCAGACCCAAGGAAATAATTTATTTTTCTATGCCCAAAGGAGATAATAAAGATTTGTGTGAATGTGAGCATAAATTTAGTTATCAAAACCATTACCTGTACATGGCCTGGTCATGTAATTTCAAATTGATTTCTCAGATATTATATCAAATTTATGTATGTGCAAAAGAATAAAATCACACCATTAGGAAGAGTTCTTATTACCATGTAGCGTGATAAGTATCAAATACACAATTGAATGAAATCAAATCTATGTATGTAATATGAATTAATCTTTAGAGATTGTGGCTTGTGTTGTACATAGTCGGTCCTATTTTAAATAGTAGCGAACCGAACAACCATAAAGTAGCAAACCACTTTTATAGCCATCTGTATGGTAAAGGAAAAAAAAAAATCATAAGAATGAGAACGAGAAGAAATGCAGTTGGATGCATTTGCTTGAATTTATGATAGTATTTAAATAACTATAGTATAGACTAAGAGTAGGACGTAATTTGCGAACGTGTTTTCATTTTAATCGTTTAACTGTTTCTAGTGCTCGATAGCATGTGGAACACTTGAACATATATATGTACAATTTCACCAAATATGGCCAAATGGCCAACAAACAGACACACACAGAATTGGCTGGCAACAATAAGCCATATTCCTGATTGCATATGAATACTTGTTTGACCTCCTCTTTTTCTTGTGTGGTCACTGTATTAGAGTTTATCAATGGTTATTGCTAGAGAAGATAGAGATTTTTCTTTTGCCATAAAATAAAATAAAATTTTTCACATTTAATGCGATTTGTTTTGTTTCCACTTGAAGTCATCTCCGAAGATATAGAAAAATAACGTCAGTGTCTCTATCTGTCTGCCACATGGGTGGGTCACATGGTAACTTAAGCAATTATTTAGATATTTTCGTGAAATTTGGCAAGACTGGGGACTGCAAAACTTATAAGAACACTTTGGCACTCTACAATAAGGAGATCAGAGAAGCAAAGCGAGAAAGCTTCAGAAATTTCTGCAGCAGCATAGAAGAAAGTGGTGTGGCATCAAGACTCTATAAAGTAATGGCTAAGGCAAATAGTCTAACCTCTACCAATCTTAAAAAGGAAGATGAAAATTATACTGAGAATGAGGAAGAGAAAGTTCAACTTCTTCTAAACGCTCGTTTTCCAGGATCGTCGATCACATCAGGAAGAGAGAAAACTGAACCTTTAAGTATAATAAATAGAACAAACTGAAACACTGCAAAGGAGATATGCGCGGAGCCGAGGGTGCGGTGGCCGGTAAGTACCTTTAAACCACTGAAATCTGCTGGTGTGGATGGCATATTTCCTGCACTATTACAAAATTGCCTAGAATATATCCTAAGCACATTAACTAAGATCGTCAGGAGCAGGATTGCATTGGGGTATATACCAAGACTGTGGACAAGAGTAAAGGTGGTCTTCATACAGAAGGTCGGCAAGAAGGATCCTCTTCATCCGAAATCCTTTAGACCAATTTGCCTAACATCCTTCATGCTTAAAGTACTAGAGACAAGTAGTTGTAGACAACTACATCAGGATGGCCATTCTAATAATCTCCCCGTTATATGCGTGTCAGTATGCGTACAGAGCAGACAGATCTACAAAAACTGCATTGTACCAATTAAGTAACGCAATCCAGAAAAGTATAGAAATTAAAGAGACAGCATTATGACATTTTCTCGATATAGAAGGTGCTTTTGATAACACTTCACATGAAGCCATCCATAAAGCCCTGATTAATAGAGGTTTTAATCAGACTTTAACCCTATGGATGAGTAGCATGCTTTCCACTAGGAAGGTTCAAATACTAACTAGTACAGGAAGCGCAATCACAAACAACTCACGGGGATGCCCACAAGGGGGAGTGCTATCACCACTAATGTGGAGTATGGTAGTAGAATAACTTCTTGTAGAACTATATAAATCTGGATTACAATTGTATGTAGAGGAAAGCTCGAAAATACTCTATGCGACAGAATCATGCTAGGACTAAAACTAACAAAAAAATGGTGCAGCATAATGAGGCTAATGAGCATTAACCCAGCAAAAACCACAGTTGTTCCATTCACTAGGAATACAAGCTTAGGAATCTGAAAACTATTGGCTTAGACGGTGTAGAGATAGACCTACAGAAAGAAGTCAAATTTTTGGGCGTAGTACTAGACTAGCGCCTACGATGGAGGACACATATAGAAAATGTGGCGAAAAAAACCACCAGGATATTTATGATTTGTAAATCAATAGCAGGGAAAAGTTGGGGTTGTACATCAAAAATACTGAGATGGATATACACTGTAATCGTTAGACCTATGATAAGTTACGGAGTTGTCGTCTGGGAGAACTACACAAAGCTTCAAACTATTTCCACCATACTCGGCAGGATTCAAAGACTAGCATGCTGCGTATGTGTAATAGGAGCTATGCGTACATGTTCAACAGCATCATTGGAAGTTCTCTTGGAACTTACATCTCTTCATATTCGCATCTAGTCCCAAGCAAAGAGGGCTATCATGAGAATGGCTGCTGTTAACAGCGGACCAGGCAGATGGATGGACCGCAAGAAATATGATGTTCTAATGAAACAACATCCAGAAGTCGGAATGTCGAGGAACTCAATACATACGGAATTCAGCTTTACTAAGCCATTCCAAACAGAGCTCAGTAATAAAAATAAATGGGAAGGTATATCTAAAACATACGGGATAAACCAGAACATGATAATATGGTTTACGGACGGCTCCTTGACTAATGAAGAGGCCGGAGCAGGAGTGATAGGCCCGGTGATAAAATACTCGGAGCCTTTAGGTAACAATACTACTGTCTTTCAAGCGAAAATATACGCTATTGACAGGTGTGCTCACTTCAATATCATGCGCCAATATCGGAATAGAAGAATTGTAATCCTGACAGACAGTCAGGCTGCTATCAAGGCACTAAACTCTAACCAGGTGAAATCAAAACTGGTGTGGGTATGTCTTGATAAGCTGAATAAACTTGGTGAAAATAACTAATTATGGATCCTTTGGGTTCCAGGACATATTGGAGTTGGAAGCAACGAGCTAGCGGATAGGCTTGCCAGGAAGGCAGCTGCAACAGCTTAAAAGGAGTCAAGAATCAGAGACACAATTATACTGGGAAAACCTACCAGGGTTGTTCCAATCCAAGAGACTTTTTGGGATCTATAACCTAAAACGATTTGAGGAATGTATCAGTTTAAACAAGAATAATATAAGAAAAATCACGGGTTTATTGACAGGACACTACAGGCTAAATTATCAACTAACGATAGTGGGAATCTTCTCGGATGAAACCTGCCGACATTGCAGGGAGGAGAATGAAACTGCAAAAAATATGTGTTGGGAACATGCCCAGCACTTATGAACACAAGAAAGAAAAAATTTATAATACCGGAAAATCTGCTGAAGTCCATTAAGGTAAGATCTATATTAAACTTCCTAATAACCTATGATCCAAGGGTACACAGTAAACTGCCACACCCACACTAAGCATTCATAGCGATTAACCTAAGAATTTGCAATATTTTATACTTGCTATAACATACTTCATATACCATCTGGGACAACAATATTTGGCGTGTTGAGGTATTTTAAACTGCTACAAAATATTGCCACTATTGCCACACTATTTATGACAGCCTCCATACAGAATAACCGCATTATTTTAAATTTAAACCGCTGTAACTTTGGCAGTTTTTTGCTTACAGCAAACACAATTAATACTTGGATTAATATCGTGGTAGGAAATAATGTGGCATGAAAGCAGCATGCCCACTTCTTAATGGGTCTATGAAAAAAGCTTTAACTGCTATAACTTAAGAACTATTCAGCACAGAACAACCAAATTTTAGGTGTGGATTAATATTGCAAAGATAATTAGATTTACAAGAAAGAGGCATGCGACGACCACTTCTTATATAGCCTCGGAATTATCTTAAACTTTAAAGCACACCCATAACTTACAAAGTACTTTGTCAAAGTCAACCATATTTCGGGTGTAGACTAGTATGATATGCAAAAATTGTTTCTGAAAAGCCACGCCTACTTCTTAATGTAGCTCCCATACAAAATATTGGAAATAAAAGAAAAAGATGGATATTCGAACAAACTTTTTATATATATCTACATATGCAGGGTATAATTTGGTCGGCCCTAGCGACTGGAAGATCATTTTTCTTAACGCCATTTCCAAGCTGAGTCAAAACCCAAATTAAGGCAGTAAAACTACGGGTTGGTTTTATTTTTGATTTCGATCGCATCTTGATCGCGCTTCACTTTCGTATCTAAAGAGCTGATTTTGATGCTTTTTGAGTAAGCAATACTTGAAATCAGCGATTGCGGAATTGACTTAGAATTAACATGCAAGTTGTAAACAGATTCACTGCTCCTGCAACATTACAACACAACGATAAGATGGCGTGTGCAACAAAAGTGCTTGCGATGATTGCAACCGGAACGAACTAGTATTTCATTAAAATACATATGCCAAAAATAAAACACAATAACTTTCATTAAACGTTTCATAAATAAAATATTTAAGTACTTCGAGAGAGAGAGAGAGAAAAAAAAAAACAAAACAAGCTAAATGGAATGGAATTGCTTATATGATATATCATTTTGTTGCATGTCAAAATAGAAATAGATTTAAGTCGACCACTGGGTCAATTGTTGTTCTGTTGCAATGACGCTGTGTTCCAGTCAATTCGTTCGTCTACATAAGAAAGCCATGGTAGCCATGTTGTAATGTTGCGGCCGCAGTCAATCTGTTTACTACTTCAATTTCGACAAAATAGCACGCCGACATGGTGAGAGCAATTAGTTGGTGTCGAACATTCATGCGGTGAAATTGTTGTCTCGCACCTGTTTTGTTAAAAATGTTCGGTAACCAATAAGCATATAATTATGCGCACTGTACTCTATTTGCTGACTTATTATGATAGCTCCATGCTATAGGAACAATTCCAGTTACCGCGAATCAGTCACTTTGAACATAAGGATTTTAATGGAGTAATATATGCAAGACATACAAGGTGCGACAAATATGTATTAAGACTTGAACCATATCTCAGCAACCAAGCGCGCCATCTATGTGTGAGCACATGCGTTTTAAAGCTTTAACCTTCCTCTACTAACAATTATGTATTAAGATTGCCTCTAGAAAACACAATTAAAACACGATATCTGCTAATTTTTCGGTATATTTATTCGAAATATTCTCCTCCTGATTCAATACACTTGTTGTTACATCGATTTAATAGAGATTCAAATGCGTGTTCCAGCTCATTTTTCGGAATTGCCTACAGTGCCCTCATCGAAGCCCGTTGTATGATCTGAATGTCATCAAAAAAGCATCCTTTCAATTTCAATTTCAGTTTTGGTAACAAAAAGAAGTCGCACGTATCGTATTGGATCGCGGTATTCTGGTCGAACACGACGGATTCTGGACATCAAACGCTTCAAAACTTTGAGGGAACATGCGGAAGTAACTGTTTGACCAGTTGGAACAAATTCTTTGTGGATATTTTCTTTGCTATCGAAGAATGTGATGAGCATTTGCATACAGTTTTGATTTGTTATGGAACTTTTCGTGTTTTTTTGACTTTGACGCTTGGTTTCTGGATCGTATTGGAAACACAATGTTTCATCACCCGTAATAATTGTTTTCAGAAAGTTTAGATCATTTTCTGCAGCTGCAACCATGTCTCTAGAATGACTGACTCTCATTAATTTTTGGTCCTCGGTCAATGTGTGTGTGGTACAAATCTCGCGCAGACCTTTGTTTTGCCAAAATCCTCGTGAAGAATAAGTCGGATAGTTTCTCTATTGATGTTTAAGGCCTCTTCCATCATTTTCACTGAAGCATTGCGATCTTCTGCAATAATATCACAAACTTTCTGGATCGCTTCCGGCGTCCGCACTGAAATTGGCTTTCCTTCTTTTATTTCATCTTCCAGCGACTCTATGCCATCCACAAACCGTTTATGCCATATAAAAACATTTGATCTTGATAAACAAGCATCGCCATACGCTTGCTGCATCATTCCGAATGTTTCTGATGCACTTTTACCAATTTTCATGCTTCAATTCTTTAAGAAATCAACAATGACATGTGATGGAACATAAGCACAACATTTTTCATGGAATTCAAGCCGATTGCACATTTTCTGTGATTTTTATTTATTTAAAAGGACGGGCCAGTTGAGGAAGTTCACAATATTCACAATTACAGCGAAGGCTTATTCTCTTAAAAAAACCAATAATCAGTAAGAAATATGGAATTTTGTTTATTTTGTGCTCATTTTTAACCGCAAACCAGTCAGTCGTTGATTTTAGTTTAATTTTAAAACTAGTACATTGAACTAGCAACATATTAAAATATTCTGACTGAAGGAAAAATAAGGTATTTTCTTGGTAGTACAGAAGCATATGTAATATGCTGAAATAATGTATATATGATATATATATATATATATATATATATATATATATATATATAGATATAGATATACATATATATATATATATATTTTATGACAACCATGTGTAATTTTTGCTTGCAAATTGTAATTGCATTATTCTTGCTACTGTTTCTTTTTCGGGTTAGAATTTACAACACGAAAAAACAACATACACTAACCATATTATAGGTACTACATAAAGGGTTTTCCATTAGGGACATAACAATTTTATCTAGCGGTCGATTCTTTGGACCCAATTTTCCACCACTCTAGCGACCGGAACGTTGGCAATTTCGCGTTGGATGTTGTCTTTGAGCTCGAGCTCGTCTAAAGTTGCTGGCTTGTTGGCATAGACCAGTGACTTGATAAAGCCCCATAAAAAGAAATCCAATGGTGTTAGATCGCATGAACGAGGCGGCCATTCGACCGGACCATTTCTCGAGATAACACCGAATTTGCCTTGCAATAAATCGATTGTGTCGTGTGATGTGTGGCTAGTGGCACCGTCTTGTTGAAATCACATATCGCTGATGTCAAGTTCATTCAATTCTGGCCACAAATAATCTTCCAACATAGCACGATAGCGCTCTCCATTGACGGTAACATGACGGTCATTTTCATCCACGAAAAAATACGGCCCAATCACACCTCCGGCGGCATGAAAACCGCACCAAAAAGTAGCTTTTTGCGGGTGCAACGGTGTCTCAAGAAGCACTTGTGGGTTTGTTGCTGAATAATAACGCATATTTTGCTTATTGACAAAGCCATTGAGCCAGAAATGAGCTTCATCATTGAGATGATTTTTCGCTCTCAGAATTTCGTTAGTAATTTTTAATAATTTCCAAACGTTGCTGGTTCGTGAACTCTATCATGATGAAAATATTGACTTTAGCTAACGTCTTGACATTGACAGTTGATTAAAAACAGTTTAAGGGTGCGTTCATATAAAGATACGAAATTGTTATGTCCCTAATGGAAAACCCTTTATATACAAAATTAGGTAGCAATGGTAGGTAGGAAGTTATGAAAATTCAATCAACTGTACAACTAAGTAAATTTATGCATTCTTATCATCAGCATCTTTAACATTTTTACATATGAATACGATATACATTGCTTTTTGTGAAAATGTAGTTGTATTCTGCTTGGACACTACACTTAGTTTTATTGTAGATTTAGTTATTTTTATACATGCAGGTATATGTATGATTTTTTACTTATGCTACACTCCGTTGTTTGTAATAAATTGTTGATACAATACATGCTATGATAGGCACAACGAAAGGGTGTATGGTCGGTCAACTATACACATAGAATGGCGCAATTTGCTATGGCACATATATGTATGTTGTACTTGCAAAATCCGAATAGACAAACCCAATAAACTGACAGATAGACAGATGGAGAGACGTTTAAAAGCAATTGCATAAGATGAACAACAATAGTTGTAGGGAATACATAAATATAATAAGAAGTAAATAGCAGCTACGATTTAAATGGCCTCCCATAGTATTATGTATGTTCGTACATAGATGCTAGAACATGTTGCATGTTTTATGCTTTGGCGTTTTGTTTTGTTCTTTTTCTATTTTTGGTGTTGTATTTTCTGTTTGTTGATGGATGCATAACTACGGAAGCGTCATAAACTAGAAATCAATGACAACTGACAGGATAGTTTTTACATGTATTTTGGGTTTTTCAAAACTATTCTTGCGATTTATTTTCTTTTTTTTGATTAATGTAAAATGTCATTCTTATTTGATATTCATTCTTTTGAATATTTTACATTGCAATTATTGGAGAAGGGAAATTACGTGTTTTGGAGTGAAGCTCTTCCAAATTTGAAAAAAAAGAAACATAAAAAAAATTAAATGAACTAAAAATTTGCTTTATTGGAAGGATTATTTGAAGCAATTAGTGTTTGAATATGATTTCGGGGATATGGAAACCCAAACTTCGGTTACTTTTTTCAAGCAAGCAATTGGGCTGCGGCAATAGTTCGCTCAATGTTGGCTTGCAATTCATTCAAAGCTGCTGATTTATCACAAAAAATAATCCAGAAGTGTTAAATCACAAGATCTTGCAAAGATTTTTCTTTCGAACGGTACCCACCTGTCGGCAAGCAATTGGCAATTCTTCTGACAGAACTCTGAGACAAAGCTCAGAAAAAGTGATGTCACAAGGGTTCTGCCGTTCGGAAATGGCTAAAATAAGTAGGCGCCTTCTAATACTGTCCAAAATTTAACACGCACACCGTTAATGGAAGAGAAGCTCGGCCAATGAGCTCTTCAGGGCTTTAAGTGCCACATATTTATTTGTTTATTTATGTACCAATGATTCCACCAGCACATAAAACGCACCAAATAATAAGTTTTTGTGGAAGTAATGAAGAATCTGAAGAATTTTTTATGGAAGATCTTCACTCCATATGTGATCATTTTGCTTGATCACATACTCATTGAGCCAAAACTGAGCCTCATTACTGAATAACATTTTGCGATGAAACAATCTTTGAGTTTAGATGACAGAGCCACGATTTTCGTAATAAAATTTCAATATTTGCTTTGTTACAGTGTCAATCTTTTCATGATCAAATTGCAAACCTTACTGAGTACAAATGACCATTCCATCTCTATCGGAAACTGCTTCACTCTAAAAAAACACCCTTTATCTTAGAGTGATTAAGGTTTAATTGAATCAAATAAAAGTTACTATGATTTCTGAACCTTAAACATTTCATTTTGATTTGAATTCAATGATTACTTTGGCCGATTTAGTTGGCCGTGGCAAGAAAATATGACTTTTCGACCAAATTTCTACTCAATTCTTAACGAAATTTTCTTTCCATTCAATACATTTTATATGGTATCATTGGAATACTCAAAATATTTCGCTTTGTTTAATGAAACTGAAATTGTATATCCATAATCTTCGAATGCCCTCAAATGAAATCAAAATAATCCAAATTTATTTTAACAACAACCTGCCAATTCGTTGTCTAGTGACTTAACATAGACCCGTTTCTTCTTTGGAAAGAGAAAATAGTCGCAGAGGGTCAAATCTGGAAAATATTATGGATTAGAAATCAGCTCGGGTCCACAGTCCACATACATTTGCTGTTGTTTTCTTTGGGAGAAGCCCTATTTTCTGCGACAGATATGATATGATGTCGCAGTCTAGTTTATTCACATCCAGACCTTCTTTGGTTATTATCCAATTGACGTTTGCTGCTTCAAACCGTTCTTTGGTCGTTGATGATGGATTATTATATTACTATGTTTGCACAATATTTTGAACAAATGTTGAGATATTGCAATGAAATTTAAGACGAGCAATTCGGTGAACATGTTATCTCGAGAAATGGTCCGGTCGAATGGCCGCCTAGTTCATGCGATCTAACACCATTGGATTACTTTTTATGTGGCTTTATCAAGTCACTGGTATATGCCAACAACTTTAGACGAGCTCAAAGACAACATCCAACGCAAAATTGCCAACGTTCCGGTCGAAATGTGTGCTAGAGTGGTGGAAAATTGGCTCCAAAGTATCGACCGCTGTAAACGGGCTCGTGGTGCTTGCAATATATCCACAATAAATTTGAACTCAATATCTCAAATATTTCTGTATTTTATTAATAGATAAAATTGTTATGTCCCTAATGGAAAACCCTGTATTATACAAACTGATTTTGAGGTTGTCATTGTTAATTGCTAAAGATATATGCAAAAATATGCAATATTTTTATATGTCGCCGAAGTTCAATGGTTAATTAATACCATATCTTAAGAACTTTTCTTTCGAATTCTTCAAGCAGTAGCAATTTGCCATAAAAACATTGCAAAAGAGCTATGTGATAAAGCTTTGAAGAAGGGATGTTACAATGGAGGCTTTAGACGTTCGAAAACCGGTATATATTAATAACTCCCATTAATTTCTTAAAATAACTTCTTGTTTACTGCGCTATCAGCGCGAGCATTAACTAAAGAGAATTTTCCCCGATCGATCGATGTTAGACAATGGATTATTGTGTGAAGGAGAAAAATGTGGCAGAAAATGTGTATGCGAGAAGGTAGAAAAAAGTCACACGTACTAAAACTTTTGGAAGCATTTTTCATTCACTATTAAGAATGTGGTTGCAAGTGTGCCAACCAAAACGGTCATGCGTGCCGTTACCGGTAACATGGGCGGCATTGTTCTTGCTGGGTAAATAGTCATGCACAAGTATTATAATGTATACTCTACATACTACTACGTATGTTAAATATATACAGGGTTAACCATTTAGTGTTTTTTTTTTAAATCATATTTTAGTTTACGACTCTCGCCACTGGAAATCTTGACAGAATCGTCGTACTGTGCGCACTGACGAGAATGTGACTGCCGTAGCCGAGACTGTGTGACTCAGTTCTGGAACATCGACTCTCCATCGAACTCAACAACTCAACATTGCACGCATTTCTACGCCCGGAATTGAAGACATGGACTTGAACGATCTTTGGTTTCATCAGGATAGCGCGCCATGCTACACAGCTTATCGGTGACTCCAATTGGCAATCTTTGAGCTGAGATTTGACGCCATTCAACTTTTTTTATGGGGGGTAATGTGAAGGCCCGATATTATGCAAACAATCCATGAACGATTGAGGCCCTTGAGTCGAATATCAAGCAAGCCATTCGTGAGGTAGAGCTAGACCCACCAAACAGAGTTTTTTAAAACTGGGTTGGCTCGAGTGTAGTCATATTCTATAAATAATGCAAATGTTTGCTCTTTGCCAATAAACCAATCATATACCGAAAGAAATTTATTTTGTTGAATTTTATTGAATTTTTTAAAAGGAACTTGTATATGGACTACCTTCTACAGTCACTTATGTAGCAAACATGAGAAGTACTAATTACATTTCGTAATTGAAGACACGTAATATGTAATTAATTGAAAACCATAAAAACCAAGAACAACAACAGCGCTAAATACTAAATAAGATAAATGGCCATATTAGAAATTAGAATTATTAGACAACAAACAAATCGTTGCAATTTTTATACTGCTTTTAAGCATCACACTTGTGTAGGTTGTTTTTTTTTATATTGTATTTACAAATCTCTCTAATTAGTGACAGTAAGACATTCCTTTATTTAGTTGCACATGTAATATTGTATCGTGTAGCACTACTAATAACAAAACGCAACAGTATAACAACAAAAGTTAATTGCGGCAAACATCTGTGGAAGCCGCATTAGTAGCGGCAAAAGCAGAATGCATCAACATTTTACCAAAACCCTACACATACTTGTACATTATATGTTATGTGGTTAATCAAAATGTTGTGCATGTTGTGTTTGGTTGGTTGCTTGGTTCATTTGAACTAAAAGAGATGAATGTTGTTGAAAAATTGCTCATTAAGTAGAAAAGGATTAAAATTGATGCCATTGCTAAGGGCCTAATGATAATGCTTTGGCATTTTATGGAGTGAGCTGCTCCATAAGATATATAGTTGACTTACGATCGGCATTAACAATAAATTTTTCAAAATAGTCCACACACTCACTCCCATTGCTTTTGTTCCCCGATGTATAGCTTCTTCTTATTCTTATTCACTCATTTATTCTAAGCAATGTGAGCAAACATAAACGTATTGTTGACCTATGAATGTACGAATGATTTATAACAACGCAAAGAACATTACTTAGTGTCATCTTTTGCTCAGTTTTTCTCTTTTGGTTACCATTATTTAGCTTACAAGTACCTAAATAATGAATACTCAGGTAAACTATTTTAAAGCTAAAAAAAATACCAAGAAATTCAGACATAGAGCATAGTTATTATGGACCTCCTGAGCTTAAAACATCTTAAACATTTTTGAAATTCATGAATACTTATCGAATTGGTCACCAACGAAAGCAACAGGGTATTCGTTATGGAAAACAACAAAAAATATGGTCCAGCTAACATCGTAACAGCGCAAAAACCGATAAAACTACAGCCTCTGAATTTGCATACCACCTATCAAATGTGTATCGAGCCATTTCCTAGCAGAAATATGGACTAACAAGAGCAAATTTCTGAATTTCCAACAGCTCCGTTCCAAATGTGTTTCCCATTACCAAAATTTACTTGCATTGAAGTCAAAGGCACATAAACGAAGCCCACAAGGTAAACGAAGCTCCAGACAACGAGACAAGTTCTCAAAGGATTACCCACTTCACAGTGTAAGCAGTGGAAAGTAGCACAAATTATTGTTATACCCAAGCCAGGAAAACTTTTGGATACGATTTCCTCTTATAAACTCATAAGTCTTCTGCCTTTTCGAAGACTTTGGATAAAAGTCTTCGAAAAACTGCTTCAAAAAATTATCCACCCAATAATCAAAGAGAGAAACTGACTTGTACACCGTTTTATAAAAAAATCACATTTAAAATCAATATTTTAGCCCAGCCACTACAGGTGTACACGTATTTCAATTGTCTTTCGAAAAAGATACTGTTTGCGTTGATTCCACTTAAGGCGGCACCCTTAACAAAATTACCGTTATCTTAAAATCCTGCCCATACAAAAACTTTTTTATTGTGTCATTAGCTGACAAGGCTCCTACTAACTCTCCCCTATACATGAATTTCTTGTACGAGATAATTATTTGTAAAGTAGTGTTATTTGGGCACATGAAAGAGCACGCGTGTATTTTTGTGTTGTGTAGGAAAGCTTGATAAATAAATAGTTTAAAATGAAATAAATTGTACAATTGAGGAAGTCTCTACGTGATATTGTGATTACAATTTTATAAAATTTTGTTAACAATAAATGAATAAAATAAATATGTGGCACTTAAAGTCCCGAAGGGCTCATTGGCCGAGCTTCTCTTCCATTACTGTTGTGCGTGTTAAATTTTGACAAGTATTAGAAGGGACCTACTTATATTAGCCAGTTGTTAACAATACTTAGCAGTATTAAAGGGATTAAGGAACTATTTAAATCCAATAAGGCTTCGCATATAATCATAAAAACTTTTACATAAACCTCTCTCGAAAGATTTTTGTCGGATTTTCGAATAGTTAAAAAACGCATAGAAACAACTACCCAAAAGAGTTCCATGATAAAATTTCGATATTTAAATAATCTAGAAAATTTCTGTCAACTTATAATTTCATTTACTTTCATTATTTTGAGCTTTCAGCTTTTCGAGATCGGTAGAAAGGAAATGATTCAGAGTCTCTCAATTTGGACTAAAATTGATTATGAACAACATTGTTAGAAAACCCATTTATTTGTTCGTGTAATCAAAAGCCTGTGCTCCTTCTAATTGTAGAAAAGAGTTAGTCAAATTTAAAATATCTATATTATATCTACAGGGACGCTGAATTCAAATTCGGCTTATAGTTTGAACCGACCAGGACGCATTTCGTGCCTTACCTAAAAAAAAAAATAATGAAACATTCATTCCCTTAGCATGGTTCCCTTACAAAATTAACGTTTTTGTAAATGTCTCGTCCACCGCTGCCACAGTACCGTTAGAAGGGTCATTTAATTTTTACTAACCAAATTTTTTTCTGAATATTCTTAACCCATATCTCTACTCTTTAGGGAGACTTCCACACCAAGTTAACTTATAAGTACCAGAAAATTGACAAATACCAGCATAAGCACCTAGGAATCGTTCTAGAACAGTGTATAATAAATGTATATAATCAACCACCAATCGTTTTTTTTTCTCTCTCAACATTTTTTTTCGAATATTTCTACCATTAAAATAAGCTCTATTCTATTGAAGTAAAAGGTGATCCAATAAGAGCTTCGGGATTTTTTTTTTTTTTTTTAAAACGCATTAAAATAAATGTAATAATTAAAATTTGTAATTAAGAAGTAAGTTCGATTTATGAAATGTAATGTTTGAAAATAATTTCTTTTAAATGTTGTCCGAAACTTGCCTTTACATGATCCATTTGTTAATTAGACGCGTTATGTTCGATTCTAATGCAGGAATCGATTGTGGTTTATTATCGACATAAACAAGTGATTTCACATACCCCAATAAAAAGTAATCCAACGGCATCAGATCACACGACCTGAATACCATAAACACACCACAACACAATATGACCACCATAAAGTCGTCGAAGAGCACGAAAAACATTTCTCACTGAACACTGATTTTGGAAATAAATTTCCACAATTTGTAAAGGTTCTGGCGTAAAGTCTTTTCATGGTGAAATGTCAATGAATAATGAACACAAATGTCATATGAACATGACAGTTGTTAGGCGTGAAATGTCTGAGAATCGTTATTGGAAAAAGTATCTCCTATTGGATCACTCTTTATATACGATATTTGCTTAAGTTTGGCGAAAAAAAAAAAAAATAGAGAAATTTGGTACCTTTTTTTTAAAGTTTGCAGTATGCTATAAACATACGCATCAGTGATTTTTTGGATCTGAATACATTGTATGAAAATTATATAGCTACAATTTTTTTTTTTTTTAAACCATACTGCATCAACTTTAATAGAAGACTATGAGCAAAATACTCACCATGCTGCTGGTTATGGGCTAAAGAGATTTGCCTAGAACTTGCTCTAAATATTCGTTTAATTGAAATGTGCTTCATACAAAAGAATACTCGTAACCGTTTGTGTGCTTCTACAATACCTTACCTTTGAATTTTATAAAGGTAAATACGTAGATCTACAAAGATAACACCATGTACATATTTTTTTACGAATAACTATAGACACTATACGCAACTCGTACCATAATTTAACTGTCATTTGAATGTATTTTTCCTCTCTCTCCCTCGCTCTCTCTTTTGTTCTTTCTATTATTATTATTATTATTATTATTTATTATTTTCTTTAATTTTGTTTTATTTGAATTTTTCATTTTGTCCATCATCAACATCATCATAAACATTTCGTTGTAGTAATCATGTGTCAAGAGGTGACATTAAAAAATGCGGACAAACGCAGTCACATACTCTGGGCTCGCAGGCATACATACTTACTCACTCAGTTACTGAGCTGCAAACTGCTGCAGTAAATATAACAACAACAATAATAAATAATATATATGTATATATATATATATATATATATATATATATATATATATATATATATAATACAACATAAAATATATGTATATATATATATACATGCATGCATATAGGAATGGCAATGATACAGCACTTGCATGAATACTTGTACATAGGTTGTTAAACCGGGCAAGCGGGACGCACAAATGACGAAGAGATGTGAATGCATATGTGTTTGTTTGAGACAAGTTGAAAAATCAGAAAAATAAATAAATGGGAATAAACACATAAAATGGAAAGTTCAAATGTATCTTTTTTAGTAGGTCGCACAGAACAAAAAGATTAAAAAACCACAAAATGATTAGTATTTTCTTTTCACTGCTCTAGTGGAAATTGACGTAAAATATACTTATGTGTATATATTGTATTGCAAGTACTGCCGCACATACACACACACATTTGAATATATATTTGACTTACTTATTCATTGGATTGTAATGGAATGGCAAAAGGGCGAAAGTGCCATGGTAACTTATGAGCATACCTTGTCATATGATGTATGTATCTTTAATTGCGAGTACTAACATTTTCAATGACAGTGAAAAATAGATAATTTATGAGCTCTTTAAATAAATACTCGTAAGTATTATAAATGATGGTGATTTTTTTTTTTTTTCTATTAAGTACAAGTATTTCAAAGTAACCCTTATCGAAATTGTGACGCAAAATGCATTTTTCTTTCAGCTTGCCATAGCCCTAGTGTATGCTTTATGTGAAAAATGTAATAATAATAACAATAATACTCTAGTTTTTTTTTTTTTTTTGGAAATTTCTCCTAAGCTGTCCATGAATCACTTTCTAAAATATACTAATTTTCATTTAGAATTAGGTTAGAGTAACTCTAAATGGGCTGTCAGAGGCTTACTCTGACTTTGATCCATTCGACAAGCAATTTCATTAATCGAATTTAGTTCAGTCATCGGCAAATTTTGTTTTGTGCTGCTGCGATACGATTTTATAACCTAAGCTTGACATTTTTTCATATTTTTTCATGAAAACAGTAATGTAATGCCAAAATTGAAGTAATTCCGTAACAATGTCTTCGGTTATCATATTTTTTATATATATAAAACCTTATGCAAAATTTAAAGTAATTATGTTTATAAATAAACATAGTCATCATATGTTGTTACTGCCTGAAAAATTGCCAATTAGTACTTGCCGGCCGTTCGAAAGAAAAATCTTTTCAATATGAAATTTTTGTTATGCTTCAGCCGAGGATTAAACCCACGACCTACAGATCAGAAGGCCAACGCACTAACCAGTGCGCTACGGCACCTAAATTCTATTAGTGTTATGATTTTCATGAATTTCATTTTTATTAAAAACATGCTTGTTACAAAGCGACTTTACCCATTTATTGGGTAGCTGATGGATTCCCTCACCATTTTTGCACATCTTTAACTTTGGAGAATAGCTGGTCCTCTAAATAAGACTGCATTGATAAAATTGATTGAATAAATGACAGTCGGAAGGAGCCAAGTCTGAAAAGTACGCCGCCTACTTTGCAGCCTAAGGAGAGGATGTGTTCCTGGGTTGATTTTGATGTATGTGGACCAGCGTTGTTATGCAGCAGCAGCATCACTTTTCGACTTCCTTGATCAATAAATGTTCTTTTTTCTTCACAGCATTACTTAATTTGATCAGTTGTTCGTAGCAATCGTTCGTTGGATTATCATTCTATTTTGCAACTGATGATATTTGTTGATTATAAAGCCGCTTTCGACAGTCCGGTAAGGGATTACCTCTACACAACAATGTCTGAGTTTGGTATTTCTGCAAAGCTCATTCGACTTTGTAGAATGACATTGCATAACTCCCAGTGTGCAGTGAAAATTCGGAAGACCTCTCCGCACCGTTTAATACCGAATGGGGTTTCAGACAAGGTGATTCGTTATCGTGCGACTTCTTCAATCTTATTATGAAGAAATTAATACGAGCTGCTCATCTACGACATAATGGCACTATCTTCAACAAAAGTTTCATGCTGCTGGCGTATGCCGATGATATTGACATAATCGGCATGAACACGCGAGCAGTTAGTGCAGCATTCTTAGAGTTGGAAAGCGTCTTGCGGTGAACGAGGGTACGACGAAGTATCTAGTATCAACAAACAAAGAGTCCCGGCGTCTTGGACAGCTCGTCACTGTTGACAACTACGCTTTTGAAGTAGTAAGGGACTTTGTCTATCTTGTAATGACGTCAGCCTGAAGATCATGCGTAGGATAACTCTTGCTAACAGGTGTTACTTTGGGCTGAGTAAGCAATTGAGAAGTCGAGCCCTCTCTGGAAGAACGAAAACTACACTCTGCAAGTCTCTCATCATGCCTGTCCTAACATATGGCGCTGAAGCCTGGACAATTTCCACCTCGGATGAGCGAATGCTTGAAGTTTTCGAGAGAAAAGTCCTACGCAAGATCTTTGGACCTATTTGCGTTGGTGGCGAGTACCGAATAAGGTACAACCATGAGCTGTACGAGCTGTATGCGGATGTTGACATAGTAAAGCGCATCAAAATCCAGCGGCTGCGCTGGAGGACGACGCAGAAGAGGAAGACCTAACCTCCGGTGGAAAGACTAAGTACTGGAGAACCTGACGGCGCTTGGAATTTCTAACTGTCGCCAGCTAGCAAAGAAGAGAGATGACTGGCGAAGCATGTTATTTTCGGCCTAAATCGATATTCGGTTGTTATGGCCACATAAGGAAGGAAGGAAGAATGTTGATGGCTGGCCTGGATCAACCTGTGCTTTTCTACATTTAAGATTATTGTACAGTATCCACTTTTCATTACCCGTAATGATTTTGTGCAAAATATTCTTTCTTTTGAGCCGAGAAACAAATTCGTGTAGATATAAATTTTCTGATTTTTGTTTTCTTCAGGTAACTCATGAGGAACCCATTCTCCTTCCTTCTTGGTCTTTTCCATTGCATGCAATCGAACTGAAATTGCTTGCTGAGTTACTCCCAATTGTCTTGCAAGTTCTTTTCAGTTTGATGACATGGATTGTCATCAAGCAAACTCTGAATTGATTCGTCCATAACCTTTTTTGGAGCACTGGTACGTAAATCATCCTCAAGGCAAAAATAGTTGCCACAAACACTTACAAACCAGCTTTGTACTGTTCTAATATTCACATAATCTTCAACCAAAGTCGAATTAATATATTACATAGCTTCAACAGTATTTTTTTTCGCTTGAAAACCTGAAATGGCGGGTGAAATACAAGGTGCGACAAATATGTATTAAGACTCGAACCATATCTCAGCAACTAAGCGCGCCATCTATGTGTGAGCACATGCGTTTTGAAGCTTCAACCTTCCTCTACAAACTGTCAAAATTTCAACGATGCTTTTTTGATGACATTCAGACCATACAACGGGCTTCGACGAGGGCACTGGACGTAATTCCGAAAAATGAGCTGGAATAGGAGGAGGAGAATATTTCGAACAAAATATACCGAAAAATTAGCAGATATCATGTTTTAATTGTGTTTTCTAGAGGCAGTCTTAATACATAATTATTGTCACACCTTGTAGATGCTGTTAAGTGCGTTTTTAATACGACCAGCTTCACATGACAGAATTTATATTTGTTTAAATACATTTTTCATAAACATATAAATACCTAAATGACAACAACAATTGTTATTGTATGGTATTGAGATAAGTAAGTGGTGGCATAGAAGAGTTATTCTCTTTTTGAATGCATCATTATGATGATTGTTGAGACATTTGAACAATTTTCAACTTCCGATATTCTTTTATAAAAATCTATAATATCTAAAATCTACATGTATACTTCTAAATTATATATTGTTTTTGCTTCAATGCGTACGAACTATGCAACATACAGTCGTATATATTTATATACAGACTCGCGATCAAAATACAATCACTGTTTGAGATCACCCCTCCTATATTAGTGATGCATGTGAATATTTATAAGTACATGGAGGCAACATAGTAACTATATTGTATAGTACTTGCTTGCGTGCATGTCCGCATGCATGAAAATACAAGAAATGTAAAAGAAAAGTTTACATACAACAACATGCTTGCATACCTACTTGCACCTACAGTACATACAGTATATTTATTGTCCATTTCAATGCATGATTTCAACACCTGCTGGGCATTTTTCAACATATTTCAAGCAAATGAGAACAATAATACAGTGATAGGTAGGCATAGAAGTTGTAGATACAAAAAATAAAAGAAGAAGAACATGTAAAATCGAGTGTGTAAAGTCTTGAATATATTTGTATGCTTTTGACTCCGATTCCAATAGAAATTATAATAAACTTCTTTAGTTTACCTTGTATGCCAATGACAATGATGTAAGCAATGTTGCGTTTTTAGAACAAACAGCAAAAGCACAAGCTCTGTAATCTGTAAGCATAAGTAGAAAAAATTTGTTTATAAGTAATAGTTAGTTAATTTAGTATTTAGTATAATAATAAATTTTAATAAAATACATAAATTAAATTTATGGAATTTCTGAAAAAAAAAAAAATTCAAACCTTATTTTTATGACCATAATTTCCAGAAAGAAAAAGATTTTATATTGAAATAACGGGTGTTTTTTTTCGAGGTATAGAACTTTAAATTGCAATAAAACAACGATGGATTATTCGATTGACATGAATTTTATTTATTCGAAAGATAATCTTGTGGCATTACATTTTAAATATGATTTCTGGCATATGACCGCCACGGCTGGCTCGGATGTAGTCCAATCTGGACGTTCAATTTTCGATGACTTTTTCCAACATTTGTGGCCGTATATCGGCAATAACACGGCGAATGTTGTCTTCCAAATGGTCAAGCGTTTGTGGCTTATCCGCATAGACCAATGACTTTACATAGCCCCACAGAAAGTAGTCTAGCGGTGTTAAATCACAAGATCTTGGAGGCCAATTCACAGGTCCAAAACGTGAAATTAGGCGGTCACCAAACGTGTCTTTCAATAAATCGATGGTGGCACGAGCTGTGTGACATGTTGCGCCGTCTTGTTGGAACCACAGCTCCTGGACATCATGGTTGTTCAATTCAGGAATGAAAAAGTTAGTAATCATGGCTCTATACCAATCACCATTGACTATAACGTTCTGGCCATCATCGTTTTTGCAGAAGTACGGACCAATGATTCCACCAGCCCATAAAGCGCACCAAACAGTCAGTTTTTCTGGATGTAACGGTGTTTCGACATACACTTGAGGATTAGCTTCACTCAAAATGCGGCAGTTTTGTTTGTTGACGTAGCCATTCAACCAGAAGTGCGCTTCATTGCTAAACAAAATTCGCTTATGAAAAACGGGAACAACGACAATTATTTTCGAAATAAAATTGTACTATTTGCAAGCGTTGTTCAGGCGTGAGTCTATTCATAATGAATTGCCAAACCAAACTGAGAATAAATCACTTGACAGCTGTTAAATCGGTCACCATCTTGAACAGTAATGCCAACTTGAAGTTCTATACCTCGAAAAAAAAAACACCCGTTATTACGATGACAATGCTTATATTCATTTGTGATGGCTACCCCTATACGAATTCAGTCATCATGTTAGTTTTTCATTCAAAATTAAAATTTTTTTAGCTAATAATCTAATTTGTTTATAGCAATAATATTATTCTTTCCCATTCGAAAATCGAAGCATATGAAATAATAGTGCAATATGTTCGAAGACATATTAATTTTTTTTCGTTGAGGTGCGGAAAAAAATGCCTTCGCACCATGTAGGGGCCGTCGTCCCTACGTGTGTGGTGTATCCATAAAAAACTCCCTCCTCCTCTCCTGGATTCTTCACCTGCCCCGGAACTACTATTGCATTACTTCGGGGCAGGAGATCCAAGATGATGTCCTGCAAAGGAGTCCATTTCTCGCCGTTTCTTTTTAATCACATCTGCGACAAAGTTTGCTACCGCATTCCAATTTTTTTCGTTTGTCATCATTACCTCTATGATATTTACAGTCGTGTATGCTCCGATTACCCGTTCTAGTGCATATCTTTCATTACGCCACCGTTCACATTTAAACAAAGTATGTTCTGCGTCGTCAAATTCTTTCCCATACGATGCAAATATTTTTTGAAGTACCCATGACCGGATAGAAACTGTTTGAGGTAATAATTTACTTTACCGTGCTTTCTTTGAGTCCATTCTCTAAGGTCGCATATTAACTTCCCTGTCCATCTTCCGCTTGGTTCGGTGTTCCATCTTGCTTGCCACATATCTATGGTTTGTCGTCTCGCTTCTTGGGGACTTAGGGCAGCCAGCCACATATTTTTTGCTTTCCATTTGTGTCTGCGTTCCTCAGCTAATAATTCTATGGGAAAGCAGCACTTTCCGGCGGCTTTTTGACTTTAGCATGTCTGCCCACAGTGCGCTTCCGTAAAGAAGGATCGAGTTCGTCGTTTCCATTAGCAGTCCAATATTTGCCATCAATTTGCTTAGCATTCCCGCTACTCGCGCGGCTTTTCCCGCGGCGTCCTTTATATTCGCCCAGAATGTCAGTCGAGGGTCTAGTTGTACACCTAGATACTTCAGCACCGTTTTTGTCGTAAGCATTGTATCAAGGACTTTCATGTCGACCTCCAGCGGTATGTGCCGTTTCGTAAGAAGGATCAGCTCTGTCTTCTCTGTTGCGAGTTTGAGACCATGGTCCTCCAGCCATGCTTGTACTCTGATCATCACCTGGTTCAGCTTTCTTTTTGACTCTTCAGTCTATAATAAATAAATAATGAACCCATATATCAAATATCACTGGCACATACTGAATTTTAAGGAAATATGCCGACATTATTCCGTGGATCATGGAATTGACTTTGTATGGAAGCTATATGATATAGTAGGCGTGGCAAATTAATTTTTTTAACTACTATTTGAACATAGAAATCTAAAATCATAAACATAGTAAATCATAGAGTGCATAACACCATTGTCTTTGTATATGATATAGTAGGTCGTGGTTCAATTTCCGGCTCATGCATAACAAATTTAATATCGAAAAGATTTTTCTTTCGAATGGTACCCACCTGTCGGCAAGCAATTGGCAATTCTTCCGACAGTAACAACTTGCCATGAAAAAGCTTCTAAAAGAACTCTGTGACAAAGCTCAGAAAAAGTGATATCGGAAGGGTTCTGCCGTTCGGAACCGGTTAAAATAAGTAGGTCCCTTCTAATACGGTCCAAAAATTTAACACGCACAACGGTAATTGAAGAGAAGCTCGGCCAATGAGGCCTTTGGGGCTTTAAGTGCCACATATTTATTTATTTTTTTTCTTTTGTTTTGCTATGAAGGGGGATTTTTTGTGTCTTCATCTTATATGATTCGTAAGAAAAAAAAAATCTTAAAAATGTTTGGGATCCCGGGATGAGGATTGCCATCCCTAGTATCAATCCAACATGGCCACAATTCTTCGTGCTTGTACTTGTTTTTCTAGTAGTTTCAACTTGTTCGCCTCATGGCTTGTCGTAGAGCATAGTAGTTATGTAAGAAATGATGTGTCTTTAATTTTGACTTAAAGCGGACATATGCTGCCACTTTAATGAATACCCCATGCACTCACGCACGCGAACATATACCTGCAGCTAAATATAATATCTATCAAAGCAATGCCAAACAGCCAAACAGCCAAACAATGAAGAAACCACTGTCTGTAATAAGGAGTACCAAGCAGATAGCATACATACATGGTATGTGAAACTAAGCCAGGAAAATTGCTGCGTAACAACAATATCCAGTATTATAGAGTTATATGAGGAGGCCACAAAGAATCAGAACATAACGGCAACTTTCTTGTCATTGTTGTTGGTAAGTTTGTATGTACGAGTACTGTTAGTTGTTGTTAAAATCGTATTTAATATGATAGTCAGAAGTATGAGTGAATGTACTCTCACACATTGGTATGCCACTTATACGATACTAGCTTCCGTGTAGATTATATGTATATGTATTTATATATGAACGTTCTCAATTAAGAATGTTGGTGTCGACTTTCTTCCTATTGAAATTGATATAAGATGATGCTAATGATCATGATTATGATGATAATAATGATGCTAATGATGACCAAGTCAGGAGCATGCTTCTTAATACCAAAGAGAAAGACCAGCATACATACATACATATATACACAAGTCTATTGCTGAACTAATACAGAAAAATAGAAAGAAAGTGTAGAAATATTGTAATTATATTTAATGGGAAATTGATATACCATGGGTGCTTTGAATGGTGGTTTGAACAAACAAATAAATACATTACATATTGAAATACACATGTATGTTCCTATTGCCATATACTTGGTACTTGGTAATATGCATTTTCCGTATACGAAAGAATGAATGGGGAAAATACTACCTATGTATGTATATGTATAATCCCATGTGATATTGCTAATACACATAACTAGACATTCACATTTGCAAAAGTTTCTATAAATACCAAATACTTACTTACTTCGAGAAAAAGATACATACTCGTACTTAAAAACCCCATCATTGATTATCATTGGAGGCAAATCTAAATTCTGAACGCTGAAGTGATTAAGTATTTGTTGTGTTCTTTATATAGTGGCAACATAGATTTGAAATGTTGAAGAACAATGTTGCGAAGTTGAAACAAATGGGTGTCGGCCTACGGGGTGGAGACATAGACTTGGAATGTTGAAGAAAAATGTTGCGAAGTTGATACTAATGGATGTCGGCTTACGTGTTCGGAAAAAATACTTGAGCGAAATAATTATTTTTGCGCAGTCATATATTTCACTGTGCCTGAGGCGATTACGTGGAAGTTACGGGGTTGTTAGTCAGTTGTTGGGTTCATTTTGTATGGCAACCCCCTTAAAATGGAGAAAATATTTGAATAGAATTATTAGTAGAGATCGATCATACATTTCACTGAGCTGGGGGTAGGTAGCTGGTTTGAGCGAATTTTATGAAAATATCAATTATATAGGGGAGACCTCCTTGAGGAGCGTAGATAGGAGCGTAAGGAAAAATGAATGGTGGTGGTGGTGGTGGTGGTGGTGGTGGTGGTGGTGGTGGTGGTGGTGGTGGTGGTGGTGGTGGTGGTACATTTTCCCTCTCTTGGATAGTTATTGGGTTATTAGTAGATTTTTCTTTTGAGTTTTTATTTACCACCGATTCGATTCTCACCATTTCTTTTTTTGGGGGAATCTCACAAAATAGGTGATTTCTGCATCCACAACATACATCAGATTCAACATGAATTGGAACAGATGCGTGTTTTGTTTTGGGGTAAATTTTTACATAAAGTGTACAGAAATTTGCGGTATTATTAATTTTGAGAGCAAATTCAATAAAATACCTTAAACAATCCATAATATTATTAGATTCCATAGATTAATCTTTCACGGCATTGCCGACACTGAAGGTATCTTTAATTCGATACTATAATTGCCACCAAATCTATATTAGATGCTGTTCAACAATGACTAATCACATTAAAGAATTCTCAAGCACGACTACTTCCACATCAGCAAACGCTAGCCTTGCTCCAGAGCTTATGATGAAAGGTCATAGCATCAGTTTACCTCCACGTGACACCTCCCAGAAATAAACTCTTTCGTGGGGGAGCAATTAGTTACAAATAAAATTTAAAAACAGAAATGGAGTGATCATAAGGCAATTTTTAACGAGTCGATTCCAAACTCTCGAAACAGTGTCTAATATAAGGGGTGCAACTCCAAAAAAATTGTTCAGGAACCACTAGTCATCAATGCAATAATCCAAATAAGAATTTGAAATCATCCAGTGCGAATATTTCAAAATCGCCGTGTGAACTATGTAACTCGGACCAACATCTCTTCAGATTATGTCCCAGATTCCTGAATATGACATTATTGATCGCTGGTCAACTGTGCGTTGATTTCAGATCTGCACAAACTGTTAAGCTATATCCCATGCCTTAGCAGATTGTCAGAGTCGACATCGTTAAGGTCAAACCACCAACCTTACCTATAACTCTGGAAATCATTTTACACTTAATCCCGCCAGTAGAGTCCAGTAAAAGCTCATTCATTAATTGCAAAACTCACCCAAAATACCACACAACAAATGAGTTCTTCTACTTCATATGCTACTCAAATAAAATCCTGTTTTGTATCAGGTACAAAAACGTTCTGTTAGGAACCGCTATGGTACATATATGCCATAAAAACTCAATATTTCATGTTCGTGCACTCATAGACCCAGGTTCTGAAGATAGTTTTGTAACAGAAAACTTTCAAAAAACTTTATACATCCCTACAGGAAATATAAAGTGAGAGCTTTCCACACTGATTCGTACAGTTTCTGCAGAAGTACGAAAAGTTGCACCCTCTATTTAAGCTCTTCTCATGATCCCAATTTCAAATTATAAGTTAATACACTCATTTTAATAAAGCTTACCGGATATTTGGCCAATGCATCGAATTCAACGGCTTCGCGTATTGAATTACACATTGATTCAATTCACGTATTGAGAATACTTAGATCATGTCTATGGTTATGTAATGTGATCATCATCATACCTCGCTCGACCTACTTTAATAACATAGTCTGTGTTACTTAGGAAAGCATTGTGCAACATAGATATCCCATATATAACCCAAAAATAATCGTTTAGCCAATAATTAAAAAAAAAATTTGTTTATACATACTCACATTATTGAATGAACTATATATCGAAATATGCACACTAAATCTTGAAGAGAAAACGAAGCACAAATTAATTAAAAAATTTTACTATATTTATACTTATAGCTCATAAGCAGAATATAGTCGGATGAAAGCATGCCTGATGATTGGACCGTACATAAAAAGGGATACCGCACAATTTTCGCCAACTACCGTGGAATAAGTCTCCTGAGCATCGCATACAAGGTTCTATCGAGCCTGATTGGACCTTAACAGTGCGACTGCAGATCTGGTAAATCCACCATAGACCAGATTTTCATACTGCGCCAAATCCTGCAGAACACCCAAGAAAAACAGATCAACATACACCACCTATTTGTTGATTATAAAGCCGCTTTCGACAGTCCGGTAAGGGATTACCTCTACGCAACAATGTCTGAGTTCGGTATTCCGGCACAGCTCATTCGACTTTGTAGAATGACACTGCATAACTCCCGTTGTGCAGTGAAAATTGGGAAGGATCTCTCCGCACCGTTTAGTACCGAACGGGGTTTCAGACAAGGTGATTCGTTATCGTGCGATTTCTTCAATCTTATTATGGAGAAAATAATACGAGCTGCTGATTTACGATATAATGGCACTATCTTCAACAAAAGTGTCATGCTGCTGGCGTATGCCGACGATATTGACATAATCGGCATGAACACGCGAGCAGTCAGTGCAGCATTCTCAGAGTTGGAAAGAGAGTCGCGTCGGATGGGTCTTACGGTGAACGAGGGCAAGACGAAGTATCTAGTGTCAACAAACAAAGAGTCCCGTCGTCTTGGATAACACGTCATTGTTGACAACTATGCCTTTGAAGTAGTAGGGGACTTTGTCTATCTTGGAACCATCATCAACAACTGTAATGACGTCAGCCTAGAGATATTGCGAAGGATCACTCTTGCAAACAGGTGCTACTTTGGGCTAAGTAAGCAATTGAGAAGTCGAGCCCTCTCTTGAAGAACGAAAACTACACTCTACAAGTCTCACAACATGCCTGTCCTAACATATGGCGCTGAAGACTGGACAATTTCCACCTCGGATGAGCGAATGTTTGGAGTTTTCGAGAGAAAAGTCCTACACAAGATCTTTGGACCTATTTGCGTTGGTAGCGAGTACCGAATAAGGTACAACCATGAGCTGTACGAGCTGTATGCTGATATTGACATAGTAAAGCTCATCAAAATCCAATGTACAGCAACAATGTTTAAAATGTAACCACATCGAATAGCATAGTGATACTTGATTTGTTCACATTGAGCAGCAACACACAAGCAGTTAGTCTAACACACTAATTATTGAGTAGTGGTGGCAACCATAGCGATTACTGTTTGTTTTGGTTGGTTTGCTTGTGTCTGTATTTTTCAAATATTTATTTTATTAGTCGCACTTTATGATGCAGTTACTTTTCATACGATTTCCAGTGAACTCGAATACAATACGAGTATAATAGCAATGTGTTTCTTACAATTGCTTTATATAATACTACTTACTATGTAGTATATACATACGTACAAGATGTAATCGGTAAGTTAGTACTTATAGATACAATACATGATATAAAAAAGCAATTTTTAAATGTACAACTTAAATACTTGGCTTGTAAATTTTGTAGCAATTTTCAAAGAGTTAGTAGCTACTTACTCGTACTGTATTTATCTGGAGACAACAAAAGAAATACCATAAAAAATTATGTTAAACAATTCTGGCATCAGTTAGAAGCAATATATGTGTATACGGTTGTTGTTACCATTGATGCTTATGCTCTTCACTTTATAATGGCATAAATACATACCAGTAATAAACAGCATTAGCCATAAATAACAAAAAGATTAAATTCTTACAGTATTAACAATATGAGGCAAACGCCTCTTAGGCTTTCTAGATCGCCTACTATTTTAAAATAATTTTTCATTTTGGGAAAAATATAGAACAAACAAAAAGTTTTGTGTTGGTGATGCATAAAATGTGGATCAAGGTCAATTCGACCGACCAATTGACCGATCGCTATAGTTTCCCAGGTTAGTGAAATGTATAACCGATCTCCGATAATTTTTCGTGTGTCCCATTTTTGCCAAACACACTGTCTATTTTCACCCCACGATTTTGCTCCCCTATTTAGGCTCTACTTGTATTTGTTAAGGGGGTTCCCATACATGAAAATGAATGTAAAAAAACTACTAAAATTATGCTACAGCTGTCCGGGAATTGCTTTTAGGGCAGCTAAATGAATGATCAAATACTACAAATTTATCGTCTTCAATATTTTCCCCAAAACATTTGAGTTTAGTGAACCTTAGAAACATATAAAAATATTTTATATAGTAAATATTTATTTAGTTATAGATAAGGTTTGTAAAAACTTTTCTCTTTCATGCGTGGCTGGCTGTGATATTGATAACTATGGTGACTGGACCTCTTACTAAATTTAATTGTTCAATAGCAACATAACTTTAAGAGATATGTTTTGGATCTAAAACTTAATTCGTGCGGTTTTTTTTTTTGTACGTTTGTACGTTTATTTAAGAAAAACATGTACTACAATAGGATTATTGAAAGTATTCGCCATCTGAAGCTATGACTTTTTCACATCTTTCTGGCAATTTGTGGATTCCATCCCAAAAGAGTTGCGTCGGCTTGGCGGCCAAGAATGAATCAAGCCAATTTTTAATACACTGTTCTGATGTGAACCTTATTCCAGTGAGGGTGTTCTGCATTGATCGGAATAAATGGTAGTCGGACGGGGCAAGGTCTGGGCTATAATGCGAGTGAGCCAAAACTTCCCAGCAGCTGTTTTCCCAATAGTTTTTGACCGCTGTTGCAACATGAGGAGGAGCATTGTCATGATGGAAAATTATGGACTCATGTCTGGTCGCATATTCCGGGCGTTTTTCGGCAATAGCTCTCTTCAAACGGCTTAATTGTGTTCGGTAGCGTTCGCCATTGATGGCTTCACCCGATTTTAGCAGCTCATAATACAGCGCACCCTTCTGATCCCACCAAATAGAGAGCATTACCTTCGCGCCATGGATATTCGGCTTTGCTGTTGATTTGACTGGTTGGCCGGGTTTCACATACGATTTTTTGCGCTTGGATCCATTTTCCATCACCAGTAACAATCCGATGCAAAAATGACTTCTTTTTGTGGCGTTCAGCAGCATTTCGGACATGCAAAATCGCCTTTCAACGTCTCTCGGCTTCAGTTCATGTGGCACTCCTTGCTTTTGAATGTATTCGGCTGCTTTTAAACATTTTGAAATGGCTGCTTGAGTGACTCCCAAAGATTCTGCAAGCTCTTCTTGTGTTTGGCAACAATCTTCATCGAGTAATGCTTTCAGTTCTTCATCTTCAAACTATTTTGGCTGCCCAGGACGTTCTTCGTTTTCAAAGCCAAAATTACCACTTTTAAATCGTGCAAACCCCACATTTGGCACGTTCGTTCAGCTAGAGCATGTTTACCATAAACTTCCACCAAAATACGATGACTTTCGGCAGCAGTTTTCTTCATATTAAAGTAATGAAGAAGAACTCCCCGCAAAAACACTCTTTCAGGCACAAAGTTCGACATATTTGAGTGAAAAAAAATTATTTTTGTTTACGCTTCAAATGAATGACATATACTGAGAAAGATGCACAATGACAGTAGTTTTCCAACGCATGTTCGGAATATTGGAAAGATGGAATAATAATCAAGTTACGCCATCTCTTAGCAAACCGCACGAATTAGGTTATAGATCCAATATTAATGAAAAACAACATTTACTTCGAGTGAATTTCTGATCAATTTAAACGCAAACAATTAGGTAGAAAAATATGGGTAGCTATAAAACTAAAGTGGATGCCGTAGCTCAGTGGTTAGTGTGTTGGCCTATTCTGATCTGTAGGTCGTGGTCCGACAGTAACAACTTGCCATGAAAAAGCAAGCATGAAAAAGTCACAAAACTCTATGACAAAGCTCAAAAAAAGTGATCTCACAAGGGTTCTGCCGTTCGGAATCGGTTAAAATAAGTACGTCCCTTCTAATACTGTCCAAAATTTAAGACGCACAACAGTCATGGAAGAGAAGCTCGGCCAATGAGCCCTTTGGGGCTTTAAGTGCCACATATTTATTATTATTTTTTATTTTTTTGTTTTGTTTTATAAAACTATATCAACCCAAGCTGCCATTAGAATTGTAATCTCAATTTTAAGTACGAGTACTCGTATATTATTTTAATCAAAATTTCTGAATCTCTTATTATATTTTCTTTTCTTTATCTTTTTGCCATTGTTCTTTTAATGATGATATAAATTATGAACGTTTGAAAAAAAAAAAGAATACAGAAAACCTTGAACAAATAATCTTCATGCTCATGTTTTATTTCCATATTTACTTTCACACATTCCAAAAACATACTTTCTTTTACAAATCCAATGTAATTATATGGTTATACGTAGCATCACATATCTTTCATATTTGATCCATAGTATGAGTACTTGTATATTTGGAAAATGACTAAATGCTAAAGTGTAGCACGTCTAGCAATTAATAGCAATATAATAGACGAGTAATTATTTTGAAAATAATATAAAAATTGATCATTTCAATGTTGAAAAATTTCAGAGAAAATAATCATAAATAATAATTTTAATTCTTTCAAGTTAAAATGATAAAGAATCTCATGTATGATGACGACATGAGAATACGTACGAGTAAGAAAGATGATAATATATTGGAAATGAGAACACTTTCACGCATTTGTGACATTTTTTTTTGAATAAGTACTTACTTCAATTAGCAATTTCCAAATGGAATATAGGATTTTACGGTTTCAATGGGAACAAAGTTCAACTAATAGTTTTAGACCGTTTTAGAAAAATGAGCGGCCACATAGCGAAGTATGGTTTTTTGTGTCTTTTCTTCGATATCAAATAATAGGGCTTGCTTCATTCAAGACATTGGTGCCATTGGTGCCAGCCAAACTGCAATCACACACATACATTTCATTTGGACTACTCTAACTTATACGTATTCAAATAATATGATGAATGGCATTCAATACAAGTCGAAATAAGAATTTTACGTGTTTGCCATATTTAATTGAGCGAAAATGTGTGCAATATCTTCGATTTATATGAATTTTATATATATTGAAATTGATAAATTGATCACGATGTCAAAAACACATTGGTCATGTGCCTTGTGTGAGGGCATATGTGAGGGATTGAAAGAGTGAAAGTGGGGAGTTTACTTTATTGGTTGATGATAGGTAGTAGGTAGTTTATAATATGAAATTTTTGGCATAAATATTTTTATTTGTTAATCAAAAACTATAAATCTTACACCAAAGAGTGTATTGCTTGAAAATTGTTGAATTGTTTTTTTTTTTTTTTTGGTTGTTTGTTTGTTTTTTACTTCACTTTTGCATATATATATATATATATATATAATTTTGTTGTTGTTGTTTCCCATCTTCAGAGATTTATCAGTGACCCACTTAAGCTGTACATACAGCTTACAAGCTAAATTTTACTTTTTCATTATTATGATTGTTGTTGGTGTTGTTTGAACATACTGAACATACTGCTGCTACTGAATTCTATTCTTCGTTTTATGAATAACAGTAACTTTGTGAAGGAAAAGAAATGAAGAAAATTCTTTTGATTTTTTTGGGGGTTTTGTATGTTGGCATTTTCCTTTTACGAATGCAAGAAAAATGATGATTTTGGTTTAATGTGCATGTGAAATTCTTTATATTTGCCCTCAAATAAAAACCTTAATGCTGTGTTGCTTTTTGTTAGCAAAAAGCATGAAAATAGCACAAATTCTCAAATTCTTTCCATATGATATGCTTGTAATATATATGTATATGAATATATTTGTAACTTTAAGCATCTTATTGCAGTTTCAAATCGTTTAGTCTCAAGGAAAATTTAAAAAAATATATGAAGGAGAACATTTGTCTAAGCATAAAAGTGTAGTGTATACTACATATTAATAATTTTGAAGTTAGTCATATAGTGAGGGCTTCCACAACCTAGCTAAAGTCAATCAAGCGAAGTATTTCATATTCAAAAATGCATGTTAATCTCTTTGAAATTCAATATTTCTACTAAGAGTTCGAATTCAATTTATTGTATATTATTTAAACAAAAGACTTAAGGCACAAACTCGTTTTAATATCACGTTAAATGGAAGATTTGCATATATAGGGTGATCACATGTTATAACTGTCATGTTCATATGACATTTGTGTTCATTATTCATTGACATTTCACCATGAATAGACTTACGCCAGAACAACATTTACAAATTGTGAAAATACAGTGTTCAGTGAGAAATGTTGTTCATTCTCTTCGACCATTTCATGGTGTTCATATGGTGTTCAGATCTTGTGAACTGACGCAGTTGGATTACTTTTTATGGAGCTATGTGAAATTAGTTATTTATGTCGATAAACCACAATCGATTCCTGCATTAGAAGCGATCATAACACACGCAATTAACGGAATATTGGCCGAAATGCTCGAAAGACTGCTTGAAAATTGGACTCATAGAATGGATCATGTTAGAGCCAGTTGGCCACAACATTTAAAATAAATTATTTTCAAACATTAAATGTCATAAACCGAACTTACGTCTCAAATACACTTTTTGATTATTAAATTCTCTCTTATTGGATCACCCTATATAATATAATAATAATATATATAATATAATGCTTCTTTACGCACTATCTATTTTCTACAGATTCTCATCAAGAGCTTATAATTGAAACTTGATGAATTTTCTTTTCAAAATATGAACAATTTTTATGACATATTTCAATCATCTAAATATGATTTTGTTAAGGCACATGCAGACGTTTTAGGAAATAAACTGTTTTCATTATTCGAATAATGGTTATGGGCGACGATATAATAATATATGTGACTTGTAATCATGAAGTGAGTTTAAGATAAAAATTTATCCCTTTATATTTAAAACAATCCTTATTAAAAAATGTGTGCACTTTTTTTTTTTGTAATTTATATATAATATTTATAAATTGTGAACTTTGTGAAAAAAAAAAATAAAAATCTGAAGCTGATAGTTTACTTATTTATTATCAGAATAATTTAGCATATTATATGGCGCATTTTTTGAAAGAATAGAATGCTTTAAATATGCCAAATCGTATTTCAAGGTGCGACACTTTTTTCCCAAACTTTTGTATTTTTTGTAATAATTTGACTTTGAGCCAAAATACCAATACAAAAGACTTGAGACACAAACTCGATCAATTCTATTCTATAAAGTCAGTGTCTTTATAAACATTTTATTAAGGATATTATTATAATCTATATGTTTCAGTTTCTGTTTCTTCCTCTTTAGAAATAAACATCTTTAATCAGTCCGCATAAAAAAGTGAAATTTCATCGCATGGTTTTTTTTTTCACATTTCAGTCAAAACAGATAAAATATATGAAATTAATTCCAGCGAGTTTAAGCATAAAGCTGTAGATTTTGTACTACGATCACTATAATTTTAAAACCACTTTCATTTCTTATGAATTTTTAATAGAACACCAAAAGAAAAGGAATAAATTTCACCAAAAAAAAAAAAAAAAAACCAAAACAAAAAAAAAAGAAAACAAAACATTTAAATGCTGCAAAATAATACCGAAACCGAAACTATGTATGTAAATTAATTTTCAAGAAGACTAAAATAGAAAAAATAAACACAATATTAACAACAAAAATAAAAGTATGATGCGACACAAATTTTTGGAACAAAAATCAAACAAAATCAATTACAATATAGAGGCGTGTTGAAAGCAAGTGCAATTATAGTTGCCACAGAACTACAATTTATTTCTAATAAACATCTAGTTTATGACTTTTTTGAACTCAAAAATATTACTCTTGTAAATGTTCTATTATATGTACAATTGATTATAATTATACTACCATATATATATATATATATATATATATATATATATATATATATATATGTATATATTATATATATATATTATATATATTATATATATATATATATATATATATATATTTATATATATATATATATATATGTATATATATATATATATATATATATATATATATATATATATATATATATAATATACATATATAATATACATATATATATATATAATATATATGTATATGAAAAATATGCATAAAAATGAATAACAAGTGTTGTTAAAGAAAATCCCAAAACTACAAAATTACAGATAAGAAAGCTTCAAAAATATATAAAGCAGAAATAATAATAATAATAACCATAAATAAATAGACGATAAAGAAAAAGTTGTGAAACAGCTAATCTATTTTGAAGCCGTTATTTTAACAATTCATTGCTCTATGTGAAAAGAAACCGTTCAACAGCATAGATTTCGAATACGTCAATATTTGATTTATATTTGTCTTTCACGTTATTCTAAATACCTACATATATATATATATATATATATATATATATATATATATATATATATATATATATATATATATATATATATATTCATATTTTTCTATGTCTGTAGTTAGTACTTTCAAAAATATTTCTTTGCAAGAGCGAGAGAAAAACAAACAAAAAATTGAATATATTTCAAAAATGAGCTAAAGAAATTTAAGAGTATCATAAGCACGGCAACGTTTCAATAAAACCAAAAAAAAAAACAAAAAAAAAAAATAATAATAATAAGCACGGCAACATTATTAACTTTATCAGCATCATCATCATCATCATAGTGGTCGTCATTATTAGCACTATTACTGAAGCCATATATCTAAAATATAATACATTCTTACCTACATATTTGTAAATGACTAATATTATTGCTTATCTTTTGAATTATTTACATTATTATTACTTCATATACATACATATGTATGTACATTAGAGAGTTGCTAATTGTTATTGTACTTTTCTTAGTTAAATAATGGAATATATTCACGTAAGTACCTTATTGACTGTTATCGTTGAAGAACTAATTTAATATAAATGATCTTTTTAGCATATTGTAAATGAGTTGTTGCTTTTTTAAGTTTAATATTATTTATATACGAAAGTCCAATATAAATAATGTAAACAGAGTTAAATATAGTATTCGAAAATGTTTAAGTATAATTGTTTTATATACAATAAAAAGGAACGCTTGGTATGTCCATTTCTCACTATACGAAGAAGATATCTTAGTGATTTCTTAATTGTGTATAGATTTCTTTGAAATTCTAACTTTCTCGCAAAATTTTGTTATTTGATGTTCGATTTCGGTACACATTGTATATAGGTTAAAGTTACTTCTCAGACTCAGGCGTCATTCACTTAGGAGGTCAAATATATCTAGTGGACTCAGTAAATTGGATTTTTTTCCCATTGTACTTGCTTGCATATTTTGACACATAGAATTGAAGCTCGTGAAGCTGGTATACAATATACTATAAGAGTCACAGTATAGGAGCAACTCAACCCTCATCCTCAACCCTTATTTACATTATAAATTTATTTGAAAATTCCAATGAACACATTCCTAATATTGTTTGTTGTTCTATAATTGTTCCAAGATATGTTCCTTGTTAAAGTTAACTGAATAAAATAATTATGCATATCGCAGACAAATGATGATTTCATACGCTCTTCAATAAATGCCTGCCACCATGTAAAAGGTTCATTAGAGCTATCAAGCTATCAGCATACAAATCGATTATAATTTTTTTTCAGAGTCATCGTCTGTGTTTGTGTACACATTATTAATCAATTTTATTTATTTTTTTTGTTCATGTGTGTAACCAAACTTTCTATACTAACATAAGTTTAGTTTCGTGATGTAGATGATGATGATGATGATGATGATGATGATGATGACATTATGAAAGTTTGTGTTGAAATTAGAATTTATAGTTGGTACATTTTTTTTTTTTTTTTGTTAATTAAATACTATATGAATGAATATTGTACATCGGTGAAATGAAAAGTTTTTATTTGCATTTTGCTTCCATTCAAATTACACTAGTAATAATAAAAAAGCAATGTTAGTTAGTTTTTATTTTATTTAGACAAACCATAAAAAATAACAAGTAATTTAAACATTTTCGATTTGAATCTAAATTTCATATAATTGAGACTTCTCTGAGTCGGAACCAATAGTAAGTAGTAAGTTGTAGTGCAATAAAGCAAAGGAAAGCATGCTTCATTTTTATTATTGATAATAAAATTGAAAGTGGGGTGGAAAAAAAAAAACACAACTAGAAATTAATAATGGAAAGTATAAAAAATGACAGTAAAAACAATACTGTCTCGTCTTTAATAAATCAAATACGACTAAATTGGCCAGCTGTATGATGTACTAGTGTGTTGATTGCTTCTTTAGATTTCTATCAACAATGCCTGTTATTATTATTTGATGATACTCAAGTAAAAGTACATCAAATATGAAGTTTTAATCATTTATATTTATTAAATAGTATTCTCTCGTTGCTGATATTCTGCGCTGCTACTAGCTCTATCTATGCTAAATTTGCAGCCAATTAGTAAAATGTCTAGTTGAACAAGCAGAAGAAAAATTCAGAAATTGAGAATGAAGAATTTTACAGTTAGGTATTTGTGCAAAAAAAAAAAAAAAATAGCAAAAAAAATTTAAGTCTATGTGGAAAAATATTTAAGCATAAATTCTTGATCATCATTTATATATACATATATATGAAAGTAGACAGGAATAGATTTTTGTTAACCGTATTTTGCATTTATTGAAAGAGAAACAATTTCATTTAATTTGATTGCTTTCTTTCTTATTGAATTTCTTTTACTCTTACACCTCTACTATTTAAATTATTCATGTTGTATATCATGCGTTGCTATTGTGATTTTAGTGCCTAATTAAGGTCACACATTCAATATGTATGGGAGAGCTTGTATTTATGTGTACATATAGGTGTTGCTACTTCAAGTGTGAAGGTCTTAATTACATTATGATATATACACATTCATACTATATATATATATATATATATATATATATATATATATATATATATATATATATATATATATATATATATATATATATATATATATATAATATGTTCTAAGAGCAGGTGTGGTACTTTGTTATCGATTAACATTTTTATTATCTACCCTTTTTCGATATATTTTGTGTCATTGCCATCGTGAAAGTATAGCATTGCGCTACACGAAAGAACAACGTATTGAAATCGTCGAATTTCGGATCTTAAATTCCAAGTCAATGGTGCAAACGCATCGATTCAACCAAAAATGGGGTCGCAATCACCACATTAGTGAAACAGCTGTGCGCAAAGTTGTGAATAAATTTTATCAAACTGGGTCCGTACTTGATTTTCCGAAGCCAACCCGAGTACGGAATGCACGCAGTGCTGAGAATACTGATGCCGTAAGTGAAAGTGCCGTCGAGGCTCTTCACCATCGTCGCAAAAATTGGCCTTTTCTGCGACCTACATGCATCGAATTTTGTGCTTGAACTTGAAGTTACACCCATATATTCGCTGATTGGGCCCTGCGATTGATTGCTGAAGATGATGATTTTTTTCCAAAAAATCATTTTTTTGGACGAGGCTCATTTCCACTTCGGCGACTAAGTTAACAAGCAAAACTGCCATATCTAGGGCTCGGAAAATCCACTCATCTTTCTTGAGAAGGCAATGCGCTACCGCGAGTCACTGTTTGGTGCGGTTTATAAGTCGGAGGCATCATCGGGCCGTATTTATTTGTAGATGAGGTCGGAAACACTGAAAATGTCAATTCTACGCTGTACCACACTATTATGCAGGACTATTTTGTGCAGAACGTCGAAATCATGCGATTTGACGATGAAAGACTTTTTTCTGTAGGGTTACACGAAGGATAAAGTCTATGTGAATGATCCGCAGACGATTACAGACTTCGAAAAGCGATATTATATCGGTGATTCCGGCCATTCCCAAGGTCATACTGCAAAATGTTATCAAGAACTCTGTGACAAAGCTCAGAAAAAGTGATGTCACAAGGGTTCTGCCGTTCGGAACCGGCTAAAATAAGTAGGTCTCTTCTAATACTGTCCAAAAATTTAACACGCACAACAGTAATGGAAGTGAAGCCCTTCGGGGCTTTAAGTGCCACATATTTATTTATTTTTTTTTTCAAACGCTATACTGGATAACTAAATTTAACTGTTCATAATTGGTTTGTCCATTTTATTTTTACTCTTTCTCTTGCTCACACTCTCTCTCTCACTCTTTCTCTCACACACATCGCAATATAATACAGGTGAATGTGATGTAATTTATTTCCAATAGTTCTAAACAGATAATTTTTCTCTTAATGGTAGTATAAATGGTGTAAATTGTTCTACGATGGAAAAAGAGGGAAATAACAATAACAACAACAACAAAATATACACTTGCATTTAGAAAGAAAAATATCAATTTCGTTGCTTTCAATATGCATTAGCGGCAATTATTTAAAGATTGGTAATTCAATGTGTGCGGCATTTAAACGGAAATTGTTAAATGATGTGAAAGACAATCAAATACAACATTATATATATATATATATTAGTCATGACATACATTGCTATACTTGTAGATGGCTTCACATATGATGGGGAATATTGTTCAAAGTGCTTTAGATGACAGACTCTACAAACAATATGTTAGACATTTCAAATTTCTTGATAAGTTGAATATCTCAAAAATGCAGAAAATAAATGGGCCAGAACTCAACCTGAAAAGGCCAACGTTCTCCCGGCACATTTTAAAAACACGTTCAAGAACAAATTAAACAACGCAGATATAATCTTGCCCAATCTGACAAATGACTTAAATGGTCAAATAAATAAAATAAGAACGAATGAAATTAAAAAAATCTCCTGGTTATGACCGTATCACTTGAAAAATACTAAAGGAACTACCTGAAAAAGCTATTAACTATTTAAGAAACCTCTTCAATGCAACTATCAAAATAAAATATATCCCAATCATATGGAAAGTTGCTGAAATAATAGCAGTTCCAAAACCGTATAAAAATCTAACCGAAGCTACGTCATACAGACCCATAAGCCTATTGCCTGTTATGTCTAAACTATTCGAGAAGTTCATATTTAATCGACTTGAACCGATAATAATAAAGAGAAACTTAATACCTAACCACCAGTTTGGATTTAGACGAAAACATTCCATTCCATAAGAAAAACTTTTGCATAGCAGTATACTTAGTATACACAAGTTGAAATATCAGCTCCCAGAAAGCTCCTATGAACTGTTGCGTAGCTATATCAGTCACAGGCACTTCTATGTCAAGTAGCAAGACCAAAAAATACTCGGAATCACCTCCTCATTAACAGCGAACCAATCAAAATCGACACAAAAGCTAAATATCTAGGAATGATCATAGACGCTAAACTGCTCTGGAAGGACCATATCACTCAAAAAAAACTCGAATGCAAAGAAGACTAGAATTTGAACATTGACTCTATTAAAGAAGTAATCCAAAAACATAGTCTCAAGCACATTCACCACCTACAACAGAATTTGCAAAAAGTTTGTTGTATCATTTTTTTGGGATGAAAATGGGATTTTGTTGATTGATTATCTTGAGAAAGGTATAAAAAATAAACTCAAAATACTCTTGTACCTTTTTGGTTAAATTTGATGCAATAATTGGCGAAAAAAGACCCGATAGAAAAAAGAAGATATTCCGTATTCATCAAGACAACGCACTTCCGCACACAAGTGTTTTCACAATGGCTAAATTCAGCGAATTAAAGTACGAATTGCTTGACCATCCATCATATTCACCAGATTTGGCTCCCAGCAAGTGCTACCTGCTCCGAAACCAGAAACAGTTCCTTCTTGGAAAGCGTTTTTCTGTAGATGCATATCAGACCTTCCGGTATCGTACTTTAATGATGGGTTCGATTTATTGGTGGAGCGCTGGACCTAGTGTATTGAACTGTTAGGAGATTATATTGAGTAAAAGACCAAAACAATTGTGTTTTCATATTCAGGCTAGAGACTTTACAGGCTAGAGATCTGTACATACAATATAATTAATATTATTATTTTTAATATATTATTATTCTTGTGCAAGCGAGTTGCAAAATAACACTCGCTTATTTATCGAATTGCATGCAAAGCAACAACAAAAATAAGCGAGGTCGCTTATTTTAGGCGAGTTTGAACTGAATTACAGGCTGGCAAAGTAAAAAAGAAAAAGAAATAGCACTTTTGTGTGTATGCTACTGGAAAAATTTATTTTAAATAAACGAATATATTTACCACAAATTCCGCAGAATTGCTTCTTTTTTGGCTTTTATTTTGTTTACAAAATTCAAGAACAACCACAGATATCCCAGGCAGCGTTGCTCAGTAACTAAAGGGAAATTATAATCAAGTATAAGGGAAGTTATATGCGAGTTGGTGTTCTTTTGCAACTTGCTTACAAAAGAATGCAGCTATTATTATGCTATGATTAAAATGTTGAAATAGCATATGATTTCTATTTTCAGCTTCTTTCAAGTTACATGATTATATGGATAAGTACCTACGCTCTTATTAATTTAATAACATGTCTCAATTTAAATTAAGAATTCCCTGAAAAGGCATATTATCCTATCCTATCTAGACATATACATGTAAATACATTATTTAGTATATAATTTTTGTATATTTAAATCGTACCGACATTATATCCAATTAACCTGACTAGTATAAAAACAAAAAAAAAAAAAAATTAGAGCTTACAAAATTATACATATGAAATATTAATTGGCCTTAACCTTTTTGAGTTGCGCTATGTTGTGTTGTGCTGACTTGCGCTGTCGTCTGGTGTGTGTGTTTATGAAAAAATTTAAAAACGCATAATTTTTTAACTGTATATGTAATATGTGTTATGATGATGAAGTGAGTATTATAACTGATCACTGACTGTTTATGTGTTACTGCATATAAGCAACTACTACTACTAGTATTTATTAAAATAAGCAACTGTTTTTCTCATATTTTTCAACTAACTACTTTTACAATTGTGAATAAAAAAAATAAAAATAAAAAAACAAAACAAACATACATAACTGGTTAGTAGCGAGCAAATTTGGGAAGAATTTCGTAAAAACTAATAAAAAGCCAGTGCGCAATGCCATCGCTGGTTGATTTGTACACATAACACCGAGCTTAAGAACAAACAAGCAAACAAAAAAAAAAAAAGAAGTAAGGAACATAAACAAAAAATTGAAATGCTCAAAGAATGCACATGGAATTATAAGAAAAACACAAAAAAATCACGTAAGAACTTGATTAGTCGCACCATTGACTCACCGGAGCGCTTTTTTTATACATAGATACATACATACATACATACATACATATATATATATATATATATATTATATATATATATATATATATATATATTATATATATATATATATATATATATATATATATATATATATATATATATATATAGATTGTATTTACTATGTATGGCACTACATATGTACGTATGCATTGGCTAATGAATTAGGTGACCATTTGGTGGTCACCTAATAATAACGGTTAATTGCGTTAATGACTTTTCAAGAGAAAATTTATTTTACATACACAATTAAGTATGCAATATATTGTATATTTTGAATTAAATTTTAATTATATGAAAGCATAATTCAAGAAAATTATATTAAATGCTTGTACGGTTACCTAATTTAATTGATACAATATTTATTTAGTTATTTGAAATATATAGGTATATGTTTAAGCATATAACCATAATTGAAATAGCTCTGCAATTATAAGAATATATATATATAAAAGTTATTTCCCATGTGAAGCACTAAAAGCACAAAGTACATTAAATAGAAAAGGAAAATGCATTAAAATTGAATTTAATAAGTCTAGCCCTTTAGAGTGCATACATATGGTATATATGTATGTACATAACTAATTGAATGTACTTAAAACTAATTAAATATAGCATCACCATACTGTTATGCTTTCTCATATGTCACTGTTGAATTTTTGAGTGCATCTGTCTACCATATAAATACGTATTACATAGAATTACACAGTTGTTTTCACATGAAAATACGAGTTTCGACGATGAGAGCTATTTTTTTTTATTTTTTTATTTTCCAGAATCGATTATTACTAAATCTTTCAAGTTTTCGCATGACATATTAATAAATAATTATAGCTGCAATACAAATTAGTTAATGTGTGCTTTAAAAAATGTATATTTTGTATGAGAATTATGATCAGCAAGCGCTTGATTGTTTTATAAAAGAAAATCTATTAAGTTTCATAAAAATTCATTCGAAAATAATGGTGGTAATAGTTATACAAAATTTGCGATTTTTCGACTATATTTATTTATGAACGTATTTGCTACAATTTTTGTGTGAAGCATAACTTTTAAGATGATTCTCAAAGTTTCATACAAATTATTAACTAGCATTTAATTTGTCGTTTTTTTTTTTGTTTTTTTTTTGCCTAAAAAAACTATTTCATATGGAGGAAATTACTTGAATTTTTATACAAATTTTGGTAACAAAAGAAGACCCATCAATAATGTTTGAAGTTTTATTAAAGAAGAATATTACCTGCCATATAATATTTTTTATTTTGCTTAAAAATTCATATTTTATATGAAGACTATATTTAATTATAAACGGTATGTCTTGAATTTTTGTGTTAAAAACCATTTTTTTTTATAAAAATTTATTCAAAAATATATATTTCATACGAATTTTTTATAAATAATCATTTTATATGAAGAATAAATACATTTCTAAACGAAATTACTTGAGTTTTCGTTGAAGTACTTTTTTTTTTTTAAATACGATCCACAAAATTTCTTAAAGATTTATTACACAGTGTATGATCTATTTATGATATTATAGCTGCATTCTGCATTTGATTTTTAATTTCCCTTTTATTTGAATATAATTTCCCTTTAGTTACTTAGCAACGCTGGTGTTCGGTTGTTCGTGAAATTTATAAACGAAATAAAAAAAAAAAAAAAAAAAAAAAAACAATTCTGCGGAATCTGTGGTAATTATATTCGTTTATTTAAAATAAATTTCTATTTGCGCTTGCTTTATTTTGCTTTTTTTGTTTATATTTACAATAATTTGACGTGTTGTTGAAATTTCCCAAGCACATTTCAGTAGTCACAATTCACAATAGTGCTGTTTTTTACTTTCCAACACTATAACTCAGGTCGATGAAAATATAAGCCAGTTCAATTCAACTCGGTTAAAATAGACGATGTCGCTTATTTTTGTTGTTGCTTTGCATGCACTCGCGTGCAAAAGAATGCGGCTTATATAAGTACTATGGAGAGAATATTTGTGCTATTGACAACAAATCGCCGAGATGTGAATTTCTTTGTATTCTGCCTATTTGTAGAATATATGTGAATTGTACATGTGTGCAACATACTTTACTTTTATGATAGTCAGCATAAAATAATGAAATTGATTGAAGAAAATTACAAATTTTTAATTCCAGACTACAGAATAAATAATCGGACTTTATAGCGTAGACAGACGGTAGCCTAATTCCGGATTACCGAGTTAATTCAAATTAACTCGGGCATTAACTGCAGTTAATCCGCATTAACTCTATGAGTTAATTTTCAAAATAAAAGAGAATTAGGGCAATTTGCGGTGGCAACACTGCTGAAAATTTTCTATTGTGAATTTTTCTTGATAAATTTTACAAAATATTAGGTATGTTCGCTTACAAAAAAACTTTCAACATGAAAAGCGTTGGCGACCAAATAAATCCAGCTGTCAATTACGAACTGTGAATGTAAATTTACAAGTTTCTGATTCAGTTTTCAGTTCACGTACTTCTTGTAGATTTTCTCATATCAAGAGTAACAGATGACAGAAATTGATAGTGATAGTAATATAAGTGAACAGACCTAATTAAACAGCAATAAGCCGTTTAGTTAATCCGCAATACTGCAGTCTTTCAGGTTAATATTTTTTTCGTATTAAGTGCGCCGGTAATCCGGATTAACGCTGCCGTCTGTCTTGGCTATTAGACCCTTTCAGTTCGATTTCAAATTACTCCAAATAGGTTTCAGATTACTTTCGAATAAACTTCAGATTAACCAAAATGGGCGTTGGAAATTAATTTCAATTCAATTCAATTTCAAAATATTTCAAATGTGCTCTCGTATATTGAAATTAATTACAATTTCCATACTTGAAATTTTCCACACACAATTGTATTGTTTTCATTCAGTTAAGATTACTCCAAGTGGACCACTAACCACAATGCGCTTCAGATAAATTTCATTTAATTTCAGAATATTTCAAATATAGATATATGCTTGAGAATAACTAAATTATATACTGTATTGATTTCAGATTTGTTCGATATCTCAACGAAATCAAATGGACCTTAGTAAATTTCGGAATTTACGTCAAATTAGTATTTCAGAAGAAACTTTGGAATAATCAAATGCAATAAGAAAATTCTACATTTTTTTTTTTAGATTATTTCAGTTTGACTTCAAATTTACCTTAAATTAGCTTTAGAAAACTTGATTACAGAGGATTGTAAATATACGTCAGAATATCAAAATTGACTTTAGTAAATTCTATATTGATTTCAAATGATTTCAGTTCGATTTTCGATTATTGTAAATTCGTTTTAGATTATTTCAGAAGTGTTTTCAGAATATCCAACACGGACATTGGATATTCGGTACATATCAAATATATTTACTACAGAATAATCAAATAGATTTTGGTAAATTTTAAATTGATTTCAAATTGACTTTATGTTATTTCAGTTCGTTGTTATATTACATATTTTGATTGTTTTATATGAATGAGTAAGTGAAATGCCTTCCATATCTTCTAAGTTGACTACTTTTTTCTTTTTCTGTTTACAAAATGTAGTATTTTTAAATGATTTTCGACATTTTCTCATAAAACTCACTATTATTCACTACATAAATTCACGTTTTTTTTTCGTTTTGTTGAAAAAACAATATTTGCAATGTTTTATGAAAGTTCATATAAAACTAATGGTTCCCATCATACGAATTTTTTGATTATTGTTAAAAAAAAAAAATAGACATGTTATATCGAAACTATTCGCATTTATGTACCACCGAAAAATTTGTTATTTTGCACAGTTTATTATTTTCATGGCAAAATTAAATATCTGAAGTTATAGCAAATTAGACGGAATGGGAACTATATTCATTTATAAACGGGATAATTTAAAATTCTTGTTCTGCAAAGCACTATTTTACTAAACAAGAAGATCCTGAAAGTGTTATGAAGGTTTAGGAAATTTGTCGATTATTGTTTAAAAAAATGAACATTTTATATGATTTTTGAAGTAGAGTGCTATTTTTGTTAAAAAATCAGATCCAAAAAAAAAAATCAAATTTAAAACACAATGACTTAAATTTTCGACAAGAAAAGACGATTCCCAAAATTTCACAAAAATGTATCAGAAAATAAAAATAACTGTAGTACACATTTGTTAATATTATATGGGGACTATGTTACGAACGGAAGGACATACATACATGCTCGGTGTGATGTATTAATTCGTTTCTATTCGACGATTTATTAAAAAAATAGTGGTACCTTCTTCACACAAATTATTTTATTTTTGTTACAAAAATGAGTTGAAATTTTCCATATTGTATTATCTGTTTAATATTTACTTTAGTAAATCAATAGAATGTACGCTTATAAATTGTAATAATATTACAAGCAACTCAAAGAAGAGCTCTGCGCTCTACATAAAAGTTTGGATTTATGGAAATAAGTCACTGAATTTTTCGTATTTTATATTCGTTTGATATATTTATACGCCTTTTAAAAATTTATATTTTTTTTATTTATAATTTTGTCTTTACATACCTTCACAATGCAATGATCATAAACACTATTCAATATACAGTAATTTATTTGAAAAATATTTCAGCTGAATATCCAAGGAAAAAATTTTTTTCTTATGCACTTTTTAATACTTGCGCGATTTTTCAATATATTTTTCTAATCAATTCAAATTGTTTCACACATTTGAATTGCACTTCGAATAAGTCGCACGGTATAAGTTATAAGAAGAAGTTATAAGAAATTTGATTGACTGCTTAGACTCATTGATTTTCACTTGTGTCACTGTAATCCTGTTTTCTTTGTATTTGTTATTTACTCAGCAATTTTTTGTACTTATCGCTGCTTGTTTTTGAAAATGTAATACGAAATGATTTCCTTATTTTTGTTTGCGATTCGAGAGTGGAAGAAATTTGAAATCAGAAAAATTCACTGCACTATTTCTTTTTCTGATATCGCAGCTGAGCTTAAAAATTTTCAATAATTGTTTCAACACTATGCGCTTTTAAACACTTTCCGATTTGGTTCTATTGTATTTGTATGCGTTGAACACACAATAAAATATCCATGCAAGTGATATATGCTGGTCGTGTTGTTGTTGGTTTGCAAATATTATCCCAAATTCAGTAGAAGCTAAATGGATATTAACGTTGGCACTTACACTCAAAAACACACACACAGAAGTTGTTAAATATATATGTAAGTGTAAGACAAGACAAGAGAACTGCAGCAGCGTTTCTATTAACGTTGTTACCACATCAATTGCATCATGGGCAATGACTTTGAACCTGTAAATGTGCTTCTTTTATGCCTTCTTCAAAGGTCTCCACAAATGAAATGAATGGGGGGAAGAACAATAACAGCAACAACAAGACGATATGGCAAATGGCCACAGTAGCAATAGCAGCAGCACCAGCAGCAGCAACAGCACTCAACAAGTAAACCACACATCACTAGCAATAACATAGAAAATAAGCCAAAGCAGAGAAAAAGAAAAGCAGAAAAACAATATACAGAATACAAGAAACATTTCTTATTAACAACAACAACAGGAGAAAGCAGTAGAAGCAGCCGTAGCAATCTTGTTGTATGTGTATGTGAGCTGCATGCAAGAAAGTCGGCATTAATATTAACGTGAACATTAGTGTCAAAGAGAACGACGAACTATAGAGCATTTTGTATGACGGCAGTCCATGAGAAGCAATGATCGTGCATGGTCAAATAACATAACAGTGTAGAGAATGTATAGTAGGCAATGGAGAGTTGCAAATGAGCATGGGCTTTCTCCGCATGTTTGCAGCTCTTATTTTTAGACAAACTAAAAGGTAGCGGGAGAAGAGCAAGAGAAATAGCATAATTGCCGAAGATCACTAAAGAGAGGATTTTATGCTCTTGGAGATATATGCACTCCAAGAGCAAAAAAAAAAAAAAAAAAAACAGATGCAAAAAATGCAAAAAACTAACAGTTGCTCATTGTGGCAATGTTCAGCATTGAACTTGAACGTGATATTGAGACCTTCTGTATCTAAAATTGCATGTTTTAGCAAGCTGCGCTGTCTCTTGCACCATGACAAGATCAACGTTATTAAATAACATTGAAATTATTCATAGTGATTTTATTTATGATGTCAATATTTTAGTTATTTTCAACATTTTTGTTGTTGTAATAATGCCTTTTCCAGTTTAACTGGAACCGGCATTTAGTAGGTCCCATCTAATATTGTCCAAAATTTAACACGTACAACAGCACTGGAAGAGAAACTTCGCCAAATAGGCCTACAGGGGCCAATAAGTGTCATAGAACTCTTTGGTATATCAGTATAGTATTAATATAGAAGTTTTTCCTATAAAAGTAGACACAGGCAAGTACTGGCAACGTTATTCGGAATGACTACGGAATCAACCCATATAAAAATCCGTTTTTTTCCCCTCTAAATTGACGAATGATTCCCTATAATTTCTATGCCGGCCTTTTAGCACGATTTATGTTTAATCTCAACATCGGGATCAATTTCAACAGTTTGTCTGCTTATCTGCAGTCCCTAGGGTTTGGTTGTGGAAACAAGTCGTACAATTTTGCCGTTATTTTTAATGATTTGTGACACGATGGGGCCATATGGCGTCTTTAGTATGTGATTTCGCCCTTCAAACGCTCCAACAAGCCAATGTAGTAATCGCTGTTGATTATTTTTACATGCTCAAGGTGGTCAATAAAAATTATAATACGTTATGTTCCACATCCACGTTGGTTGCCGTGGTGAAATGGTGGATCCATGCTTCATCAATTGTTACATATTTTTGCAAGAAATTCTTATTATCATGTTTAAACAAAAACAATACACTTTCAAACAGCTCCAAACAGCACTTTGAAGTATGGGCATACGTTGTCTACAAGATGGTGAATACACTGTCTTTTGTTAGTTTTAAGGATTTAGCTAACTAACTCTTGTCTCTAATCGCTTTGTTGATTTTGAAACGTTTTCTGGTGTAACCGCGACATTTGGACGACCAGAGCTTTCAGAAATATATACACATATGTTGTGTACAATTGATTTTCGAGTCCAAATAACATTTATCAAGCCAAAATTTTGCTGTATTTATCCCATCATAAAACAATGCTAAATCAAGACACAAAATTCCTATGAATCTATTGTTTTGAGAATAGCAAAAGTATAACATTATAACAAAAATATAATAGCTGTAACCCAATGACTCGTTATCTAATGGTGATATATTGTCTGAAGGTCTCAACTTTTTAAAAATCATACATAATTTGACAATAGTGGTGCCATTTCCATGTCAGCCTCGAGATTAATCCTCCCTGAAGTTTTGTAGCAGATTAAATAAATAAAGCCCCGAAGGGCTCATTGGCCCAGTTTCTCTTCCATTTCGGTTATGCGTGTTAAATTTTGGACAGTATTAAAAGGCACCTACTTATTTTAGCCGGTTCCGAACGGCAGAACCCTTGTGACATCACTTTTTCTGAGCTTTGTCACAGAGTTCTCTTAGAAGCTTTTTCATGGCAAATTGTTACAGTCGGAAGAATTGCCAGTTGCTTGCTGAGAGGTGGATACTGTTCGAATGAAAAATATTAGTAGCAGATTGCTATTGAAATAAATACCCACGTCCGAAGATGTAGGTTGGTTAATTCATTGCAAAAATATGTTGTACGAACTACTCGTAGTTAACTGTACGACGCTGAATTAATAATCATTCTCTTACCTAATTTTATCTCAATTTGATTGCATTTTAAAATCACACAGTTGGAATTTTTTCTTATGGTAATTCTAAGTTCATAAGCAGAATATGGTCGGATGAAAGCATGCCTGATGATTGGAGGCTCAGTGTTCTTTGTACTGTACATAAAAAAGGACACCCCACAATTTGCGCCAACTACCGTGGAATAAGTCTCCTTTGCATCGCATACAAGGTTCTATCGAGCGTACTGTGTGAGAGGTTGAAGCCTATGCTCAGCAACATGATTGGACCGTATCAGTGTGGCTTTAGACCTGGTAAATCCACCATCGACCAGATTTTCACAATGTGCCAAATCCTGGAGAAGACCCAAGAAAAACAGATCGACACACACCACCTATTTGTTGATTATAAAGCCGCTTTCGACAGTCCAGTAAGGGATTACCTCTACGCAATAATGTCTGAGTTCGGTATTGCTGCAAAGCTCATTCGACTTTGTAGAATGACACTGCATAACTCCCGTTGTGCAGTGAAAATTGGGAAGGACCTCTCCGCATCGTTTGGTACCGAACGGGGTTTCAGACAAGGTGATTCGTTATCGTGCGACTTCTTCAATCTTATTATGGAGAAAATAATACGAGCTGCTCATCTACGACATAATGGCACTATCTTCAACAAAAGTGTCATGCTGTTAGCGTATGCCGACGATATTGACATAATCGGCATGAACACGCAAGCAGTCAGAGTGCAGCATTCTCAGAGTTGGAAAGAGAGTCGCGTCGGATGGGTCTTACGGTGAACGAGGGCAAGACAAAGTATCTAATGTCAACAAACAAAGAGACCCGGCGTCTTGGACAGCACGTCACTGTTGACAACTACGCTTTTGAAGTAGTAAGGGACTTTGTCTATCTTGGAACCAGCATCAACAACTGTAATGACGTCAGCTTGGAGATCATGCGTAGGATAACTCTTGCTAACAGGTGAGAGAAGTCGAGCCCTCTCTCGAAGAACGAAAACTACACTCTACAAGTTTCTCATCATGCCTGTCCTAACATATAACAAAATATACTCAAAAAATTAGGTGGTTCGAGAATGATCAGCAATGCGGGAATCTTAAGTAGTATAGTACGCAGTACACCATAAAAAGTAAATTACAAGTGAAAGGACGTAACGGAATGCAGTCAGCAGAGCTCATGGCCGTGACTACTGATTGTTGGCCGACACACAACCATAATTATCATCCTGAACAATATTTACTCTATGGAAGGTGCGGCTGAATTCGCTGGGCAAGCCAGCCTTCAATAACCACAAAGAGCTAAAGACCTATTAAACAATAACTGCTGTACTCTACTACAACAATAAAGAACCGCCTATGAAATTGGGGGTAATCATATGAAAATTACGCCTACCTCCCATCCAAAAGTGGGTTTTGACCAGCTAAAAATTGGTACGTTTTATTATATTTCATAACTAGTAGAGACATGTTTAGAATTGACAGAATCGGATTAAAATTGGATAATAATTATGGACTAAAAGTATGTTTTTAAATGTATATTTGGCACTTTTTATACGAAAATTTGAAAATGTGCAGCTGAACCTTTCTACACATGGCTACATTTAATAACTAAGCGACGAGTTTCAAAACGGTTGGAATCGGATTTAAATCACTCTGAGTTTATCAGATGAAAACCACGCTCCATCTTCAGTTCAGCCTTTATCTCGTGGTGTAGTGTAACTAAGCTTCTGAAGATTAGAATAAGTTCATCACAAAATTTATTTAATTTTTTTTAAAAACTTTTAGTCTTTTGTTCAATTTTAGCATAAAAGAAAGCATTTCTACCATATTTAATAATAAACATATCTCTAAAATTAACTAAAGAACAGCTCGAAAGGAATTGAGAAATTTTGCAGAGCAAGAATAAAAATCATTACTGAAAAGATCACTAGAAAGAGAGTTTTTGAGAGATTCTTTATATAACATTTAGAAAGAAAATAGGAAAAGATCGACATCTGTTAAAAAACAACAGATATCGATTTAAGAGAGAGAGAGAGTGAGAGAGGGAGAGAGATACGAATGAATAGAGGAAGAAGAGATAATGAAAAATGTTTTGAGCATAGATTTTTCCATAAGTGGTAACTAAAATGCAGAGATATGTCTAATATGAAATGTTAAGAAATTCTACACGAAATAGATTTAACAGTGATGTGGGAAGGTAGTTGAATGACATAATGTTAAATTAGTCACACAAATTTAGGTATGGATCTTTTAGTAGATGCATAATGAATATGCAATTTTATATTCTCACACCAAGCATTCAAAGTGACTAACCTCGGAATTTTAAAAATCTCTAACTTGCTATAACTCACTTAATATACCATCTGAGACAACAATATGTGGCACGTAGCATGTTATACTGCTACATAGGTGCCTGAATACCTTTAAAAATTGAAACCACTGTAACTTCGGCAATCTTCTGTCTTCTAAAACAACAATTTTTAATACTTAGATTAATATTGTAGACTGAAATAAGCTGGCATTAAATCAACAAGGCATGTCCACTTCTTTATGTGGCTCCTATACAACGTCGAGGAAATACAAAAAAAATCTTTGACCACCATAACATACAAACTATTTAACTTAGGACTCACTTAGAAAGAGGAAGCCACGCCCAGTCTTTCATGTAGCTCTAATACCATATTTAGCACAAAGTTTAATATTGTCATTTGTAATAAACTTGTGAGAAACCAGCGAATCACCCCTACTACTTAAGGGGTTACACCACTGTAGAATTTTCAAAAAGTGGAAAAAATTTTTTTTATCTTAAATAGTCATTAATAGTCTCAAAAATAATATACTAAAGGATGGAAGGCGGGAAAAATGTCTAAGTGTCTGAATTTCGAGTTTTGCCGCAAGACGTCTGAGGTATTCTCCGAGCACCTTTAAACTTTAAACGCGTTTTTCTCGAAACCACTTTTTTTGAGCTGGCCGGAAACATAACTCGAACAAATCTTAACCGATTGATTTGAAAATCAATTTTACAATACATTTAAAATCGTTTTCTTCAGCGACGTACGTAGGGGTTTTTTGAAATTGTGCATATTTTTTTTATTTATAAACAATTTTTTGACGATTTTTTACGTGAAATTTCGAACTTTTTCTTCAAAGGGTCGCCATTTTACGAAAAATCAATTAATCCAAAAACCCCTACGTACGTCTCTTGCTATTGTAATATGGAATCCAAAAATTTTCGGTTTTTTGTACCAGATCGAAAATTGCGGGCGCTAGGTTTCCGGCCGTGCATCGCGGTGAAAAAAACGCATCAGCGGGGAAATACTGTACAGCCGCCATTTTGTTTTTGAATCGCGTAACTTAATTGTTTTTTTTTTGACTTCAAGATTGACATAAAAAAAGACTTTTTACAGAATTTGAATATCTCATTTTGTTTGGCCTACGAAAATTCCCGAAATATGCCTTTTTTTTGTGCTCTACAGTGGTGTAACCCCTTAATGTAGGTCTCATACAAAGTCGCGGGATTAGATTAATCTTTCGCCTACCATCTTTCCAACAATATTTCAGCTGCAGATTCGTATTATAGGCAGGTCCCATACAAAGTACTGCAAACAAAGATGAAGATGCAAACCAACTTATTATATATATATATTGTCGGTGCATATGAAGAATGACGCACGGATGTTTTGACGTCGAAGAAGGACGCGTAAAAAAATAAGACAAAGAAAGACGTGTAAACATAATTTACCAATTATATTTACGCGTCTTTTTTTGCGGTCGATTTTTGATTTTTGCACCGTCGTTATCTACATGTGCAGGGCATAATTCAGTCGGTCCCGGCCTACTGTAAGGTAATTTTTACTTTTTGTTTTAGATTTTGTTTCATTGTAATGCAGTAGCATTACACGACTAGAAGCAATATAAAAAAAAAAATAAATACGATTCTACTACATATTAGAAACAACAAAAACAACAACAACAATTTCCAATAACATAATCAGATGACAATCGTAGTAGCAGCGTTGTACTAGGAATAACTGTTGTTGCGTGGGGTAACGTCTATATGAACGAGCAGCTCATCCATTAAGGAGGGTTAAAGAAATCAAAAAGAATTTCCTAATTTGGATTTGCATAATTTTTACCTTTTACGATCAATGCAAAATCATCAATTTTTTTTAAGAAAGCCCTCATATGGATTGCCTATAGGGGGTAAGAATATTTCAAGGAAATGTTGGCGAGAAAAAATTAATTGTGATCAGTCGTACATTCCTTAGCTCTATGGATGATTCCCGCGTAGCTCTTGCGTTATTTGATTATTTTCAAGTGTTTTTGCTTAAATTTTCTAGAGGTACCCCACTAAAAGATATTGATATTGGTACAAAATTAATAACTAAGTATGTGGCACTTATAGGCCACAGTACTGATGTGCGTGTTAAATGTTGGGCAGTATTAGAAGAGACCTACTTATATTAGCCTATTCAGAACGGCATAACTCTTGTGGCCATCACATTTTCTGAGCTTTTCCACTGAGCTCTTTTAGAATCGTTCTCATTGCCCGAAGAATTGCCAATTTATCTTTTAATTAAATTTATTAAAGCCGTCACAGTCGGAGATTGAACCCATGATCTATGGTCCCGAAGGCCAACGGACTAACCACTGAGCTACGCCACCCAATATAGAGGCATCACAATGAGCCTTTCCGGTCTAAGTGTGCCCTCTCAGAGAGAGGGCAGCCATATAACCTAACCTAATAGAGGTATATAAGGTCACAAATTTTTTGTGGAGGAAATAAAATAGCATCCGTCAATTGTAAAAAAAATTGCCATTTTTCATAAAATTTGGATCAATCATATCATTAATTTTTGTCATTCAACATTTTTTAGACATGCTCTGTATTTGCATCTCTTATAATCCCAGAAATCGTCCCAGAGCATCAGCATGTTTGGCCTCTCAAACATTTCCTCATACGTATCCCCTATCATCATCTCTTAAGTGGGCTTCCCTACAAAATTCACATTTTTGTAAGAACGAAAGAAGTAGGTGGTTTTAAATCTGTAATTTATTTCTACTTCCATGAGCAAAAATGTTTGAAATGATCCAACTATTATGCTTTTCGCAGAAACTGTCCGATTCTAAAATTTGACCCACCCTATCACATAATAGTGTACACACATTCACAATAAAACTTGCATTGGTGTTTGAATGTTTAGATGCTTGCTCACAAATGGCGGAAAAAAATAAATATAATAAAAATAGAAATGTTAAAGAAGAATGCTTCTAAAGATGCGCAACACAGCATAAACACCGTTGTGTTGTGCTTTTGTCATTGCTACTCTTCAATGGCACTGTGTATTGGCACTGTAATAGTTGTTATTGTTGCTGTTGGTGTTCTTGGTGTAGTTGAGCCATCATCTAAAGGGTGTTACATGAAGAACCCGATTTTTTTTTTTTTTTAAGAAAATCATTGGTGTAGCTACTCTTTCAGTTTTATTTGGGACTAAAAAAGAGACTAAATATATGGTTATTAGTGATACTATTGGACAGCAATAACAGGGTGATTTAAGATATGATTAGTATTAGTCTAATTCGAAAGAGAAAATTCTTAACTTCCATCAAAGTTTCGGCGGAGAGCTAAATTTATATGGAAAATGTTCGAGCTTTCCAAATATGACGTTTTGTTAATTGCTAAAGATGTATATGGTAGGCAGGTAGAATGGCTGCGACCCTGGTCGCTCAATTAGCAAATAAAATGCCGTTTTGAGCCATAAATCTTGCTAAGACCTACAGAGTGTTGAAGGATATGTTACAACCAGCTGGAGTTGTTTATGAACTGAAGGATATGGGAGATCTCTATTTTAGATACCTGTCCTAGGTTATCAAAGAAAGGGCTACCTAAGAATGTTAATCGGTTTCTGGATAAGGCCGGGCATTTGCACAAGAAATGCTCTACCGTCTCCTTAGCGGTTATGTCGTTGCAGCTTCTGCAATGGTCGTTGTGCGGGATACCCATTTTCTCCGCATGAGTACCAATGGCCCAGTGGCCTGTGCATACTGCTATTAGTTTGTGTGTGACGGCTCTACTCAGAAGGCTCCTTGTCCTCTTCTCGCTGTAGTCTGGCCAGGTGACTTTTGAAATTTTGCAGGTCGTGGTGCTATGCCATTTCCGCTGTGCTTTGTTTAGGTAGTGTTTTTGAATTATCCCCTTGGCTTCAGCTAGGCGAACACCTACATCGGCATAGGGTGTTCGTTCATTGTCTGCAGATGAGCCCCTGCGAGCTAGCTCATCAGCATTCTCGTTGCCTGCGATTCCCTTGTGTTCTGGAACCCAGATAACTGATACTTCGAGGTAGGCAGATATTGCGGTTATTATTTGTTTACACTCTCCGACCAGCTTTGAGCTAACCGTTGGCGCGGCAAGCACCTTTATAGCTGCCTGGCTATTGGAGAGAATAGTTGCCTTTCCAGTTATGTTCCTTTGTTGGAGCAATTCGCATGCTTGCAGAAAGATGTATATAAAAATAAACAATATTCCCAATGGGGAAAATAAGGGAAATGGGAATGCATACATTTCATTTGTTTCTCTTCTGTTGGTTCCTAAGTATGCTGAACGACAAAGTTTATTCGTTACTTCTTTTTCGAATTTTTGTTATCTGCAGAATATTATCGCTTGCTTTCGTATTCTATCTATTGGCTGACGCAATACTTATTTGAATTTGTCGCACGAACAAGTGGAAAGGTTTGTTGTTTTAAAGAGTTGTTACTTTTGAAAGTGGTATAAGTCCACTTTCTTAAAAAAAATGAGTTAATGCTAATTTTAGTAAGATATAGACGCCGTCTCTCCATATTTATAATCACACATTCAATTGGTGTACGATTTTTTATAAAGTAATCAAAAAGATTTTTGCATCAATAATTTGTACAATAATTTCTTTTCATATTTATATCAAATATTTTTAGTTTATTGTTATTCATATACTCATATGCATAGTTTGTGTACATATTTGTGGTCAGTTAGTTGTTCTTGCCACACAGAAACGTGTAATTATTTATACATTATTGTATTGATGATAGATTTTTTAATTTAACTACCTGTTTTGCAAGAATAATTCTTATTTATTTTTCCATTCATTATGTATATCTTTGTTGTTGTAATTCATATCATCTACGTCGTCATTGTCATTATTGGTTTAGTAGCATATTTTTACAATAAAATATCTTACTCCAAATATTTGCTAGCAATCTAAAGATATTTGTGAATTTTAATTTGATATTTGTGGTTTCTTTAAAGTATCTACTGAAGATATTAGTATTTATAAATATACATATGTATGCTATATAAATACATATGTAGCATATTCTTTTCTCTGCACGCCGTTTATGGTTAACATATTTTAGCTTTTACTTTTGCAAATATTTTGAAAGCATTTATTTCGATTGGTTTCTTTCTACTCTCTTCGTTGTTGTTGTTGTTGTTAATTTGCTATTTTTTTATGCTTGTTTGTTCTATTAATAAGCGATCATGTTCAGGAGCATATATTGAATATTGTTTTTTGAATTAAAGGGTTTTCCATTAGGGATATAACAATTTCGTATCTTTATAAATCAACTTCGTATCTTTTTTAATCAACTGTCAATGTCAAAACGTTAGCTAAAGTCAACATTTTCATCATGGTAAAGTTCACGAACCAGCAACGTTTGGAAATTATTAAAAATTACTACCGAAATTCTGAGTCGGTGGTCGCAAATTTAAGAGCGAAAAATCTCCTTCAGCGATGAAGCTCATTTCTGGCTCAATGGCTTTGTCAATAAGCAAAATATGCGTTATTGGTCAGCAACAAACCCACAAGTGCTTCTTGAGACACCATTGCACCCGCAAAAAGTTACTGTTTGGTGCGGTTTTCATGCCGCCGAAGGTGTGATTGGGCCGTATTTTTTCGTGGATGAAAACGACCGTCATGTTACCATCAATGGAGAGCGCTATCGTGCTATGTTGGAAGATTATTTGTGGCCAGAATTGAATGAACTTGACATCAGCGATATGTGATTTTAACAAGACGGTGCCACTAGCCACACATCACACGACACAATCGATTTATTGCAAAGCAAATTCGGCGAACGTGTTATCTCGAGAAATGGTCCGGTCGAAGGGCCGCCTCGTTCATGCGATTTAACACCATTGGATTTCTCTTTATGGGGCTTTATCAAGTCACTGGTCTATGCCAACAAGCCAGCAACTTTAGACGAGCTCGAGCTCAAAGACAATATCCAACGCGAAATTGTCAACGTTCCGGTCGAAATGTGTGCTAGAGTGGTGGAAAATTGGGTCCAAAGAATCGACCGCTGTAAACAGGCTCGTGGTGGTCATATGATCGAAATCGAATTTCATTCATAAAATGTAATGCTTGCAATATATTCACCACAATAAATTTGAACTCAATATCTCAAATATTTCTGTGTTTTATTAATAGATAAAATTGTTATGTCCCTAATGGAAAACCCTTTACATGGGGTAGCATATAAAGAACATATAATGTATTTCTATTGATTTTTTCTTTCGTAAAAAGATACGTTCGTATGAGAGATGGGCGTGGTTTTCATCTGATATAGCCCAATTCTCCTCCTTCAGTCCTATCGTTTTATATGTTCGTGCACAAAATACAGTCGGGAATATATTTTTGTATGAGAGGTAGGCGTGTTTTCATCAGATTTTATCCATTTTCGAGCATGTCCATTTATTTAAAATCGAATTGAGAAGTATAAAACCATATTGAGAAATATTAAATACAACACACAAAATCATATAAAATTAGGGGACAACCGAACAGAATGGTATTAAATCGCTGTAAGCCGAACATTTCGAAGGAAGAACTAATAATCTTCTAAGACTTCCTCTATTAAGTCTTAGAAGTCTCCGAAGTCAGTGGCCTAATGGTTTCCAGATAAACACCAACGTAAAAGCACTTTTGTAGTAAGACGTATTTACCTTTGAATAGAAGCTTAAATATTCATAATTACCATAAGTAAAATAAATAAATATGTGGCTCTTAAAGCCCCAAAGGGCTCATTGGCCGAGCTTCTCTTCCATTACTGTTGTGCGTCTTAAATTTTGGACAGTATTAGAATGGACCTACTTATTTTAGCCGGTTCCGAACGGCAGAACACTTGTGACATCACTTTTTCTGAGCTTTGTCACAGAGTTCTTTTTAGAAACTTTTTTTTTTTTTTGAATATTATTAATATAAAGTTGGTTTAGTAGATTTCATTAGATTTAATTTAAGAAGAGAGTCAGCTTCATTGTGTTGATTTTGTTGGCCTTGCGAAAGCTTTGGATACATAAAAAAGTATGACTCGGAATTGATTTTAATATTTCTGAGAAGTTGCTCAAACGAATTTATGAACCTGTTCACATTGATATAATTCTTACAGTGTTAGGCAATGTTACAACTTATAGCCTAGACAGACGGCAGCCTAATTCCGGATTGCCGAGTTAATTCGAATTAACTCGGGCATTAACTGCAGCTAATCCGCATTAACTCTATGAGTTAATTCTCAAAATTAAAGAGGATTAGGGCAATTTGCGATGGCAACACTGCTGAAAATTGTCTATTGTGAATTTTTCTGGATCCATTTTACAAAATATTAGGTGTGTTCGGTAACAAAAAACTTTCAACATTTGTTAACAGTTTTCAACATGAAAAGCGTTGGCAAACAAATAAATCCAGCTGTCAATTACGAACGGTGAATGTCAATTTACAAGTTTCTGATAGTTTTCAGTTCACGTACTTCTTGTAGATTTTCTCATATCGATAGTGACAGACGACAGAAATTGATAGTGATAGTAATGCATTAAGTGAGCAGACCTAATAAAACAGCAATCAGCGGTTTAGTTAATCCGCAATACTGCCGTCTGTCAGGTTAATATTTTATTCGGATTAAGTGCGGCGGTAATCCGGATTAACGCTGCCGTCTGTCTACGCTATTAAGGACGATCTGTCAAAGATGGTACGATTCGTAGTGCCTCATTACTTTAAATATGTTGTCCAATGTTAGTCAGTATTTGTCTGCCTTTAAAACTATGGTAAATAAATACGACTCTGACTATGATATGCGTATCATTTAAATTTACGTAAATTGTGCCGAAAACGTCAAAACATATTGAGATACTGGCACATTATATGACAAAATTGAATGTTTTTAGAAAAAATTAGCATATATTAATACATTTGCAAATATACTACTATATATTAATACGTATAAGAATGAAATTCGAGAGTTATTAGATGTCATGTGGGTGGTTTTGAAACTTTCTCTTTCAATAATGGACAATTTTAAGAATACACATTCCATACATGTAGCCATACTTTGAATACTTATGAGCTTATATGAAATTATAAATATGTAGAAACTTTTTCAAGAAGAAGTAATATTCATACTAATAAAAATGAAAGTCTTTAAATCTTTATCTTCGTTTTTGGTGTTTTGGTTTTTTTTTTTTTTTTTGCTTTTTGTAAATTAGGTTAGACAAGCCATTAGTTAATCTGATTCAACTAGATTGTGATTAATATCATTATCCCATTTCCCTTTCTTTTGTTTTTTCAAGTGAAGTGCATCGATATATTCTTGGTTGTCTTGGATTCTGCGCGAAAATCAATATGGTTAATTTGGCTCATATATAGCAAGCTTTTCTAATTAAACTTTGTATATGAAAATAGCAAATGTATGACTGATTGCCTTCAACATTTCTTTCAAACATACCTCTACCCTCTACCATTACACTTTAAAGTAGCTACTATACTAATTGTTCGAAAAAATATCTGAAAAATAACAAACAATTATATTACTGAACAGGAATCCCCTATAGAGCTAGAGTTTTTATTGAATCTTTCTACAAATACTAATATCTTATGTTTAGCATAATTCATTTATATCTTTCAGCTTTTTTAAACGTTGGTGCTCTCTGTTGAAAATTAATTGTCTAGCAAGGTTGTTCAGTAAATAGACTTTGCTAATTCGAATTATTTCTTTCTTGACTGGCATACTTAAATCTCTGTGGATATTAGAAGTTCTGGCATATTTAATTTTTTTAGCTCTTGTGATCATTTTAAGTATTTCTGATTGCGCTCTTTGTAGCTTGTCGGCATTAGACGGTGTTGCACTATCCCACATTTGTATGCCATCGATCCAAATTGGCTTTATTATTGATTTGTATAATTTTTTTATTTTATTTATTTTTTATTAAAAACATTAAAGCAATATGAGCTGTCGGAAAATAAAGTATTTTCGGAATTTTTTTTCAGCATTAAAACAACTTGCAATGATAAAATGTTTTATATGATTTTATTAGTTATCTTTTTTTACAATAAATGTCAATTTTTTTTTGCTTGGATCTCGGGCTCCCTGTACACGCTGCACCAGGTCGCGTAGCCCCCCTCCAGCCCGGTTTTCCCCATCGGTGGGACATCTGGACCCTTGGCAAGTGAATCTGGAACAAAAGTTAGATAGGCAGGTTATTCTCCATATAATTTCGCACTGAAATACTGAAGCCGTTTTTTGAAAAGTTGATTTTTACGAAAATGGTGGCTATTTATAAAAAATTGTTAATTTTTTACCTGTAAAATTTGCCTCAAAATCGTGCTTTAAAAATCCAAATTATAAAATATCAAAAATCCCATCCAGTATTTCGATGCAGAATTAAATTCTCGATAATTTTGCAAGGTTTCATCAAAATCGGTTGAAAACTGCAAGCGTGATATATCCCACCAGTTTACAAAATGTCGTTTCGAGATAAACGCGTTTGAAGTTTTAGAAACTCGCTCAGTGCCCTGGGAAATTTTTTAAAAAATCGTCTCGTTACCTCGTTTAAATGTTTCTGGCGGACTATAGATTCATACTACATTAAAATACACACCTCATAGAACATTTCAAGCAAAAAAAAAAAATTCGATTTTTTCAAACCGTCAAAGTGGTCTTCCCCCTTAACACTACAACTAGTTGCAAGATTTATGTGGATTAACAGCCAATGAGGTGATGTGTCGTCAAGTTAAAAGCTTGCTGGACTCTTCATTTACGTACTTCTGGAGCCTCATAGAGTGGGCTTTTGTTTGGTTTTTTGCTGATGAATATCAATGTTGCGAGCGTACCACGGTGTATTGACAATATTTTTAAGGATTTTATTTTGGAGTCGTTGAATTATATTTACTTTGCTTTGACTGGCCCAGCCCAAATTCTATTCTAAATCTGCTTCGTGATAAAGCACGGCACACAAATGATAAGTAGTACCATAGAATTGCTTCGCAGTTATTTTGAATTTGTTAAGATTTTTAGAGATCCCAAAATCAATAATATCTGGAGTATTTCTTTCTATTCGTGGGCCAATAGATCCAGTTGTCCAGCTGATATAACTTCAATATCAGTACTCATGATGGCATCAAAGAGTCTTCTTCCTGTGTGTGTGTGTGTACAATTAAAATCTCCTGTAAAGAACTTCTTGTATTCTTGCTCAGTAATATTAAATTTACCCATAGTGAACAAATTTATAGTGGGATCTGAAAATTATTCTATTGTTTTCTTTTAGAAATCAGCATAATATCAATTTTGTTTTTTATCACAAAATTTTCCAGTTCCCGTTTGTGTTGGCCTAGACCGTTTGCGTTCCAATGACATTACTTGATCATGTTCATGGTTTATTTTGGGAGGGCTTGCCGCAGAATAGTCTGATGCAAGCAAATAGGTCTTGCATACCCCACACCGCTAACAACAAGAGTTTGAATTATTTGTCCTTAGTTGGAACATTTTGGTTTTGTTCTAAAGAACGCTTGCAAAAGTCGGTCGTTGCGAGAAATTTAAAGGAATTGCTCCACTAGTATTGGAAGTATAATTGATGTTTTGAGGATATGTTAATCTACTTTAATCTACGTTAATCTATATTCAGCAGCCACTGTAATTAGTTGTGTGACATCTGCCACAATTGCTGCATTTTCTGGCGCTAGCATCTTGAGTTCGCTTATCACATTTATAGGAAGTTTGCAAATCACCACAAATCACCAAACTCAGGCTTTGCTGCTTTTAATCTACTATGTGTAATAGCTTTTCTTGTAGCGGTCAAGATCAGTAAAAGTTTTTTACACCAATCAACTTTGTTAGTTTTTCGACTAAATCATTTTTCTCTCTTAAGTATATCGAAAGAGGCTTCGAGCATCTCTTAGATTCAGTTTCGGCTTTGTTTATGTTCGACAGAAGGTCAAATCGATTTTTGTTCATAGTATTTGCTGTATTGCTTTTTAATTCCTTTGCATCTGGTGGAGTTAGAGCTGATTTCTGACCCATTTTCCATTTTATTATACATGGCACTCAATGTGTTAAGGAATCTGCTGTACAAAATGACCGTAAAAACAATTGAAAATTGAAAATAGCTGTCCAGGATTGTTCCGAGAGCATTCAAATGTATGACTGACTATTGATTTATTCTCTTCAATATTTTCTACAAACATACTTCATTTCCTCTAAACATATTTACTTCATATCGACTTTTTAGGGGACTCTTCTACAAAATTGCTACTTTTATAGTGACTGTTGAAATTAAAAAACAGGCAAATCTCGAATTGTTTTGCTTCCTTGGGAAGAAATGCTTAACTTGACCTTAAGTTTATATTTTTTTAAAAATTTTACCTGCCTTAACACATGTAATCATACATCTATCTTTCTAATTATGTAGAATGTAAGCTTTTATAGCAGACATGTTATTATGAATTCATATAATTCTTATTTATTTATTGACATACATACGTAATTCCATCATTACATTGATTACACATATACGAATGGTATATTTGCTCATACTAATAAGAATAAATAGTCAATCGGTTATTACTCACGGTTGAAAATGTTGATTGTGTGTGCGATTATTCCCATTGAATTGATGTTAGCATGTACACAGTGTGCTCGCGATAACACGCCTGAATTAAAATAAAAAAAATTCACATTATTTCGAACGGATTTTCTTCAAACTTGTATAAATTGTAGAGATATATGTATATAAATTATAACAAAGGCTCACAAAACTTTTGCCTGGGTTATCAATTATGATCAGCTTTTTTTGCGAATTGACATTTCAACTGACAATCTAATTTTATGTCATTCATGTTATTGTACTTTTGCATTCATCATACAATATTATTATGACAGAGATATTCTCATTGGTCATTATTATGAGATTTTCAATATTGAACTACTAACTATTAACCTTAGAGAGCTGGCCAATTTGTTTCATATTTCGCAGCACTGTTAATCGAAAATGTGCATTAACGCGTTCACACTGTATTATGATTTCTACTGATTACTCATACCGTGATTGTTACTGTTGTTGATTTCATAACGGTGTTATGACATCTTTTTTCCGTTTATACTATGTATAGTATATGCAAATTACTACCTTTGACAAAAGCCAAGAACACATTCTAATTCCATAAAAAAAATAAGAGAAACAAAGCAAGTAATATACTCGTATATGCAAGCAAACATTTTATGCATGTATAAACATGCAAAAACCACAAATATATCAAATAAAAAGGTTAGACATAGTATTTTTGAAGCCTTCTGTCCATCGATCTTGCAGAGATTAGATGGGCAAAGAGCTCTTTCAGAAAAATGTTCTTGACAAGCCTTTATTCTCGGAGAAATGGTCATTACTTGTCAGTAAATACGCATCCCTTGAAAAAGAAAATTTTGAACGATATTTACCTAGCCTAGCCTAGAAGAAGAAAACGAAGGGCTATCCTTCACTAACACGTAGTGGATTCACATGAAGTAGAAAAAGAAGACCCAAATTCTGGTAAAAGGATCAAGTACTGGGGCGATCTCAAAATCGAGTTGACTGGCGAAATATTATGTCATCGGGCGAAATCAATTTTCTGTTATAATAGCCAAAAAAAGTAGATATGTATGTATGTATTTTTGATGTTATTAAAACAAAGCAACAAAGGTTAGAAAACATTTTTAGCATTTCCACCAATCTTTCGTCAGTAATTTTACTTTGTCTCATCTCCATTCTTACCGATTTTTTTAAATTTAGAATGAAATATCGTTAGATTACTACAAAACGTGTACTATTTTTGAATTCTTCAAAATCACATAAAATATCATCAGTTTACAGAACTTTTGTTCGACCCCCCCTCCGTACATGAAAATACTCATAAGAGTACCCGCACTCTTACATGCATATTTCGTAGGTGTATAATTTTCATCACAAAATTACAATGGTCACATTTTCCCACTGACCCCAAAAAAAGAAATAGTAATAAAAAATAGGTAGAAAAAAAGGAAAATCGTCAAGACAAGATAATCGATAGCACATCCACCATACGTGTCCACACTCTCACGCTGCTAAATTGTTATTTCGTATTGCACTTATGAAGAAAGTGAAGATAAAACATGTTTTAATTTAAAATATCGAAAATTATTACTCTATGCTAAAGTGAGAAATTTTATTTCATAGCTTCAGAGTTTTGTTGCATACAATATCTAATTGCAACTTGCGATTTGATGATGATGATGAAGAGAGCAGGAAAATGAAATTATTTTCAAATACTTTATTTTGAAGTAATACTCATATATACACGGTGCGACAATTATATATTAAGATTGCCTCGAGAACACACAATTAAAACACGATATCTGCTAATTGGTCGGTATATTTATTCAAAATTTTCTCCTCCTGATTCAATACACTTGTTATTACATCGATTTAATAGTGATTCAAACGCGTGTTCCAGCTCATTTTTCGGAATTGTCTCCAGTGCCCTAGTCGAAGCCGTCGTTGTATGGTCTGAATGTCATCAAAAAAACATCATTTCAACTTCAATTTCAGTTTTGGGAACAAAAAGAAGTCGCACGGTGCCAAATCAGGTGAATACGGCGGGTGATACAACACACAGACCTGATTCCGAGCCAAAAATTGACGAGCAATGAGTGCTGTGTGTTAAATTTCATGTTAAAATTGTTTTGTAAAATGAATGTCGATAAACATTAAATGTCAACCAAATGTCATGAAATTTTGACAGTTAGTTGAGGAAGGTTGAAGCTTCAAAACGCATGTACTCACACATAGATGGCGCGCTTGGTTGCTGAGATATCGTTCGAGTCTTAATACATATTTGTCGTACCTTGTATTTCATGTTTTTATATGAATGAATACGATTTCTATTTAGAAATGGACACTATTAATTTGTAGACGTTTTTGGTCTGTTCGGTTCTATGCATCATTTAAAAATAAGTGACACAACCATATTTGGAAAGATAATAAAATTTACATATGAAATCTGAATTGTTTTTACCCGCTGATTTATTTAATACTGCGTTTACTGCGCAAAAGTGGCTGTAATAAGATTGTTTTATATACTTTTATATGTCCAGGGTATTATTTAATTGGTCTGCCTAAGTGGACTGTAAGTTCATTTTTAAAGCGCACTTCATATCGAATGCCATACGTTCTCGTTACATTTGCTATAGGCATGAAAAATTTGCCCTGAAAAATATTATGGAAAGAGGTATGTGACAAAGATTGGAAAAAATGATGTCACAAGGGTTCTGCAATTCGGAACCGGCTAATATTAGTATGACTATCCAAAAAAAACCTAACTCGCTCAAAAGTACTGGAAAAGAAGCTCGGCGAGGGAGCCTTTCGGGCTTATAAGTGCTACACATTTATTTTTTTAAGGTAATATTCGATTTAGTTGTTGTCGAGAATTCTTTAAGAGTACTTTCTATGCTATGTTCAGTCGCGAAGTATACAGATTGAAATGCACTCCTTAACTGTTCTGAAGCCATACGTAAAAAAATCGATAGTAAGTGAGTAACCGGTTTAGTTGTTGTTGAGGATGCTTTACGAATCGTTTCTGTTCTTTATATGTTCGCACCAGTTTCCTATGCAGTGCATGAACCTTACATCGCGGTTTCAATCGTCCTCAACGTCGGAGGTAACAACCGGTAACAAAACAAGGTCTTCCATTAGGAATCACATCTGTTCTTTGGTCTTTCGCGAGGTATCAACGCGAAAAACGTGACACCATCAGAAAAAATGAAACCCTTTATCTGTTCTAGAGCCGTCTGAAAGTATTCACTTGTAAGTAAGTTATTGATTTAGGTGCTTAGAATACACTTAGCACTTGAATGAAACGGGTTCTTTAATTTGAGGAAACTTACGAAAAATATTTTCATTTACAATAGGTTTTTTAAAAACCGGTTCAATTGGTATCGAGGCTATAAAATAATTCTGGCTTTTACTACATATTTTAATTATTTGTGTTGTGTTTTTATATTTGTGTGCTTGTTTAGAAGCACATTCGTCTACAAGCACCATGAGCAACTTATTTATATACTATTTATTTGATTTTATTTTCGTTCGTTACCCTCAACTTGTGGGAATTAATTTACAATTTAATTTATGCTAATTAATTTATGTACATATAAGGTATATCACTTTTAGTATATCGCTTTCATTTTAGATATTTGGCAAAAAAGGCGAAAGAAAAAAACTTGCATATACACATAACATAGGCATGCTATTCATCTGGTTTTTATATTGTATTGTACTGTGGCAAACTTTTGTTTTCACATCTCTCTTTTTAGCAATGGCGGGTTTTTAGTCGAATTATATTTTGTGTGAGTACATTGGTGCTTCGACCTAGTAAACTATTTTATCTACATAAGTAGTTTATTTTTATATACATAAGCACATAAGCACTTAAATATTTGGCATTAATAACAGTTCCACTACTTTATTTTGCACTTGTGCTTTTATCTTACATTTTTTCTACCACCAGTATTTATTTTTTAGCAAAAAAAAAAAAAACAAAAAAAAAATTCACAAAAGTTTTTCTTCTTTTACTTTCACATCTGAAAGAATATATGGTGTTAGTTGGTGTATCAAATAACTAGCAAATTTATATATGAAATTCTAATGGAGGTAATTAGGTTCAATTTGCCAGTTTTGCCTGTCTATCATCCTATTGCTCTATGTATCGTCCGTGTTATAAATTATTGTTCCACATCAAAGGAAGTGTTTCAGCATATAATGACATGCATGTTGAAATAATTAATTTGCAATTTAATCAAGAAATCGTCTAAATATACAACATACAAAAGTTCTGCTTACAAGTATTTGAGAAAGAAATGCAGGCAACATTTTGCTTTTACAGATAAATTTATATTTTGTTTGTTTGGAGAATAAATTTCTTTTGCTATTTTCTGTTTTTATTGTTAAATAATTATAGTTAGTATGGTTTTAATTATTTATGGCTTAATTTATACATTTTTGGATTTGCATAATTATAAATATGTAAAAAGTAATTGTAGAGGAGAAATGTGCATGCGTATATTTTCTTTTATACGTAATCACACAGAAAGAAGGTAATTTGTATCATTCGATCAGTTAACTTTGTATGTTAATGAATGATTGAGTTACAATAATTTGGATTTTTTTTTTTAGTTTATCATTAACGCAATTATATACATTCTGTCAAATAAGTACCCGAAAATTCTCATTTTTAATTTTCCCTCTGAGAATATATCAAAAAATTTCAAAATTCATATTTTGTTTGATGTTTTGGGTATGCGGAAAGTGGCAGCGCGATTGGTGCCAAAAGATCTGAATTTTCTTCAAAAAGTGAATCGCAGTAAGGTGGATGAAGACATGCTTGAACGCGTAAATTCCGATCCAACGTTCATCGAACGCATCATAACTGGTGACGAGACATGTGTTTTCGAGTACGACATGCAAACAAGTCAACAATCATCGGAATGGCGCGACAAAAATGAGCCGAAACCGAAAAAATCGCGCCAAAGCAAATCGAAAATCAAGGTGATGCTGACCGTTTTCTTCGATATTCGTGGTGTTGTTCATTCGGAATTCTTACCGGAGGGCCAAACCGTCAATAAAGAATATTATCTTGGCGTTATGAGGCGTTTGAGAGAGAATGTTCGTCGCAAAAGACCAGATTTGTGACGGAACAACAGTTGGATTTTGCACCACGATAATGCACCAGCGCACAAATCGATCATTGTGAACGAGTTTTTGAACAAAAATTCAACAAATATCATCGAACGACCACCGTACTCTCCAGATATGGCCCCGTGTGACTTTTTCCTGTTTCCAAAACTCAAATCACCACTTCGTGGAACCCGTTTTGAGAGCATTGAAGGCATCAAAACTAATTCGCAACGAGAACTGAAGGCCATCCTGGAATATAGCTTTAAAAAGTGTTTCGATGATTGGATTGTTCGTTGGAAGAAGTGTATTGCCTCAGAAGGGGCCTATTTTGAAGGGGATATAATAAATTTAGATGATTGATAAGTTGTTTGTGTTTTATTTCAAATTTCCGGGTACTTATTTGACAGAATGTATGTATTGAATTGTTGACCCATAATTCTATGGTTGTTAATATGTTCAAAATTTCTTTTAAGGGTTAAATATGCGACTAAAATTTTAATCACTCAGTCTCTTACAAAACATGATATAAAGCAAGCTTCAGTACAAATCATGCTAGCACAATAGTGCCACCATATTACACAACAAACAAGAGTCATCTCCATTTTGATGTTAAGCTACGCATTTCCTGCTTATGCATACGTACATGACGATATAAAGACGTTGCGTAATATACGTAATGTACTGGTGTAGAGACATAGGGACCACCTATGGTGATAAGGCTTTGAACGCCTACAGCGATAGAAGAGTTCCGTCAAGCGGGGGCCAACCAACAGTCACGAGCGGTGGCGAGATCCGTGGAGACGGTGAGCAGCGTCTTCTGTCTCAAGCGCAGATAGACTTTGTTGACAGCTAGGGATGCCGTAGGGAACTTCTCGGAGGCCCCTTCTTTTGCGAGAATGAGGGTGGCGCACGGTATCATTCTAGTGCAATGCTCCAACACTCATTCACTCGAGTGGCTGAAAAGGCTGAGTGGCTGGCATGCTAGTTTTTGAGGGTCGTCGGTTTGTCGTAGGGCAGGCTAACGTTATTTTTATATTTTACATGAGAATTATAATGCAATTAATGAAAATAAATTATTTTTAATCGGTACCCAGAATCGCGGCGAAGACCAAAAATTGGTACAAATTGTTAAATAAATGAAATGATAATGTACGTGAGAATTGTAATGCATAACAACGTTGCGTCGTTCATGCAAAATCTTTCAGAACTGAGAAAAGTAACCCTGGACCACGAGGATTCAAGGAAATTACATTTCTCAGCCATCTACAATTTTTTCAATTTCTTAGAATAGAGATTGGATAAGAAAGAGAATAATTGGTAAATTAAGAACTAGAATCAATTAATACAAATACCTTGTAATTAATACAAGTATTTCAAATGCATTATTTTTACCTTTGTGTCTAACAATTCGTAGTAACAAAATAACAATCGATATTGAACAAACTGCATTTGACACAATTTTAACAACTTGTACTCTATTTAGTATTTTTGTGGAAAATTCAAAGTACAAGAAGAATAAAAATTACCTTACAGCCGGCTGGGGGCGACCAAATTATACCCTGCATATGTAGATATATATATAAAAATAGTTTGCTCGAATTCCATCTTTTTCTTTTATTTCCAATACTTTGTATGGGAGCTATTTTAAGAAGTAGGCGTGGCTCGACAGAAAAACTTTTTGCATATAATACTAATTTACACCCGAAATATGGTTGACGTTGACGAAGTACTTTGTAAGTTATGGAGGTTTCAAATGGGATAGTTTGAAGGAGATTTTTAAGATAATTCCGAGGCTTAGTATAGGAGCTATATAAAAAGTGGGCTTGGCTTAGCTCTATCTTGTAAATGTAATTAATTTTGCAATATTAATCCACACCTTATACGCTGAAGTCCTACGCTGAAGTTATTGTTTTTAATTTTCGCAACTTTGTATGGTAGCCCCATTAGGGAGTAGGCGTGGCATGTTGATTTTTTTGCCAGATTATTTCCAACTACCATATTAACCTAAGTATTAATTATGATTGTTCTAGACAGATGGATACAGAAGTTACAGCTATTTCAATTTAAAAGAAATTCTGACATTTTGTATGGAGGCTACTATAAACAATGGGCGTGGCGCGTCCATTTTTTGTGAGTATAGTTGCTATTACAATATTAATCCATACCTTCAATCTAGTTGTTCTACGCTCAATAGTTTGTAAGTTATGGCGGTTAACATTTTTTTTAATTTCAGCAACTTTGTATGGGAACCCCAAGAAAGAGTGGGCGTGGTACGCTGATTTTTTTCCAAATTATTTCGAACTATCATATAAATCTAGGTGTCAATTATTGTTATTCTAGACAGAAGCTTGTAGAAGTTACAGCTGTTTCAATTTAGAAGAAGTACATACACTTTGTATGGCAGCTACAATAAAAAGTAGGCATAGCTTGCCCATATTTGGCAAGATTATGTAGTAGTATAATATAACTCTATGTGCCAAATATTATTGTCCCAGATGGTATATTAAGTGAGTTATAGCAAATTAAAAATTTTTAAAATTCCGAGGTTAATCGCTTTGAATGCTTGGTGTGGGCGTGGCTATTGACCGATCATACCCATCATCAATCCCCTCCGTACTCTTGGATCATAGATTACTTGTGCCAAATATCGTCAAAATAGCTCAATATTTGCTCAAGTTATCGTGCGAACCAGCCAGGTGACAGACAGACGGACGTACGGACATCGTTAAATCGAAAATTTAAACGACGCTGATCACGAATATATATTGCTATATCTATATCTCCGAAGATTCCTTCAAGTGGTCACAAACAACTGACCGAAATGAATATACCTTGCATATTGCATTATGCAGGGTATAAAAAGGTGAAATACTATAGATAATAACTTTCTTTTACGTATCAATTTAATGCAGTTAGCAAATAAAAGATAAAGAAAGAACAAAACAAAAAAAATCTCCTTACAGTCGGCTGGGGCCGACCAAACTATACCCTGCATATGTAGATTTATATATAAAAAGTTTACTCGAATATCCAACTTTTCTTTTATTTCCACTTTGCGAGAAACAATTTTTGCATATACTACTAATTTACACCCGAAATATGGTTGACTTTTACGAAGTAAAAGGATTTCAAGATAATTCCGAGGCTTAGTATGGGAGTATAGTAAATCCAATTAATTTTTCAATGTTAATCCACACCTTAAATTTGATGTCCTACGTTGAATAGTTTCTAAGTTATGGTGGTTAACATTTTTGTTTAATTTCCTCAACTTTGTATGGGAGCCCCAATAAGAAGTGGGCGTGGCACGCTGATTTTTCGCCAGATTATTTCCGACTACGATATTAATTTAAGTGTCAATTATGGTTATTGTAGACATAAGATTGCCTAAGTTACAGCTGTTTCAATTTAAAATTTGTATGGGGGCTACGATAAACACTGGGCGTGGTACGCCCATTTTCTGTGAGCCTAGTTGCTCGTACAATACTAATCCATACCCTAAGTCTCGTTGTCCTAGGCTAAATGGTTTGTAAGCTATGGAGCTTAAAATTTTAGTTTAATTCACTCGACTTTGTATGGGAGACCCATGAAGGAGTGGGCGTGGCACACTGATTTTCTGCCAGATTTTTGCCGACTACGATATTAATTTAAGTGTCAATTATGGTTATTCTAGACAGAAGATTGCCGAAGTTACAGCTGTTTCAATGTAAAATTTGTATGGCGGCTACGATAAACAGTGGGCGTGGTGCGCCCATTTTCTGTGAGCCTAGTTGCTCGTACAAAACTAATCCACACTTTAAATCTCGTTATTCTACGCTGAATAGTTTGCAAGTTATAACCGGTAACATTTTTTTTAATTTCCGCAACTTTGTATGGGAGACCCAAAAAGGAGTGAGCGTGGCACATTGATTTTCTGCCATATTATTTCCGACTACCGTGTTAATCTAAGTGTCAATTATGGTTATTCTAGACAGAAGATTGTAGAAGTTACAGCAGTTTCAATTTAAAAGAAGTACAGACACTTTGTATGGGAGCTACGCTAAAAAGTAGGCGTGGCTCAACCACTTTTGGTGAGGTTATATAGTAGTATAATATAAGTCTATGTGCCAAATATTGTTGTCCCAGGTGGTATATTATGCGAGTTATAGCAAGTTAAAGATTTTGAAAATTTCGAGGTTAGTCGCTTTGAATGCTTGGTGTGGGCGTGGTTATTGACCGATCATGCCCAATATCAATCCCCTCCGTACCCTTGGATCATAGATTACTTATGCCAAATTTCATCGAAATAGCTCAATATTTACTCAAGTTATCGTGCGAACCAGCCAGGTGACAGACAGACGGACGGACGGACGGACGGACGGACGGACGGACGGACGGACGGACGGACGGACGGACGGACGGACGGACATCGTTAAATCGAAAATTTAATCGACGCTGATCACGAATATATATCCATGTCTATATCTCCGGAGATTCCTTCAAGTGGACACAAACATCTGACCGAAATGAATATACCATGCATATTGCATTATGCAGGGTATAAAAATACGATCTAACCAGTCAACCAGCTAGACCAATCAACCAGTGAATTATCTTCATAGAGAATCGTATTTCTTTGGTTGAATAGACATATTTCAATACAATGAAAGCACAGACCTACAAAGAGACGTAATAAAAGTAATAATTTCAAAAAAACTCGAATTTCCTTCTTCCTACAATGCAATAAAAACCAGTTTTCTTCAAAAGATGTTTCGTTTGTGTTATTTGTTAATAAATAATATTTACAAGAATATGTGGTAGAAGTGGGAGACAAAGTACGACCATGTATCACTAGATTAGATAGAAACAACTATTGATTTAAACTTGGAGAAAACAATAGGAAGTTGGATGGCGCACTGTGTTTGTTTTGTTTTGATATATTCATGGAGCGCAAATAACATGTATCTTGCTGTACCCGGTCTAAATTTTTATATATATACCAGATCTAATGGAAGCTCATTCTGTAAGAAACTTTTACCAACAGAATATTGCTCAATCACTTTGGCAGTAAGGCAAAATTATCTGTCACTGTTGATGCTTCGAATATTGCTATAGGGGGAGTTTTACAACAACAAGTTAATACTCATAAAGAATCTTTAGCATTTTTTTCAAAGAAATTAAGTACATCTGAATGTAAATATATGTAGTAAAATTGCTAGTAAAGAATTACTAGCAATTTATTAAACGATAAATCATTTTCAACATTGGCTCGAAGGACGACATTTTACAGCTTATACAGACCACAAACCCCTCATCTACGTACTAAATTCGAATACCGAAAGAAGTCCACGACAAACTAGACATTTAGAATATATAATACAATTTGCGAGTGACATTAAGCATATTAGTGGTGACATTTTTCGGGGTCCTTCAGTTCCTTTCCCTTCAAGAGAGAGAGTTCACATGCTTTCGGATTTTTCGAGCATGCAGGCAAATCAGATTTAAATTTTGCAATTGTCCTTTTCACTCCGTTACTCTTTTCAGCCTATTGCAAAGACGCTTATGACCCCGGAAGAGTGCCATTGGATACCTTATGCATACATTGCATGCATACATGGCATTAAAGATGGCAGAGTTCATAACAAAAACTGTGGATTTTCTATTATTTTGCCTTCTTCTTTTCAGCTACCTTGCAGCCAGCTTTCATCTGCTTTGTGATTACCAGTACCTTATATTTCATTGCCGCCATGACAGCCTCCTGGTTTGCATCAGGTTTAGCCGGTATCGCAGCTGTACTAGTGTTACTAGTGACTTACTGAAGGAAATATTTTAATTATCTAGCATCTCCACATCATCCACAACTTTCGGCACTTTCGATGCCATCACGTTATCGTTCGCCTCAAACAGTAGGCACTCCACAGATGCTGTGAATGAACCATAATCCTCTAGTTGCTTCCTTCGAGATCCAGTGGTACCAGTTACGGTCACAAGAAAAGGTTTGCTTTGTAACTGCTCATCCGATGGAGGACTTCTAATGACTGAAAACTTAAGTAGAAATTGTTCGTGTGTGAGTAAAATTGAGTGAATTTTTAAACCTTTGATATTATAAATTTTGTTTTAAATTAGTTCATCTGTCAAAGGGGGACAACTATCACCCTGAGCTCCAAGGTATGTCTAGCCTAATTACAGCTCGGATAAAAACTCTCTTAGAAGCATGACTTAGCACTGACTCACATCCCTTTCGGGTTGTCAGGGGTTAACCTTAATTTCTGGGGTCATCAATAAAACAAAATTCTCAATTTTGAAGTTGATCCGACCTAGAGGAGGTTAATTGGCATTATGTTGAGTATGTCCTTTATGGTATTTGTAGTCAATGAATTGTTCCTGTCTGTTTGTGGATTACACTGATGGCCTGGAAATGGCTGTTTACGGCAAATACAGAATCGCCTAAAGCGAGGTGCTGCAGAATACCCTTGATTCCGTAGAAAATTAGACCAATAGCTCCGGTTTAGGAGTCAACCCTCACATCATGTAGCACTACCTCCAATCTGCAGAAATAAAATTCCCAGATTCAATTTTTTTTTTTAATTCAACAAGCGGCGTTTAGCATCTCTTAATGAGGTGTCCGAAAAGTTTAATATCAACCTTATCTGGGTGCCGGCTCACAGTTATATAGTGGGAAACTAAACGACGGGTGAATTTATCAGTGAGAGTACAATGCTGGAAACACTTTCTAATAAAGAGCTTATTGGTATTTCAAAAAAAAAAAAATAAATAAATATGTGACACTTAAAGCCCCGAAGGGCTCATTGGTCGAGCTTCTCTTCAATTACTGTTGTGCGTGTTAAATTTTGGACAGTATTAGAAGGGACCTACTTATTTTAGCCAAATCGAATGGCAGAACCTTTGTGAATACAACACACTAACTCTATGATGGTCAATCGGACATTAGAGGCGTGAAGCGAATGAAATGGCTGACTTGTCTTGTTAAAAGAGGAGCTCAAAGACGTTCAACATGACCGGGATTTTTCTGCGGAATGCGGTATGCCTCAGAAGAACTTTAAAGAAAGTGCCAGGGCTCTAGAGAAGATTCCAACTGGCAAAAACTCAAAAGGCTTAAAAGACAAGGTAAATGTTGCTAACAACGGCAAAATGTATCTCTGAAAAGGTCTTCAAGTTAAATAGAGAGAGAGAGAGAGATCAGAAACGTCCACTGACTATCTGACGAGAAGCTCCAATTTGAGATACCTAAATAAAAGGGCTGTTGGAGATATACGACTCAAACAGCCTAATAGCATAGACAGACGGCAGCCTAATTCCGGATTACCGGCGCACTTAATCCGAATAATATATTAACCTGACAGACGGCAGACCGGCTTCTAAATGGCTAATGCTGCTTTATTAGGTCTGCTCACTTACATTACTGTCACTATCAATTTCTGTCATCTGCCAATCTCGATATGAGAAATTCTACAAGAAGTACGTGAACTGAAAACTGAATCAGAAACTTTTAAATTGACATTCACCGTTCGTAATTGACAGCTGAATTTATTTGTTCGCCAACGCTTTTCATGTTGAAAACTCTTAACAATTGTTGAATGTTTTTTGTTAGCGAACACACCTAATATTTTGTAAAATGAATAGAGAAAAATTCACAATAGACAATTTTTAGCAGTGTTGCCATCGCAAATTGCTCTAATCCTCTTTTATTTTGAGAATTGACTCATAGAGTTATTGCGGATTAGCTGCAGTTATTGCCCGAGTTAATTCGATTTAACGCGGTAATCCGGAATTAGGCTGCCGTCTGTCTAGGCTATTACACATACTCTTTGATTGTCCACGAATAGCATGTCCAAGAATTATCCATCTAGGTGTGTTGTTCACAGACCCCTCTGACATGCGGAATATAGCCAGTATCACTTTCTAGCAAGATATATTGATGGCTTTGTGAAATAAAATGTCCGATTTGTTTGGTGCTGCATATTCTAATTGATGCTTCTTTGTTGCTGTTACTATTACTGTATAGAATAATAAAGCAATAAAGAAATTTTTTTCCAATGTCTAACCATTGGGCATTGCATTATTGCTGGTTTTAGTGGGTATTGTAACGTATATTATATATTGATTGCTATTGTATTGACCCTTTAACTATTGCTATTGCTGGCATATCTTGGCTATTATTACTATGAGTATGCTTTTTGTTTATTTTGTAATCTTCCTCTTTATTCTTGTTCTTATTGTTATTGTTGTTATTACTGCTATTGATGCTATAGTCATTGTAGCTTATTTATTGTTCTTGTATAGCCGTTTGTGTGTGTGTGTGTGCTATTGCTGACACTCTTGCTGTTATTGTTAAGTATATAACATTTTTATTTTTATTATTTCTTCAGATGATGATTATTGTTGTTGTTGTTGTTGTTGTAGACTATTCAGTGTTGAAAAAATGCTATCTCTAACGGCATCAGTTACACTAAATAACTGTTCTCACTTTCTTTGTGAACGGCAAAGTTTTTCTTCTTCGAACATGTTGATACAAACACACTGATATATGTATATATATATATGTTCAAATATACATACATACATATCCGGTGGAATTGGTGGCTTTGGAATGCAAACTGATGCCTCTTCTTCCTTTTCTTCTTCTTCTTCCTACTATGATTCTTATTTATTATCTCATTATATTATAGTTATATTTGTATGTACCTCATCATCTGATTGTTATTGCTACATTCATTTGATGTTGCTACCTTTGCTGCTGCTGCTGCTATTATTGTTGTTGTAGTATGCATTGTTACATATAGGTACCTTGATAGAGACAGCTATTTGGTATTTAGACTTACTGTTGTTTACAATGTTATTGTTGTGATTGTTACTGCTGCTACTGCTGTTACTTGTATTAGCTATTTTATTGATAGTACTTTCATTCAAGTTATCAAAAGCTAAGGTTAAAGTTATTGAAATCGGTGAAAAATCCATATTGAAAAATAATAAAAATAAATGTAAATATAACAGCATCTGTTGTGCGTGTTAAATTTTGGACAGTATTAGAAGGGGCCTACATATTTTAGCCGGTTCCGAACGGCAGAACCCTTGTGACATCATTTTACTTGACCCTGTGAAAGATTTCTTGTAGAAAATGCTGGGTAAACACTATGCTCTCAAGTCTCAATGTATTTTTGTTGGTAAGAAATACCCAGTAGGATGGCGACTGGTGCTACATCAATTATTACGTGGACGTAATGACAGTAAACAGAGCGAAGGACGTGCAAATGATTACTCGCGTACCATAAAAAGACTGAGGCCTGCAAAGTATGAATCTTCTGTACTGTTAATGTAATGCCTCCAGTGCCCTCGTCGAAGCCGTCGTTGTATGGTCTGAATGTCATCAAAAAAGCATCCTTTCAACGTCAATTTCAGTTTTGGGAACAAAAAGAAGTCACACGGTGCCAAATCAGGTGAATACGGCGGGTGATTAAACACACAGACCTGATTCCGAGCCAAAAATTGACGAACAATGAGTGCTGTGTGACTTTTTTCTCTCTTTGCTCCATGTTAAAATTTCAACATCAAACGAACACGTGTTTTGTAAAATGAATGTCAATAAACATTAAATGTCAACCAAATGCCATGAAATGCATTGACAGTTAGTAGAGGAAGGTTGAAGCTTCAAAACGCATGTGTTCACACATAAATGGCGCGCTTGGTTGCTGAAATATGGTTCGAGTCTTAATACATTCTTGTCGCACCTTGTATAACTTAAAATTTTGCTTGGAAGGGTGAAGATAATAGGGTTGGCAGTCAAATCCAATATGAGTGGGTTTGAATGGGCTTTGATTGGTTTCATATTGTGCATGATTTTTTATTTCTTGATAGACTGTAGAAATTTTGATGTCACGATAGATTCTGTTGTTTGTGCATTAAGAAAGGCGCATTTGCAATCATAAATAAAAAGTTATATAACTAACTTAACTTAACTTACTTAAAAAAGTATTTTCGTATTTTAATTTCTCCTTTCTTAAAATACAAATCTAAACTGAAACTTGCTGCATAATATTGTATATACTAATGAAGGCATAAATCTGAGAATGGCTGTTACAAGTTACTTACTTATCGATTTAGGCCGAAAATAACATGCTTCGCCAGCCATCTCTGTTCTTTGCTAGCTGGCGCCAGTTAAAAATTCCAAGCACCGTCAGGTTCTCCAGTACTTGGTCTTTCCACCGGAGGTTAGGTCTTCCTCTTCTGCGTCGTCCTCCAGCGGGTTGCGAATATAACACCTTCTGGAGCGTGTTCTTCCATTCGCTTGACATGACCTAGCCAGCGTAGCCGCTGGATTTTGATGCGCTTTAATATGTCAATATCGGCATACACCTCGTACAGCTCATGGTTGCACCTTATTCGGTACTCGCCACCAACGCCGATAAGTCCAAAGATCTTGCGTAGGACTTTTCTCTCGAAAACTCCAAGCATTCGCTCATCCGAGGTGGAAATTGTCCAGACTTCAGTGCCATATGTTAGGACAGGAATGATGAGAGACTTGTAGAGTGTAGTTTTCGCTCTTCGAGAGAGGGCCCGATTTCTCAATTGCTTACTTAGCCCAAAGTAGCACCTGTTAGCAAGAGTTATCCTACGCATGATCTCCAGGCTGACGTCATTACAGTCGTTGATGCTGGTTCTAAGATAGACAAAGTCCCTTACTACTTCAAAAGCGTAGTTGTTAACAGTGACGTCCTGTCGAAGACGCCGAGACTCTTTATTTGTTGACACTTAAGACCCATCCGACGCGACTCTCTGAGAATGCTGCACTGACTGCTCGCGTGTTCATGCCGATTATGTCAATATCGTCGGCATACGCCAGCAGCATGACACTTTTATTGAAGATAGTGCCATTATGTTGTAGATCAGCAGCTCGTATTATTTTCTCCATAATAAGATTGAAGAAGTCGTACGATAACAAATCACCTTGTCTGAAACCCCGTTCGGTATTAAATGCTGCAGAGAGGTCCTTCCCAATTTTCACTGCACAACAGGAGTTATGCAGTGTCATTCTGCAAAGTCGAACGAGCTTTGCAGAAATACCAAACTCAGGCATTGTTGCGTAGAGGTAATTCTTTACCGGACTGTCGAAAGCGGCTTTATAATAAACAAATTATGGAATTATGAAAATCTGGTCGATGGTGGATTTACCAGATCTGAAGCCACACTGATAAGGTCCAGTCAGGCTCGATAGAACCTTGTATGCGATGCTCAGGAGACTTATTCCACGGTAGTTGGTGCAAATTGTGGGGTCTCCCTTTTTATGTACGGGACAGAGAACACTGAGCCTCCAATCATCAGGCATGCTTTCATCCGACCATATTCTGCTTATAAGCTGGTGCATGCAGGTGAGCAGCTCATCGCCTCCGGTCTTAAATAACTCGGCAGGCAGGCCATCAGCAATATAAATTTTATCATATTCAATTAATTCTCAAAGCAAATATATACATATAGCTCAGATCAACTAAATAGAGAGAGAGAGAGAGAGAGTAAATTTAGTATTTGATGTAACATAGAAATTAAACGCTTTTATCTGTGTCAGGTGTCAGGTCTATAAAACAATGCACCTCAAGCCATATAATTGAAAGATATTAATATATTCACTTAAATTCCTATCGATGTCTTAATCATAGATAAATTAGAAATTTTTTTTTTTTTTTGAAAAAGAGAAATAATTGAATTAATTGATTATTTGTTAACCTTTTGCGGCATTTAATTGTTGAACAATTTTCTCATAATATTCATACTGGCTATTTCACAGGCTATTATGATGCACTAATGCATACGTAGTATGTATAAAAATAATATTAATGCTTTCATGCCTCTAACTGCATTATTCCTAATTAACACTATCGAAAAAATTTCACCTTATTTTTTTGTGTGTGTTGTTATTGTTATTATGATTATTTTCAACTTTCTTTGCGGTCTTCTTCTGGCTTTTTTTTTTATAAATTTTTTCTATATACATTCTGTCAAATAAGTACCCGGAAATCGGAAATTCTCATTTTTAATTTTCCCTCTGAGAATATTTCAAAAAAGGTTGGCACAACTGTCAGCCACTATTCTGTGAATTTTTATTGCTATGTGTCATTTAGTTTGGTTACGGCGTCATTAGGAATAAGTCATCATTTTGTGTGCGTTTTTTTTGAAATATTCTCAGAGGGAAAATTAAAAATGAGAATTTCCGGGTACTTATTTGACAGAATGTATACTGTATGATTTTGAAGTATTTAACGTTATAATGCCATTGTTAATAATTATTATGACGTGTTGCTGATGCACATGAGTAACAGATCTAGCTGCAATGCATGCCATACAAGAGTTGAGTATTTTCACACAAAATAAAACAAACAAAAAAAAAAACAAAAAACAAAAAAAAATCTTAAAAAACCGGTAGGAATCAATTTTATCTCCTCTTATTATTCTTTCTCATAATGGGGGTTTTACATACATACTTATACCAATTTTTGCTTATATAGTGTATATCTATAAATAGTACCGCTATGGCAAGTAGCATTTGACGCTTTCTATGCTGTTTCTATGCTTGTGATATTATTAAGAAAATCTACTTTGGTCAAGCTGGAATTGGGGGAAGGGGGTAGAGCGGATTATATTTTTCTATCCATTTTCACAAAAAAAAAATAAAAAAAGGAAGCAAGCAAATAAAACTATAATGAAGTATGATATGAGAAATATCATATAGTAATTTTTGATTTCCAATATGAGAATGTTTTCAGCAATAATTATAATGATGATGATGATGATGATGATGATGGTAGTGAGAATAATGATGAAAAACATAGATCGAAGTAAATGTTTCCAAATTTACTTTCATTTTTAATCGATTCTTTTTTCTTTCTCTAATAATTTTACTTAAGTACCTTTTGCGAAGCTATATCTACCTGCATATGCACTCATTCGATTGTATACTCGAATGCATGAATAATAATCACTTCATTTTCCTACATATTATTATTAAAAAAATTTTTGCTGTTTTTTTGTTGCTGTCGAAATAAAGCTGAGTTAAATTTACATATGAATGAATATACTATTGATGCCATTGTTGTTGTTGAGTGGTTGCTTGTATCAACGTTGAATGTGATTAATAAATATAATTTTTTATTTTATTTATTTAGATGATGGCATGATGCGATTTTAGAAAGAATTTCTAAATTTCTAAGAAAGACTTAGGAAACGAACGTGATTTTTCGAAATTATATGCGAGCAGTATGCATGGAGTGTTTTCATAGTCAAACACTTTAAAATTTCGAAATAAATAATATGCTGAGCTAAAAATTGACTCTATTAGGAAGATAATTTTATGCAATTAGTATCTGAATATAATACAAATAGTTGGCTCAATGTTGTTCATCCCACAAAAAAATAGTACAGAGGCGTTAAATCGCAAGATCTTGCCACATAATTTACTGATCCATTTCGTGATATTATATTTACAATCATTTCATATAAAAACTAAATCACATACTTATATGTACGATACCAATCTATATTGCAAGTTAAAGTTATAATACATCTATATACAAGATAAAGTTATGGGGCACCAAATGCCAGTCAATCATTTAAAAATTCTTTTGGTGGCACAAATATTTTACTACTTTCACATTATTGGATTTCTAAAGTATAATCCATGTTTATATTAAAGGCTTTTCCATTAGGGACATAACAATTTTATCTATTAATAAAACACAGAAATATTTGAGATATTGAGTTCAAATTTATTGTGGTGGATATATTGCAAGCATTACATTTTATGAATGAAATTCGATTTCGATCATATGACCATCACGAGCCCGTTTACAGCGGTCGATACTTTGGGCCCAATTTTCCAACACTCTAGCACACATTTCGACCGGAACGTTGTCAATTTCACGTTGGATGTTGTCTTTGAGCTCGTCTAAAGTTGCTGGCTTGTTGGCATAGACCAGTGACTTGATAAAGCTCCATAAAAAGAAATCCAATGGTGTTAGATCGCATGAACGAGGCGGCCATTTGACCAGATCATTTCTCGAGATAACACGTTCACCGAATTTGCCTTGCAATAAATCGATAGTGATGTGTGCTGTGTGGCTAGTGGCACCGTCTTGTTGAAACCACATATCGCTGATGTCAAGTTCATCCAATTCTGGCCACAAATAATCTTCCAACATAGCACGATAGCGCACTCCATTGACGGTAACATGACGGTCGTTTTCATCCACGAAAAAATACGGCCCAATCACACCTCCGGCGGCATGAAAACCGCACCAAACAGTAACTTTTTGCGGGTGCAACGGTGTCTCAAGAAACACTTGTGGGTTTGTTGCTGACCAATAACGCATATTTTGCTTATTGACAAAGCCATTGAGCCAGAAATGAGCTTCATCGCTGAAGATGATTTTTCGCTCTTAAAGTTGCGACCACCGACTCAGAATTTCAGTAAAAATTTTTAATAATTTCCAAACGTTACTGATTCGTGATCTCTACCATGATGAAAATGTTGACTTTAACTAATGTTTTGACATTGACAGTTGATAAAGATACGAAATTGTTATGTCCCTAATGGAAAACCCTTTATAATTAATTAATAATTGTACTCATATCTAGAAGGAATTAATACAACACATAATTACTAGAGAAGTTGTGAATGACTTTATGCCATGTGCAACTAAGAGTACAGGGTGATTTTTTAAGATCCTTCGGATTTGATTTAAAAAAAAAACACGTACAAATTTAGAGAAATGTATGAAATCTTTATTTGAGTTGATAGAACGATCTATATAATTCAATGTTTAACGATGATTTCATGTAAATATTTACCGTGACTGCGCCTTAAATGGTTCATACGCTGGGTGCAATTTTCTCATGAATAAATTCTTCAAAATTGGCTTACAGTGTGTCAACCGTTGCAGGCTTGTCGCTATAGACATGAGCCTTAACATAGCCACACAAAAAATAGTCTAAAGTCCGCCTAGATTTAAGATCTAGGCGGACCCAAACGTGAAATAAACTGTTCACCGAACTCGCCTTTCAATTGGGCCATAGTTTCGCGTGCTGTGTGGCATGCGGCACCGTCTTGTTAAAACCACATGTCAGCCAAGTCCAGCTCTTCTATTTTGGGAAAAAAAAAGTTTGTAATCATTGCACGGTAGCGCTCGCCATTCACTACCGGCCCATAATCCACATCAAACAGTGCATTTTTCAGGATGCATTAGCAGTTCTTGCTATGCTTCTGGCTGCTCTTCACACCAAACGCGGCAATTTTGATTGTTCACGTATACATTCAACCAGAAATGAGCTGACCATACGATGCACTTTCTTAATCGAGCATGCATTGCATGATAATAAAATTCCATAATTAATCTGCAAGCGTTGTTCGTTTGTAAGTCGATTCTTGGTTAAATTATAGACTAAACTGAACATGTTTGACAGTTGCATGTTACACGAAAACAGCTGAGCTGCCAAAAACAGTGTTGCCAAAAAATCACCCTGTACTATATGTATTCATACAGATAAAGGCTATACATATACTAAGTCATCTGTACATATTTACGAGTATATACAAGTATATACATATGTATGCACATTAGGGTCAACCTCAACATCACATGTATAGTATGCTATTATATGTTCGATGATGCATGTAAGTTTTGCATGTTTGCCTTTATTAAATTTTTTACATATAATCATATTTTATGGTTTATAGCATGTTTTAATAGCAATCATGCATATGATGAGCAAAAAAAAAAAACTAAAAATAAAAACCAAAATCAATATTACACGAGTACATACGACATGAAAATTTGTTAGAAAGAAGTTAACTTTCGTTTATTTTGCTGACTTGAGCTTAACTGTCAGTCATAATGCTAAAAATATTTAAGATTTGCACATACTACTTATACATACTTTCAACGATGAAAATATTTAAGAAGCTTAAAAAAACACTTTCACAATGTTCTAGTGCACATGTGTTAAAGTATATACTACACATACTACTAAACATATATATACTACTTCCACCAAAATACGATGACTTTCGGCAGCAGTTTTCTTCATATTAAAGTAATGAAGAAGAACTCCCCGCAAAAACACTCATTCAGGCACAAAGTTCTACATATTTGAGTGAAAAAAAATTATTGTTGTTTATGCTTCAAATAAATGACATATACTGAGAAGAAAGACATACAATGACAGTAGCTTTCCAACGCATGTTCGGAATATTGGAACGATGGAATAATAATCAAGTTACGCCATCTCTTAGCAAACCGCACAAATTAAGTTATAGATCCAATAGATAAACTCCGATGACCAGTGTGGGTTGCTTGTTTGGTATAGCGCATAAAAGCTTTTCAATTTCTGCATACATTGAGTCCACATATTCATTGTCGGCAGTAGATGTTGGCATATATATCTCGATAACATGAAAGTCCATTGGGCTAGGGGAGAAAGATACCTTAAGTAATCTCCCATTGATCGCTTCGTATGAATTTGAATATATTGGAAAATTTTTATTTACGTGAATAGCAGTCCCATTCCTGCCGGTTTTCTCTTTATAATATCCCTTTTCCCTTTCCAGTGTGTCCCTGATATGCCACAAATCTCGATGTTTTCTCTAATCAATTCGCGTTCTAGAAGATTTAATTTACCTGTGGGAAGCACAACTCTTACATTCCAAGGGCCGATTTTAATTTGGCTATTTCGTAGTTCAATTTTATCTTTCTGTCCATTCCATTTCCATGTTTGTTTGTCTCAGTAGCAGATTTCCCACGATTGGCCTGAGTGGTCACCAACACGTGGCCGGTAGCATATTTCACACTGTCTGGCCCGGACCCAGAGTAGCGCCGATCAATGATCGGATCGTTCAGGTCTATATTCATATTAATCTTATTGTAAAGCATGATCCATTTCGAGGTTAACTACTTTTTTACTTTTTCAAAGAAAAAAACACAGAAAATTCAAATTGAATGGGGAATATTTATTATCATTTGAAAGAACATTCTTTGGCATTTATTTACTGAAGATTATGTCTTTCAAATGTTGTCCGCGGCTACGTCTCAGATGGTCCATCCGTTGAGTCTAATTTTCGATGACTCATTCGAGCATTCGAGCGTGATGTTTTGCTCCAAGGCCTGAATCGAAGCGGGTTTGTCCGCATAAACTTTAGACTTTACATATCCCCACAGGAAAAAGTCTAACGGAAGTGAAACCAAATGTCGCGGAGATCACAAGCTTCAATTTCAGGCATCAAATAGTCGCCATTGACGGTTACGTTCTCACCGGCATCATTTTTAAAGAAATATGGACCGATGATTCCACCGGCCCACAAACCACACCAAACCGTTGTTTTTTCTGGATGAAGTAGCAGCTGTTGAATCTCTTCAGGTTGCTCTTCGTCCCAAATGCGGCAATTTTGCTTGTTTACATACCCATTGAACCAGAAATGGGCCTCATCGCTGAACAAAATTTGGCTCGAAAACGTCGGATCTTCTTGGATATTTTCAAGAGCCCATAGAGCGAAGCGATGTCGCTTGGGAAGGTCGGGCGGCTTCAGTTCTTGCACAAGCTGTATTTTGTATGCTTTCAATTTAAGATCTCGACGTAAAATGCGCCAAGTCGTTCCATACGTCAGTTCGAGTTGCTGCGAACGACGCCGAATCGACTCTCCACGGTCTTCGTGTATGTCTACTTGGATCACTCAATACATTCATATATATACGCGCTTATGGGATAAGTAATCAAGTGGATTCCCCTTGCCTGTTTGATTCCAATGCCGTTGACTGCCTGTAGTAGTTCCTCCGCCTTTAGGGGCGAGATCTCACCCCCCAGGACAATAGAGTGCCCTACCCAGTTTCCAGGTTGGGTCGCTTATTCCGGTGATCGTTCGGTTTCCATGGTAAAACATGGCCTCATAAACTTTCTGACTTCTACAATACGACCACTTCTCTACAGTATATGCATACACATTCACTCTAATTCATGATGCATCATTAAAATAACAACTTAATTTATTAAACAAAAAAACTCACAAAATGAATGGGTACGTACAAGTATGCAGAAACAGCTAAAGCAGTAAAAATTATAATAAAACGATTACCGCAAAATTGTTTGCTACCAAAGCGCAACTAAATGCAGATAAGCTTCAGTGAAAAGGCACAAACACGCTGCAAAACACTTGACAGCCAACGACAATAATGACAACAAACGACGCGACTATTATTAGAAGTTACGACTACCAACAAGAACAACCACAGCATAACAGCATAACAGCTACTTATGTATAGTAAATGATAGATAACAAAGGTAGGTAACTACGAGTAGCTACATACATACAATTGAGTACTTGAGTACAGCAAAGGAGGAAGAGCCCAACCCGATTTATCGTTTATTCTATATTTTACATAGAATGAATGATTTTGCCTGTTTTATCATTACTCGTCTGGGTGATAATGATGATGATGAAAATGATCTGTCTTCTTGTTATATTTATTACCAACTTTGTGTGTGTTGACAATTTTAATGCTAATGGTTGTAATGTTTAACTGTTTTTTTTTTTTTCTTTTCAACTAGATATTTATTCTTGGTTCATTTTAGTCGTGTCGCTTCTATTGCAAATACAATTCTTGTGTGATTTTTGATCTTGATATATTCTGTATGTAGATACATTCAGGCACAATTATGACTAATACTGTGTTATCGTATTATATCCGACCGAATATTAAACAGGTCACGTAACGAGTGACCTGTCAAATTGAAGAAAAATTTGAAGAAATATTGACAAGTAATTCAAATATGTCTCTTAGTGTACTGGTTAAAGCATGAAGATATGTTAGGGTATTTGATATTTTTATATTTATATTTATATTTATTCATATTTTGTTTCTTTCATTTTAATTTAAATAATTTTTTTTTTATTTGTAACATGAATTGAGCGTATTAGAGACTTTGTTAATTACTCATAAAGCTTCTATTAATAAAAAAAAACCAAGAAAAATTTATAATAAAAAAGATCCCAAACGGAAAAAAAAAATCTTTAAATATCAATTTTAATTTTAAAAATTTGTGAAAGGTAAAAAAAAAATTGTACTAAAGTTAATATTTTATATAATATTTTATATTTAATAGCAAAAGTGGATACATAGTACCAAGAAACATTGAAAGAATCCACACTCTTAAAATATTAAATGAGGGGGAAATATTCTTCCCAATTTATTTATTTATTTATTTGTTCATTTCAGTCAATGAACTATGTTCTTACAGACTAAGCTTAGAGAAGAAAAAAAATATATACGCCCATATAAGACGTGGTTCAAAGTAAAAGTTCAAATTGGCGATCAAAATTACTCAATAAATTCGCAATTTTTTCTTACAATATGAGTATCAAATACGGGTATTTTTAATTTCTTTTCAGTGATATATAATATTTATAACCTATTTTTTTGAATATTTTAAAAGTTATGATTAAAATAAAAAATTTGCATTTTTTTTTTCAAAAACCGATTTTTTTTTTCTAAATAATCACTGCTGTCTTATATTTTTAAAAAATGCTTATATATTTTTAGTATTTCTTTTAAGTTGATAATTCATGACATTTTTTCAATATGGATGGCTTACGATAGAAATCCTGTATGTCTTCAGTTTGGCGTTAGTTTCGCGACCACCAGTATTTTCGGATCAAAGTCTTTTTTGATAGACGGCTTTTGGCTGTGAGCAAAAAAAAAAAAAATCTTATAGGCAAGACGCCGGCTTCGCGGCAATCAGTATTTTTGGATGAAAGTCCTTTTTGATAACCGGCCTTTGGCCGGGGGCAAAAAAATCCTCTGTATGTCCGACGCCGGCTTCGCGACAATCAGTATTTTTGGATAAAACTCTTTCTTGATAGCAAAAAAAAAAAAAAAATAACCCTTATAGGTCCGACGCCGGCTTCGCGACCGTAAGTATTTTTACAATATTTACATTTATCACTATAATTCTCCTTTGTCCTGCTACTTTTTCCGTATTCACTTAATTGCAGTAGACAAAGTACGAGGGCTACCTAAGTAGGAAAAAAAAACCTTTTTTTTTTTTCAAAAACCATCTCAACATATTCTCCTTTTACTTCGACACACTTAGTAAGATGATATTCCAACTTTTTTTATACCATCTGAATAATACTATTTCGGAAACCCCGTTACAAAATACACGTTAGTTTCGGTAATCACTTCTTCGTTTGAGCTTAATCTTCTTCCTGCGAGCCATTTTTTTCAAATTTGGAAACAGGAAAAAGTCACTAGGAGCTAAATCTGGACTATAAGGTGGATGATCAACCAATTCGAAGTGTATTGCACGTAATTTTAGCATCTATCTAATGCTGTGTGAATCTGTACGTTGTCTTGAAGAAAGAGCACTTTTTTCTTCTTTAAATGTGGTCGTTTTTTCTTGATTGCATCATTCAATTGATCCAATAATGCACGATAATACTTTCCTGTGATTGTGGATCCTTTTTCAAGATAATCGATAGGCAATATTCCGACTGCATCCCAAAATACAATGGCCATAACCTTGCCAGCCGATTTCACTGCCTTCGCCTTCTTCGGAGCACTTCCACCAGCTTCCAGCCATCGTTTCGATTGATTTTTGGTTTCAGGTGTGTAGTGGTGGACCCACATTTCATCAACAGTTATTAATCGACGCCAAAAATCAACAGGATTACGTTTTATCATGTCCAAACACCGCTGTGAAGTGGTCTCTCGAACTCGTTTTGGTTCGACACTGAGCAAAAGCGGCACCCATCTTGCCGATAGCTTTTTCATATGCAAAAGTTCATGCAAAATGTTGATCACACATTCATATGAGATGTTTACCATTTTAACAATCTCACGCAACTTGACTCGGCGATCATTCATAACGATATCGAGGATTTTCTAGATATTTTCTTCAGTAACCACCTCTTTTGGCCTTCCTGTTGATGGGATAGTTGCAGTGCTTGTTCGGCCGCGTTTAAATTCTGCAATCCAATATTTTACGTATATTGACGTTTTTGATAAGATTTTACAATTTTTTTCCCTCAGTGTATTAAGCCCTACCATCGCCAAAGAATATAATGACTATTTAATAGTAATTATATAAACAGCAAACATATATAATTGAAGACAAATACCAGCAATAATACCCAATTATAATAAAAAAAAAACAAAAAGATTTCAAATGCTTGCATTCATCGATAATTGATTAATAAGCACAGAAGATCTTTCTCAATAAATAGAAATTAAATGACTAAAACAAGAAAAAAGATAATAACTACTGCGAAAAGGTAAACCAGAAAAAAAAAAACGTTAGGGAAATACGAAATTTCTAAAATTTATCGTCTCTCTTTGGTTTTTGCTTTTGACTAAATTGATTGAAATATTTAGTTAATATGAACATGCCGCCTTGAAGAAAGTGAAATGTTCCACTAAATAAAAAAAAAAAAAATCAATTAATTAGTAAACAGAAAGAATAAAATTAAAATAAAACTACTACAAATTGACGAGGAAGTGGAAATATACATATTGTACCTATACGAAAAGTAGAAGTAAACAAAACCTAAAAATTTAGCACAAAGTGAGCGTTTATAGTAACTCATATGTAAATTGATTGGCCGTCTCCTTTCGCTTTTTGTTCATGTTGCTTTAGCTTCTTTTTGTTTTCAATTTTTTATCTAATAAAATTTAAAACTATAATTTGATGGAAAGGAAATATAAATGCTAATGAGAAAGAGAGAGAGAGAGAGTAATAAATATGCATTAATTTTATAGCCAAAGAATTGAAAAAGTTATCATTTCAATTCACTAAAAGAAAATATACGACTACGTAGTATGTGTAGAGCGTTATGCTAGTGATTCATTAGCAGTTTAAAAATAAAAACTTTATCCAATTTAAAAATTATTGTTATTCAACTTATGTGTGATTTATGTGAAAATACGTCTATAGTTTTCCATTAAAGCCACTACTCTGTAATATTCATAATTCTCAAATGGATTAAAAGCAATTCAGCATAGATATAATGTTCTTATTTGTTTTACCAGCCATCCACAAATACTTTATAGCTTTCACTCACAATTTGGTCAGTAAGAAGAAGCAAATAGTAATAATAAATGTTATTTTAAATCCAAATAAATAATCTAAAATTCCAAATTTTTTTAATGTATGTATCCAGGTCGGAGCAAGAGGCTTAAGATCAAACAAAATTCATGAGCTATTTGTGAAAATTTATGTATTACGAGGATGGCCTTTTATATTTTTTTTCAGGTATGATCTAGTACGTTTTCGTCAATTGCCATTGGAAAGTTTGACATTTTTTAGCATAAACGTACTCAGGACCTTTTGATGTACTAGCACTATTTGTGGTGTTTACTACAACCATGTCAAAAAAATGGATTTAACTCCTGAACATTTACGAGCTATGATTTTTTACGATTTTCGAAGTGAATTATCTCAACAACAGTGCTTCGATCGCCTTCATGCGGAATTTAGTGATGAAGCAGCAGTCTTCCAGACAATTTAACGAATTAAAGCATGATCGCCATTCGCTCCAGGACGAATTTCGTAGAGGTCGTCCAAAATCAGTCATTGTACCAGAAACCATCGATGCTGTGCGTGATAATGAAAGATCGTCATGTGACATACCGTGAGATAGAGACATCCTTGCATGAACACTTAGCACTGTGAGAAAGATTTGTTCTAGTTGGATCCCGCGTAACTTAGCAATCGCTCAAAAAAGGTTCGTGTCGATTGGTGCAAAGAAATGATGAAAAAATTCGATCGCGGTGCTTCGAAAGTCATTTATAAGATCGTGACAGATTACCAATCATGAATATATGCGTATGAGCCCAAAACAAAACAGCAATCGACCGTGTGGGTCTGCCAAGACAAGTCAAACCCAACAAAAACTGTATTCTGGAGGTGTCTCAGTAGGAGCGGCAAAAAGGGCTCCGATAAATGGTTTGAACTTATGCAAAACTGTATAAACTTTCATGGAGAATACTTTGAAAAACAATAAAACCATTTTTGATGACAACCAAATGCATTTTCATACTTTTTAAATAAATATAAAAAGCAACTTCGTATGATATAATCGAATTATTTAGTGATTGCTGATTGCTGTTTTATTTGGTCTGCTCACTTACATTACTATCACTATCAATTTCTGTCATCTGTCACTCTCGATATGAGAAAATCTACAAGAAGTACGTGAACTGAAAACTATCAGAAACTTGTAAATTGACATTCACCGTTCGTAATTGACAGCTGGATTTATTTGTTGCCAACGCTTTTCATGTTGAAAACTGTTAACAATTGTTGAAAGTTTTTTGTTAGCGAACACACCGAATATTTTGTAAAATGGATGGAGAAAAATTCACAATAGACAATTTTCAGCAGAGTTAATTCGAATTAACTCGGTAATCCGGAATTAGGCTACCGTCAGTCTAGGCTATTATCTCGAAACTGAAGAAATGATTAACTCTGATAGTTATAGTAACGTTTTAGATCAGCTTTTCTAACTGGTTTGAATTTTTTTTGTATACGTTTGAACTATAATCAAATTCCCAAACTATTTTGGCATTAGGGCTTCATTTTGATTCAAATTCGCAGCGATTTATGCTTAACGATTTTTTATTCCATGATGATGAAAAATCAGCAGCAGCAACAGATCTGCTAGATCCGCAAGTAAACAATTTTGGTTGTCATTTGTGGACACTTTTTTTTTTATTGTTTCATCAATAATAAAACACTGCTACCTAAAAAAAAAATAACCCTATTCGTATGTGTTTCATGTTCATCTACCACTTATCCATGTGAGAGTTTTTCTAAAAATATCCCATTATATTTATCTAAAGTAGACCTCTAACTACGAAAAATATTGCTGAATCATCCAACTTAATCTACTAGTACTCCATCTACTACTGGTACTAAAAAGATTACATTTACTGCCGCCATTACTAACCTCGTCCGTCTTAAATATTCCTGTTATTGTACAAGTAGCAACAACAGCAATAATCTATAAACAATTTAATAATAACATAATTTGCATCATTATCATCATCATCATCATCATCACCACCACCATTATTGGCAATAATGTTAGTAATAACAACATGGTTCGTTGTAAAACATCATCGCAAAAATTCAACACGCACACATGTAAATCATATGAATACCAATATACCTGCAGTCCAAACGAGAGTCAATTATTTTTTCGTAGTTAGTTATATAATGAGTTAAAAAGGAATTGGGCATAGCGGTTGTAACAATGTAATGACACGATTAATTAAAAATAAATATATAAACAGACACGTTCAAAATTTGGTGTTCTTCTTCCAGCTTGCTTTGATTCGACTGACTACTTATAATCTGTTAATTCAAATCATCGATAACATTTCGATAGTACAAATGTGCAGAGTTGCAAATTTTAATCACAAATTTGTACATCAGTGCAGGGTTGCATAAATTTGTTAACGCCGTTTGTCTTAACGGCGGTACTTGTATTTTAATTTAATGTAGACAGGGAGAGCGTATCAGTTGATTATATAAACTTTGACCTTTTTTTTTTTTTTTGTAACTATTGAATGAACTCTATTAAGTTGTAACTTAAACACTTTGAAACTGGCTTATAATTGTTCTTATGATATTTTTGGTTTCCTAATTAACACAGTTGCTTCGATTATAGTTCCATAAAAACATACATATACCGTTGATTGGGAGAAAGATTGTTGTATGGGGGAAAAATGTGTGTGAAATCACGGTTTTCCAACGTTGAAGTAATGATACATGACACATTGGCTGAAAAAATGACACATAGGTGGCATCTCTAACCAACAATCCATATAATCCATATTCCAATTCAATCCATATAATGTATGAAACACAATCCGATCATTATCCAGTGAAATCGGTCGGCAATGAGAATGACACTAATGATGAATAAGTGGCATGACATGAGTGTCATGCAGTCGCCACTTATCAGTCATCGAGAAAAGCCGATTGTTACGTTCTATTTTATAGCCTAGACAGACGGCAGCCTAATTCCGGATTGCCGAGTTAATTCGAATTAACTCGGGCAATAACTGCAGCTAATCCGCATTAACTCCATGAGTTAATTCTCAAAATAAAAGAGGATTAGGGCAATTTGCGATGGTAACACTGCTGAACATTTCTATTGTGAATTTTTCTGGATCTATTTACAAAATATTAGGTGTGTTCGCTAACAAAAAACTTTCAACAATTGTTAACACTTTTCAACATGAAAAGTGTTTCCCCTGAAAAATACACTTCATAAACGAATTTATATTGATGCGTCGATAATCCCATACGTCGATGAAGTAAAATATAAAACCGAAATCGATTAGAATTTTAAATGGAAAAACTTTCTTTCATCATGTGGGTACCGTAGCTCAATGGTTAGTGTGTTGGCAATCTGATCTATAGGTCGTGGTTCAATCCCCGGCTGATGCATAACAAATTTAATATCGAAAAGATTTTTCTTTCGAACGGTACCCACTTGTCGGCAAGCAATTGGCAATTCTTCCGACAGTAACAACTTGCCATGAAAAAGCTTCTAAAAAAAACTCTGTGACAAAGCTCAGAGAAAGTGATGTCACAAGCGTTCTGCCGGTCGGAACCGGCTAAAATATGTAGGTCCTTTTCAATACTGTCCAAAAATTTAACACGCACAACAGTAATGTAAGAGCCCTTCTGGGCTTTAAGTGCCACATATTTTTGTATTTATTTTCTTTCATCGAGACATGTAGAAGAGAGAAGTAGTTCGCTGACTTTAAACGCGGCCGTACAAACACCAATGATGCAGAATGCTTTGGTCATCAAAAAGAGGTGGTGGCACAGGAAAACATCAAAAAAGTCCACAAAATCGTTTGGCAAACCCTAAAGTGAAGACATCGTAGGACAGTGTCGGTTTCATTTTGCATACACATTGGTCCATAAGAGATCTGCTTTCCAAATGTGTGCCGCGTTTGCGTGCAATGTAAGCAACTCAACAGCGTGTTAATAATTCTGAGGGCTCTTTGGAGCTATTTAGGCGAAACTGGACGAACTTTTTGGATCGGCATATAACACTGGATCACTGGAACACTTGGATCCACCAGTTTAATCTAGAGTCAGGTATGCAGTCAACTGAGAGGACAGCAGCTGGCGAATTTCTCCCAAAGGGGCCTAAAAAATGCAACGCGACTACTTTGAAAAAGGCCAGACCATCAGTAGTGACCCCTATGTGAACAAACTGATGCATTTGAAGGAAGAAATGGCGAAAAAACGGCCCTTAGGAAAAAGTCAAATGTGCTTTTTCATCAAGACAATGCACCGTGCCACAAGTCGTTGGCTATCATGGCGAAATTGTACGAAAACAGTTTGAATTACTTTCGTACCCACCGTATTCGCCATATTTAGCTCCCAGTGACTTTTTCTTGATAACAGAATTTTAAGCAATGCTTGCCGGAAAAACGATTGTGCTATTGAACTAAAATAATAATAATAATTCCGAATAGATACGGTCAAAAGTCTATGAAATCGAATATAAACCAAAATAAATAAAATAAATAAATACAAGATTATCAAAAATGGACGGAATCGAATCAAAACCACGCCTACATCATATACAAAATTTAACGTCCGTAGGTATGTTTTCACATTTTATTCACAAAAATATAAAATTATCAAGATGAACTACTAAAACTAATATTACTTGACCACTTCCATTATACTACAAGGGTATTGTATGTGGCAACTAATATATGGATAATATACATGCTATTACATTTCCCTCTTGTTGCTGTTACTTGTTAGTTGTTCCCTAGTGACCCACTTTCGAATTCTATATACGAGTATGTTTGCATGAGTTCAACTCGGTGCCGAGTATACCCAGACATGTGTATATTATATATAAAATGCCAAGTCACACTTACCCAAGTGGATACTACTTGTATGTATGTAGTACCTATTACAAATTATATTATACATACATATATACTACATGAAATGATGTGATGTGATCCCATAGGGCTTACATATTTATTGTGGTAGCTGTTATTGTTGTTGGTAGTATGGTTCTTGCAACACCAATACCAATATAGTCAACATACTCGCATATATTCATGCATTGTGTTACTTCCTTCTTTTTCTGTATTTTTTCTTTTTTTCTATATATTGTTTTTATTTCAGTTTTGTTGGTGTTGTTGCTACCAATGCTTATCGTATGTGCAACATAAGTCATGTAGGGGCTATAATTTTAATTTAATGCTACTTATTTTATAGGTATATAGCTACAGTACCATTTTTGTTGTTATTCTTGTTGCTGGATTTGCTAACGGTGTATGCGTGTGTATGTGTATGTACTTTCATATACATCGTCATCTCTACATATGTATCATGTATATGTATGTACACTCAGCAGAAAAAGTCTGCGTACAACCCACAATGTAACATCAGAATGCTCGAAAGTACATTTTGTATGTAAAATTTATGGTTGCAATTACATTCTCGACTTGATTATAAGTCTTCTGAACAACCTCATAGCATTTAAATTATTATAAATCTGGTGGCACTGTATTTATCGATAAATTTACATTTATAACTAAGTTGGCAGCACAGAAAAAGTCTGCGTAAAAGTAGTAAAAAGGGGATTCCCCGCATGATAGTTGGATATAAAAGTTATATAAGAGCTTTTTACGTATTAATTTTCACACACGTTATTGATTTAAAAGGATTTGCAGTTATTTAATCGCCTTTCACATCTAATATAATCAATGCAGCTGAAAAGAAAAGAAACAAGCCCTGCGGAAAGGGAAATTATTGTCAAACTGTTTAAAGAAGGGAAGAAGTATTGCGAAATTGGTCGAACTGTTGGAAGAATATATTCTTCGATTCAAAGAATGGTAAAAATTTCCAATTCACTGGTGTTTTTGTTTCTCGCCCACGATCTGGACGTCCATCAATACTAACAAGTCGAGAAACTCGCAACGTTTTACAATGCGTCCAGCAAAATCCAGGTTTTTCAGCACTCAAAATTGCTCAGAACGTAAAAGAAAAGTTTAAGAAGGTCATCTCCGCTGACACAATTCGAAAAATCTTAAAGCAATATGGTAGAAAGCCGTACATATCATTGATTAATAGACAAAAGCGCATTGCTTTCACCAAGGAGCACTTAAACAAGCCCCGAGAGTTTTGGGAAAGGTCATTTTCTCAGATTAGAGCAAGTTTGCATTTTTGGAATCAAGGGACGTAAGATTGTATAGAGAAAAAAAGGTACAGCATTCGATAAGAAGAATTTGGTACCGACGGTGAAGCATGGTGGTGGTGGCGCTATAATATGGGGATGCATGGCAAGCAACAGCGTGGGACGAATAGAGTTTATTGATTCAAATATGGACAAATATATGTACGTAAACGTTTTAAAAGCGAACTTGAAGCAGAGCGCGGAAGATTTGGGTCTGGGCCGTGACTATTACTTCCAACAAGATAATGACCCGAAGCATACTTCCAATATAGTTAAGCTTTGGTTGCTATATAACGTTCCAAATCAGCTTCGTACGCCTCCACAATCACCTGATAGAGCATTTATGGCATTTACTCGAACGCAAAATCCGCCAGTGTCAAATTACATCGAAGACGATGCTGAAAGAGGTGTTGCGCGAGGAATGGAACTAAATATCCTCAACAGAAACTGCTAAGCTAGTCGATTCAATGCCAAAACGCTTAGCAGAAGTTTTAAAACGTAAAGGCTATCCACCAAACTTTTAATTTTTGTGAAAGTTTTTTGTTCCTTGTACGCACACTTTTTCTATTGAATTATTTAGTCATGTTTCTGTTTTTGTTTTTTTTTTTTCTTTTAATTGCTAAGAAATGAATTTCCTGAATCTTTATAAAAATGAAGACTGAACGTTATTCAATGAATAAAAAACATATTAGAATTTATAAAACTTGTATTAAGATCATTTCCTCAACGAAGTATTATTTTTTATACCTTGTACGCAGACTTTTTCTGCTGAGTGTATATGCATATGATGTCACTTTTTTTCCTTATTTATTTTCTCTTTCCATTATGAACGTATTTGTTCCTATTTTATTTGCCACACACATCTGATGCATATGCACACAAGCCCATGTGATGGCCCTATAGTAATTCACACAAATCGGAGATCGGAATAATATTCTTTTCAGTGGATAATGCATATGGGAGATTTTTGGTCTTTGTTGTTGTTGCAGTAAATGATGATGATATTCTTAAAAATAAAATAAAGAAATATTTGGCACTTATATACCCCGGAGGGTACAACCCTTTTTACAACAATTTTTCTGAACTTTGTCACAGAATTGTTTTATAAACTTTTCTATGGCGAATTGCCAATTGTTTGCCGACAGGTCTTTTCGATATTACATTTGTTATACTTCAGCCGGGGATTGAACCCACGACCTACATATCAGAAGGCCAACACACTAACTACTGAGCTACGGCACCGATATGTCTGCAATATAATACAAAATAATTATTAGAAAGGTGATATGTGCTTTCGTTGGAAATAATTTAAAATTTCTTTTCATTCCAGTTATTTGAAAAATGAAAATTTTTATGAATTCCCTTTATCATCATCATTACCATTGTCATCATGAATGACAATATTTACTAAGTGTCATAACCTAAAACATGATTCTCAATATTCTGCTAAATATGTGTTAATTACTTATTGATTCCGTTGAATGATTGAAACAACTAATTATTAAAAAAAAATTACTAAAGTACATATTGAGATCAGGAATCATTACAAAAAGATAAATAATTGTATGGTCTTCGTAAAATATTGGCAAAAGCAATGATTGCAGAATATACCTCAAATTATATTAAATTACCTTATTATCAGACAAAATATCTTTTTTACGTCTTCGTCTAAGAGGTTGATTTCTTGCTTAAGCATTGTATTTGTGGGTAAGCATATAAGCATAATATAAGTCATTATCCAAACTTCATTCAATAGGTACAATACGCAAGCACATATTTCTAGGTTCAGCATTAATACAATAACAGATGTAAGATGGAGGGAAAAAAAGACTACACAGGAAAACAATTAATTAAGCGTGTGACATTCTAATAAGAGCCTTTAGCATTTTTACTGCTCCAATTCCAATCAGAAATACATGTTGCGGGTACACAGAGTTCTATGGAGTAATGCATATATGCACCCTATAGGCAAATAAGTATAGGCAATTGTACAAGGTCACTACATTATTTTCGTCAAGAATAACTTTTCTAATAGATTGTCATTCTAAGTCATTACGTATCTGAGCACATTATCGATAAAAGAAGGGTGTGCTCTACTCAGTGACACCTGTTTCCCACTGGAAATCTTGACAGAAAGTCAGTATATGAATCGCTTTACGCTTGAACAACGTTGGGAAATAATGCAAACTTATTTCCAAAGTTTCTTTAATCTCAGCGGTTATGTTAAGAAGCAAAACTGCCGCATCTGGGTATCGGAAAACACGCAGTAATCGTCGAAAAGCCAGATATGGACTTGGACGATCTTTGGTTTCAGCAGGATGGTGCGCCATGCCACACAGCCCATACCACAATCGATCTTTTATGTGCCAAGTTCTGTAACTGTGTTATCAGCCATCTCGCCGATGTCAGTTAACCGCCTCGGAGCTGCGATTAAACGTTCTTAGACCTTTTTCGTGTGGTCCCGTGAAGGACCGATATTAAGCGAACAATCGGTTAACGATTTTTTGAATTTTCAAAAAGAAACTTGTACAGGGTGGTACATTCAACCTGTATAAGCATCGAAAGAAATGATGGCGTAAACAAATGTGAACGGAACGAACGTACGGGATCCCTCTTAGAAGCGGGAGACAGAAGGGATGTGCGATGAAAAACAAGTTCGGGAGGAAAAATTAATGGTGGGCGGGCACACAATTTACACCTCTAGATGCGACTGATGGGAGCGCTGAGAGTATTTCATGAAAACATCGGTAACATAGTTTACCGTTATAGAAGCAGCCTTTTAACGGTGCGAACGATGCGAGATAATTTTATAAAATTTTTATAAGGGAGCCGCGTTAGGGGCGCTTTCTGCGCTTCCTGCGCAGCCATGGGATTTTTTTTTGCCGATTTTCAATTATTTTTATTTTATTTTGCAGGTGAGTTCCCCATGAGGTTTAAGTACAAGTTTAGGGAGATACAATAAATTAGGGTTAGCCTTACATATTAACCTGATTGAGACGATTTTTGTGATGATTTCATTTTGTTTATTGAAGTGCATATAAAAGCTAATGAGGATTGGTCTTACAATTTCTCCCAGTGAGCAATTCCTTAGTGAATATGGTGTAATTTGTCGAATTTCGAGTGTTCCTTCTAAGGAGTTAAGGAAGCTGGGAAGTATATAGAGGGAAAATGTTTCGAGAGACTCAAATAGTGGACGTTGGCTTTGCATTTGACTCCGATTAAGACGATTTCTGGTGAGATATGGGCTTATTTGCCGATTTTCAAATGTTTTTCGTTCATTTCATAAGGCGACCACATTAAGTGGTAACCCCATAAGGAGGTCGACCTTAATGACATATAAAATATTACAGAAAAATACTGGAAAAGTAAAACTAAACGATCCTGGATTTTATTGTAATTGTCAGAACAAAAAAAGGGGGGAGAAACCAATAATCATATTCTCTATTTGTGCCAGGCTTTAATTTGTTGGGGTATCATCGTCAAACAAAACTAACATCGCATGTCATATTCCTACAGGGTAATTATTTGCAGTGTACACTTAAATGCTACCAACAACAACAACAACAACAATAATGATTTCATCAATAAGAACAAATATGTTAACATAAGTTAGTATTACCAAAATGGTAAAATAAGTCCCATTACCTTTCACAGAGGTGGAAAAACTTGAATTGTGCCTTCATGATTTTGTGGGTATCTTTTTATTAAAAAAAATAAAAAAACATTCATTCCTACACCTATATATAGAAATATGACAACTAATTACACAGCATGCAATTCAGCGGTGAACGAATAAGTCAACCAAGCACAAGCGTGTCTATGAACCGTTATATGTATATTATAAGAGTAAAAGAGCACCAAATATACTATACAATGAGACAAAGATAAAGAACATAGATAGTGAGAAGTACCTACAACATACTATAAATATATGAAAAGAATTTACCATCAAATGAATACACACACACACACACACACACACACCATTGTATGCACACAAATTCAAAGATGTGAAAATAAGAATGGAAAAAAAGAATTCATGTAACAAAGAATCGCATTTGTTCTAATTTCTCATGTTTTTTGTTTGTTTGATTGTTTTTGTAAAATGCAAATGTGACATTTTAGTTAGTAGTACTAGTACGAGTAGTGTGCACATTAAGGTGGATCACACCTCATACAAAAAAGAAGTAAAAAAAAAATGTCACACCTAGTTTATATTATTATGGTGAAATATTCTCCGGACAAACATATTTTTTTTTTCTTAATCCTTTTGCAATCGCCAAAATGATTTTTTTATTTTAGTGTAGTTGTTGATTTTCCGACATTTGAAAATGACAGCTCGATGAAACGCTAGGAGGGATATAATTACTTCATATATGACTCTGACATTGCACCAACCATTAAAAAAAAATTTAGTTCCTCTGACTCTACCCCTCTAATCATATATTTTTCCATCATAACCAACCACAAAACTTCTTCATTTGAAGTATAAGGCTAGCTCTGAAAGGACCAATGACGAAATGAAATTTTCATGAAAGGTTATCTCCCCATAGAAAGCAGTTTTCTTTTTAGAGAAGGGTAAGCATCGAAGGGTGCCGTGGCTCAGTGGTTAGTGTGTTGGCCTTCTGATCTGTAGGTCGTGGTTCAATCCCCAGCTCATGCATAACAAATTTAATATCGAGAAGATTTTTCTTTCGAACGGTACCCACCTGTCGGCAAGCAATTGGCAATTCTTCCGACAGTAACAACTTGCCATGAAAAAGCTTCTAAAAGAACTCTGTGACAAAGCTCAGAAAAAGTGATGTCGCAAGGGTTCTGCCGTTCGGAACGGGCTAAAATAAGTAGGTCCCTTCTAATACTGTCCAAAATTTAACACGCACAACTATAATTGAAGAGAAGCTCGGTCAATGAGCCCTTCGGGGCTTTAAGTGCCACATATTTATTTTTTTTTTGTAAGCATCGAAGACATTAAAGTAGTGTGGGTCTTAAACCAGCTAAAATGTCCTGTATGTACAAACAACTAGTAGAAACGTCAGTTACTTGGTCGGAAAACAAATTGACGGAAGGTCTCTCATATGTCATATTGTGCTAATCGCAAGGTGATTTTAAATTACCTTAAATTATTAAATAAGTCGCTAAGTTAATCTTCCAGGCTCAATTCCTGGCTGGTTTTGTTTGCCAAAGAAATGAGTAACAAAAGATACTTGAGAATTGCCATAAACACACAAAGCCTGCTACAGAACCTGCTTTCAAAAGTTGTATGTACATTTACGGGTAGATATTAACCGTTATTGAAAATTTAATTTCGTTATTACTCCTTTAGTTTTAGGGTTAGCTGCGTACTTCAAAAGGAACAGTTTAATGGTTTTTAAGGGCTTTAATTTTGTGATGGAAAAATGTTTCTTTAGGAGGGTAGAATCAGGGGAACTCAATATGATTTTTAGGAGCTTGTTCAATGTAAAATATTATATTATATTACATATTATATTATATATAGAAGTTATAGCTTTTCCTGATAGCCTTTCAATAAGCTAAAAATTTTAAAAATCAGAAAATCAACAACTGTGCATTAAAAAAAAAAAAAAACAATTCGGCGGTTCTAAAAGGGTTAAGAAAAAAATTTTGCTTGTCCTAGGAACCTTTCAACATAATCTTTCAAACTAGGGGTCAAATTTTGATTCGTGATCCACTCTAATGTACATACGTAGGTAATGGTATCTTCTATCTATGAAATACAATGCTGAAAATATCCATACACACGAGACTATTATTTTGTAGTTAGATAAACATTATTTGTTCATTTTATATATACTAATATATATACGGGTTAGAGATGCCAATTTTTTCTGTTTTCGGATTATCCCGAGATTTTCGGGATCTCGTTATTATAATCATGAGATCTCGGGATTAGTCCCGGGATATAGATGCTCATTATTTTGTAACTGCATCGATATTGTTCGAGAAACGCTGCTACCAAATATTGTAATAAAAAATTAATAAATGGCTTTTAAATATATTTTTTTATTTAAAGTGAAAATTATTTCATTAGTAACAAAACAAATTATAATAGTTAAAATTATACGCATTTAATTAGTGAATATATATCTGATAAAGTATCTTACATGTGAAAAAATCTCGATGCAAGAAAACTTAAAAAGTAATCGAATGTATTTTGTGGTTGAAATGTATTTTTTAATCTCGTTTACGGTTACGAGCGTTATCGTCATTGGGGAGGCCCAGTTAAACATTGAATTGAAATTCCGAAAAATGTAGAACCTGCAAACGTAACTATCACACCCTTCTGCATAATAATACATTTTACATAAATACACTCCCTTCTTCTGAACCGGCTCATTGTAGTACTCGTAAGACTGATTGACAATTCCATCCACACAGTTTAGCAAAAAAACCCTCTACCGTTATCGCTTCAAGTAGCTATGTAAGTTCTTGCTATAGAAGAAAGAATTTAGAAATTTGACCAAAAAGAAATATCTGGTCGATGTTAGATTTACCAGGTCTAAGGCCACACAGATAAGGTCCAATTAGGTTGTTAAGCATAGGCTTCAATCTTTCACTCAGTATGCTCGATAGAACCTTATATGCAATGCTAATAAGACTTATTCCACAATAGCTGGAGCAGATTGTGGGGTCTCCTTTCTCATATATGGGACAGAGAACACTGAGCCTCCAATCATCGGGCATACTTTCATCCGACCATATTTTGCTAATGAGCTGGTGCATGCTGGTGAGCATGGTATTAAACCATTCGGCAGGTCATCAGCACCTGCAGCTTTGTTGTTTTGAACCTAACAATGGCCTCTCTGGCCTCGTCATGGTAAGCTGGTGCAACATCTACATCATCATCCGTGATTGTGGAGTTCGAAGCGTCGCCATTCAATAACAGTACAGATTCTCATTTTTATCACGACAGTAAGAGGCTCCCGGATTTAAACCACCACTCAGGCGCTTGATCTTCTCAAAGAATTTTTGAGTCTCATTCCTGTCTCTACTTATCTCTGTCTTCTTACACTCGCGTCTTTCCTCACGTCAATCTTTCTCTGTATGCGACTTCGTTTGTTCTTTGCGACATATTAACGTGTTCCCACCTTAGCTGAAACAAGGTAGTGATCCGAGTCGATGTTGGCACCGTGTTACCAGATTAGCCTCGTTCCGTTATTCGAAGTGTTGTGGTGGAGGCTGAGTTTTCCGACGGTTGTCCTAGCCCACCCTAGCATTAAAGTCGCCAAGAACGATTTTTATCTCGTGGCGGGGGCAGCGATCATAAGCTTCTTCGAGGCGATGAAAGAAGCTATCTTTGGTCATCCGTCGAAGCGTGGGCACATATTCGGCTGACGTTGACAATTTTTGCCTTTATGCGAATTATTGTCACCCGTTCGTTCACAGGTGTGAACCTGTAATAGATTACACAGGATGCTCTTTTAGAGCAACCCTGTCCCGTCGATCGCGTTTCTTGGACCTTTTACCACACCTTTTTCTTCATATGCTAATTTAGTCTACAGTGCCCAGTGAGCAGCTCTGTGCAGAGTTTTATCTCATTTCTGCTGAGGTTTAAGAACAGTGTCCGCCTTAACATGTGCGGGATGAACAAGTCCCTTCGACTGCCACATGCCCGTTTGCGCTTTCCAGTATTCGAGTAGTCTCCCTCTCACATATCAAGTTGTTTATGAAACTGTTAGAATTAAATAAACTACAATTTTTCATTTATAAAATAAAATTATTTTAAAAATCTTAAACGACCCAAGATCAATTTAAGATTTATTTATCCGAAATCTATTTATATGTTCACAAATGTCTTAAAACATAAAATTACAAATATTCTCATTTTTTTATTTACACATAATAATTATTTTTGTAATTACAACGAAATATGAGACAAAAAAATCATTAAAAATTCTAGAAGACTAAATTAAAAATATACTATAACAAATATGTATATTTCTATGGCCCTTTGTTTTAGTGTTTTACTAGTTACTAATGAAAGATTCTAACTCCAGAATATCAACAACTTATATGTATGTAGTAGGTGCATAATTAAGTTTAACTAGAAAAATAGTTCCAATACAATCGACTCCACTACCATCTAACCACCCACATACTAAATTTGTATATTCTCTTTACACTTGAGTGCTTAAATTACCTCACTTTATTTATAAAAGCGCCAGCAAAAATAAAAAAATATTAAAACACAGCAAATTCCGCAGATAACGGCAAACCTCATGCGAGTGAGTTTACACGAGTAATCATAATAATTTGAAGTATCGCAGAATCACAACAGGAACTACTAAAGAAGTACAAACAAATACGAAGCATAGCAAAAAAAAAAAAAACTAACACAATCACAAACAATAACAATATCAACATTATATGCAAACGTTCTGCACTGAATATGTCAAAATTTTTGTTGAAAAACGTTATACTTATGTACGGGATATCTAACGAATAAAATGAAATGACAGTGTTGCCAACCACAAAGATATTAAATCAATAAAACATTGTTTTAGAAATGTTAAGCCTGATTAACTCTTTGATATAAAAGAGAATGTAAGAGAAAGAGACAAAGAAATCGAATTTGCACTTGCATTATGTGATTATAAGTAATGCACTTTTTTTTTATTTGGATTAATGTATTGTATATTTCACCATTAACAATGCTATTTTAAATGCGGAATCGCTTCCCACCCATCAACTACAACTACAGCGTGTGCCAAGCAGCTTCACTATTGATGGAAAACTGGACAATATGGAGATCATGTTAAACCTGGATACTGGTGCATCACATTCTATAATCAAGAGCGATTTGGTAGAGAGGTTTGAGCCTTTAATGGGAATAAAATTGCATATAGCAACGGGTGAGGATGCAGAAATTCTGGGTAAGATAAAGAAACGAGTATCTATTGGAAATTGCACGTGGGAACATGAATTCATTGTGGCCGCCATCATCGATGACGCGATGACGGCTACTACGCTATGCAAATGTCGAGTTACCATTGAATATCAGTTACAATCGTAGTCGAAACATCAAACGACTGCTGGCATATCAACGTCAAGAGGTTCCAGCAAAATCAAAAGCAGTGATTTGGGCACAGATGAATGTGGATAATGGGACAGGCAAGTTGTGGGTAGTGGTGCGGATAAAGAAATAACGAATAAAAACATCATCCTTGGTAAGACTTTAGTGGAACCTAAAGAAAATGGAATGGTATCGGTGCGAATATTAAAACCAACTTGTTTAATTTGCACTAGATGGTGCAACTGCTCACATAGCCAGGCCTGTTATGACAGAATTGCAGCGAAAATTCCCCAATAAACTGATTTCAAGAAACTCCACATTCCGTTGACCCCCAAGATATCCTGACCTTACTCCACCTGATTTTTTCTTGTGAGTATATTGCGAACAGGAAGTTAACAAAACCAAACCAACCAATTTGAATGATTTGAAGCAATCCATTCGAACGCTAATTGAGGCAATTCCTGCTACAAACCTCCAGACAGTAATGCATAACTTATTGATATAATGTTGCACATGCTAATAAACCTATGCATAATAAAAATATATTATCTTTCAAACAAAAAAAGAAAAAGTATTTGAGTTTCTTAATATAGCAATATTCATCAGCCACCCTGTATTATAATTTTCTTTTAAAATCTCTTCTTAGCCCATTTTGCTACCAAATATTGAACAATGTTGTGTATATTAGCCAAATGTTTACACACAAAAAATCATATTGTAATTAATCAGCTTTGCATTAATTAACAAAAATGTAACGAATCGAATTTAATTTTAATGCTAAAATTTTCAATCAAGCAAATTTTTTTAATTGAGTTTGAAATAAATAATGGTTAGGTAAGTTTTTAATAATACTATTAAGGTTATACTAATTTTAGAACATGTAGAATATTTTATATATTCTGGTATTTTACAATATTACTGTGGAATTGAAGTTGCGGTGATATCAGTCCTTCTTAATGTAGCTCCCATACAAAGTAGTTCAAATAAAATATAAATGTGGATGGATGGATGGATTATATCCTGCAATTTGTTGCGTTGGAGGGTTTTTTAGGTGAACACCCGTGTCAAACGCGAAAGGAGCTCGCTGAACTTTTGGGACAAGCCATTTCATTACGTCTAAAGAATATGGATATGATCCAGAGTATAGGAAATGGGGTTTTATATGACCTGAAACCAAGGGACATCGAAAGGCGATATTTAATGTCTGAAATGCTGCTTCAACATAGGTACAAAGAGAAGTCTCGGCTTCATGTTGCGCAATAGGTGATGGGAAGTCTTACTTCACCCGACTTGTAGCTCAGACATTGGCCCTTCTGACTACCACTTGTTTCGATTAATTCAGGATGTCTTGCACGAAATATTACATTTGTGTTGATTATTCATTGATTTTTCACCAAGAACTGACTTACGCCAGAACAACGTTTAAAATTGTGAAAATTTATTTCGACAATTAGTGTTCTGTGAGAAATGTTTATTTTTTTGTGTTCTTTGGCCATTTTATGGTGTTCATAATCGTCTAACTGAACAGATTATTCCCGAAACAATCAATAAATTGCAAGATCTTGTTATCTGATGACGTTTAATTACTTTTAATTACATTTATGACGCGTAATTAATTGGAATATTGGCCGATATGCTCGAAAGAGTGCTCGAAAATTGAACCCATAGAATGGATCATGGAACAGCCATTTGCGGACAACACTTAATAGATATTATTTTCAAACATTAAATGTCATATATGGGTGCCGTAGCTCAGTGGTTAGTGTGTTGGCAATCTGATCTGTAGGTTATGGTTCAATCCCCGGCTTAGGCATTACAAATTTAATATCGAAAATAGTTTTCTTTCGTACGGTACCCACCTGTCAGCAAGCGATTGGCCATTCTTCTGACAAAACAACTTGCCATGAAAAAAGCTTCTAAAAGAACTCTGTAACAAAGCTCAGAAAAAGTGATGCCACAAAGGTTCTGCAGTTCGGAACCGGCTAAAATAAGTAGGTCTCTTCTAATTTAACACGCACAACAGTAATGGAAGAGAAGCTCGGCCAATGAGCCTTTCGGGGCTTTAAGTGCCACATATTTATTTATTTTTTTTTTTTAAATGTCATAAACCTAACTTCTAACATGCAATTTTTGATTTTTAAATTGATTGATTTGACTTCCGGAAGCTCTTATTTGATCACTCTTTGGAACCATATTCCGATAATTACAACATAGTTCCGTAGAAATGGATCAAAATGAAATTTATTTTCAGCAACAAAGCTTGACCAGCAATATCGCTGTATTTAGGAAGAAGTAGTGTTACAATATTCCAACTGGTTCGGAAACAAGAGTGTCTAGCATTAAAGGGCGTCTTTGAACTACAAAACTAAAACGTCTCGTCTTCGGCTGAGAAAGCGATATGTTTGTTGGGATATAATGGATTGATTATATTTATTACTGGATTATACCACACAACATTACTTTACAAAGCTGGAGGCAGAAATTGTGGGAAAAATTATTTTTCTTCCCCCAGACAATACGCTGCCTCTTACTTCAGCTGTTATGATGGTGAAAATCGTCAAATTATGATTTCAATTACTTGACCAGGGCACCAAGCGTCATTTAGGAGACTTGTATCGAATGAATTATATCCACGAACTATGCGCTAATATTAATACAGTTGAATGCTCTGAAATTCGACCTGCTTGGTCATATGAAGTGAATGGGAAAATGTTAGAGCCTCGACGGTCATAAGAGGGAAAGTTAAAGTGTAATTAAAATTCAAAAGCAAGTTCATTTTTGAAAGAGAAAAATACTCAAAATCAAACAACAAATATGCTTTAAATGGGTACTATAGTAAATAATATTACAAAGTAATGTAAATGCAATGAGAACAAAGCAAAATTAGTAAAATAAAACAAAAACAACAAAACTTTTGCAATGACCTAAAAAATGATTTCTTTTTTTTTTTGTTTTTTTTTTTGATTTTCATTCTTATACATACATAAAGTAACTTATATTCGTATACGTGTATTCATAGTTAAAAGCGAAAACTCTCTTGAAAAAAAAAAAAGTAAAACAAACAAAATAATCACCGACAGCAATGGTAGAATAAGATAATATGCAAATACAAATAAGAATGAAAAAAGAAACTCGTTCCCGAAGGTATAATGAAAAAACTCATCAATCATTGTGTGCTTAAGGGGGGTCATTTTCAGTTTATTATTTACATGTAGCCATCCAGCCAGCCAAGCAACCAGTCAGTCATTCAGTCAATCAGATACTGAGTCAGCCGTTGAGTTTGAATCCCTAAGCAAAATTACTATTGAGCTTAAACATCAAAACAATACTGGGTTCATTTTTAAAACAAAACCGACACAATGCAAATAAACAAAAAAGAAAATGGAAAAGACTAAAAATTGTTTTTTTATGAATAGAAAAACCCACGCCTTTAAGCCAAAAAAAAAAAAAACAAAAAATTCATAAAAATAAAGTGAGAATTAATATTATTGTTGTTTACTTATATTTAACTTCACACAATATCCGTCCCATTAGCCTAGTTACCTATAAAATAGCCTCCAACACAGCAGTAGCAACAATTACAACATCGATCAACAATATGCCAGGAGGTGTGAACCTTTGTACATTTTTATATTGTATTAATAAATTGAAAATTATAATATCGATTCGAAATTGATTATCAATATGTCTTGAAATAATATCTTATACGCAGAACTGCCACGGCGTAACCATCTACACAATTATAAACATGTAAATCAAAAACAGACGCAATAACCCTTCCTATCCCGGTTCTTCCTACCAGATTTGATCATATTCTAGACTGGTATGAAAAGAAAAATAGTATTACTGCCATTTTTCGGGCAAAAGTGTTATTCTCTTCTCATAAATCTTCTGGCATTATTGGGTACTCTGAAGAGTAGTTTTCACAAGTCTGTTTTGAACGCAGCTGTTCACTGTTAAGCGACTTCTGTAGTGCTCGATATGAAGGGCAGTGGTATAGTCCGAGGTATATATAGAGAATACATCAAAATTTCACCACGTAATTCTCACAATTTTGAGTAGATCATCAAAATTTTCCTTGCCTCGTCATTATTTTGATGGAAAACAACGCCCATTCTGCGTTGTCTTCCATCACCACGGCCACTTTTCTTAAAGCGCTTTATTAATCTTTTAGCTGCTTCCAGTACAGCTCAGAAATAAGTGTTTGATCTAATAATATCAGCTCACTATGTAAGGACTCCTGCCAAATGTACATCAAAGCTTTTCAGGATATCATCATTGTTCCCACTTGATTTGTATTATCATCTTTTTTGAAGCACTTTGTCTATGATACACTTGCTCGATTTCGTTTTTCCCAGTAGCGATTAACAGATTTAAACTTACTTGTACAAATTTGCTGTGGAATAGGAAAATTCAACAAAAATAATATATATATATATATATATATTTTAAATATTTATTTTGAAAAAAAATCAAAAAAATAAAAAACTTTCAAACAAATAAAATTACCCTCAAAATGGGCCAATTTTTTGGCCTAAGTGCGCATAATCTAACCTAACCTAAGGCCTGCCGCTTTTGGTGAATTTTTCTCTAACAGCTCGCGAATGGTGGTAAAATGGTGTATTATGTACACCCGTTCTGTAGATTTATACGTATTATTTCTTTTTTTTTTGGTTCAAAACTCCCCACCGAAACCAGGGAAAGGCTTGGTAAATACTGTGAGTTCTCTGCACCATCAGCTGCAATGGATAAGATATTTAACTGCGCTCTATAACAATGTGTTGTATTAAAATGTGAAGGAAAACATGTTTACAACCCATTACAATACCGTTCGTTAGAAATATCCACCGGTCCAAAAAAAATGAAAATTTGAAAAGATCGAACCCTTAAACGGTTGTAATATACGGGAGTAAGTCTAGTGGGAGAATATGCCAAAAAGAAAATTTTAATGAGTGCATTCCGCTAGAATCTGTTCCTAGGCGGCTATGGGCTTATGCTTTTTTTTTTTAAGCGAGACTTTAACTCGCTAAACAATCCTCAGCTTCTCCCGGAACCACCTTAAAATATTTTGTTGAGAGGTCGTTCGGATCCTGAACTCTAGTTTTCGAGTTCAGGATCCGTCATGAATTCTGCGCTCTCTCTCTCTCACCTCGTTTCGATAAACCGGACCCGATGTATATATGCGTGGTAATTCGCGCACTAAAACATTTATAGGATGCATACTTGCGATAACTAGAATCGCATCATCAGATACTGTACGGAAACCGTTAGACACTCGTAATGCACTAAGGCGATATGTCGCCCGAATGCCAGACATATACGTCGTCTTGAACGTGGTTTCTACCTAGATCGGGGCTGCATAAAGCACAATAGAAGTTATAACCGTTGCTAGTAACTTCCGTCTGCTGGCAAGTGGTCCGCCTAGATTTGCCATGATATACGATAATACTCATTACATCTTTGTTGCTTTGTCACTAAGTGCAACAAGATGATCTTTAAAGGACATTTGTGTGTCGATACGTACTCCGAGATACTTAATGTACGGCTGAGAGATTATATCATGGCCGCAAACATTAAAGGTGAATACCTGACGCACTTTCCGGGTGCTCACAAGTACTGCTTCTGTTTTTTTTTGACTGCTAGTGCCTTCAATGGGTGCCGTAGCTCAGTGGTTAGTGTGTTCGCCTTCTGATCTGTAGGTCGTTCAATCCCCGGCTGATCCATAACAAATTTAATACCGATAAGATTTTTCTATCGAACGGTACCCACCTGTCAGCAAGCAATTGGCAATTCTTCCAACAGTAACAACTTGCTATGAAAAAGCTTCTAAAAGAACTCTGTGACAAAGCTCAGAAAAAGTGATGTCACAAGTGTTTTGCCGTCCGGAACCGGCTAAAATAAGTAGGTCCCTTCTAATACTGTCCAAAATTTAAGACGCACAACAGTAATGGTAGAGAAGCTCAGCCAATGAGCCCTTTGTGGCTTTAAGTGCCACATATTTATTTATTTATTTTTAGTGTCTTCAACCAGCCACTTCATAATCTTCCTTATTGGGGTTATGTGCCGTTTTTCATCTGTTTTTGCATAAGTTCCGAAAAATGATAGAGAGGTAAATCATGTAGGATATGCCTTATAGACATATAGGCGATATAGGATATCTGTGGTATTATTTAAAGATTTCTAAGAAAATTTCATAGTCGGATACCATTTACTTGTGTAGAATTTGGAAGAAAACATTAATGAAGGTCTTTCAGACTTACCTGTGGTTGTTTTGAGCTCTGGAATCTTTTGTAAATGCCAATGCGTCAATTGTATAGGAATCCATTCCATCCATTTTATCATCTTTCTGATAATAAATACAGATATTATTGTTATTTATTGGCTGCCAATGCCTTATTTGAGTATATAAAGATTAGCTGAGAAGATACTATAGAAATGGTTAAATTTTGATATTACGAAAGCTCTAAAGTATCTTAAATCTTTTAAGTGGTTTGTGCGTTAACTTTCTGCTGCATGCAAAAGTTTCTGATAAAGCTTAGGATAAGCGACGTCTTAAAGATTACACCTTTGAAATCAACAAATATACGTCCAAATTGAATACTTTTTCGCATCTCTTCTTCCAAACGAATAATGCTACTATTTTATCGCTAGCCAACCTGTGACTTAATATAATTAGAAAGTTCGTGCTTTAACTTTAAGATATCACGTTTATAATGATCTGGTTCAAATTTTAAAATTTCAGCAAAACAATAAAATAATCCAACAATTTCTTAAGCATCTATACAAGTAGCCAGCAAAATTTATTGGGTTTCTTTTTTTTTCAATTTTTCAATTCAAATCTTCATCATTAAATCAATCACTTACTTTGCAATACATACATATATATTTGACTAAATTAGTCATGACATTGAGCAAATTCGTGATTGCAAGTAAATGAATAAAACCAAAAAAAAATAGTCTAAAGTAGCAAAAATAAAATTCTTTAATTTAAACAACTATCAGACAAAGCAACAATCATAAAGAATGGCATCAACAAAGTAATCATAAATTAGATGGCGCTGTGAAAAGAATTACATACTTTATAGTAGGTACACAGTAGCTTCTTCAATATAACATGTAGGTCCTCAGTATACGAATAATACGAATATAACCGCAATAACAACAACAACAGTAATAACAATCGTACATATTTGTATATATATATGACCTTATCCAGAAATAACAAACCATATTCCAATCAGCCAAAACAATAGTCAATAGTCAGTCAGTCAGTCTGTTTTAGAAACCACATAAAACAGTGGGATATCTTATATGTCCATGTTACGAGTAGTATATTCATCATACATACTGTAAACAGAATACCACATATAATAGTTGTGTTCTTTTGCACGCGATTTTCAAAAGAACACTCGCTTATTTGCCGAATTGCATCCAAAGCAAGAACAAAAGTAAGCGACATCGCCTATCTATTTTAACCGAGTTCAATTGAACTCGCTTATATTTTAAGCGACCTGAGTTATAGTGTTGCAAAGTAAGAAAACAGCACTATTGTGATTAGGCTACTGGAATGTGCTTGGGAATATATTATTACCACCGATTTTTGTTTTTATTTCGTTTATAAATTTCACATACAACCGAACACCAACGTTGCTAAGTAACTAAAGGGAAATTATATTCAAGTAAAAGGGAAATTATATGCGAGTTGGTGTTCTTTTGCAACTCGTTTACAAGAGAATGCAGCTAATATTTTAATTTAAAAGAAAATACCAAATTCCAATATAGGCTTTTTAACTCAAGAAATCATATTGGTACAATGTTGATATTGACAAATCTTTTAATTAAGAATATCATTTGAATTTTAATTGACAGTTAGCAATTAGCAGTCATTTTGTACCTTTAAAATGACACTAGACATTCTAGATCTAGTTGAGTACAACACAAAACCAGGCTTCAAATTTCCATATATCTCCAATATCCGTTTTGAAAAATTGATAGCTTCGATATGTTAATTCGATTGAAACGGTTTTATAAAGAGGAAGGTTTAAGCTATCGGAGTATGTAAATATATCAAGGGTTTTCTTACATTTTCCAACTTTGAAGACTATATTTTTGTTTAGAAATTACTGTAAAGGTTTTTTCTTCGTACAAATGTAAAAAGTCCAGTCAACATTTCTGAAAACCTTTATAAAATTTGACTTGAGTGTAAATTCATGTTATGAATAAAAAAAAATGTTTACTTTTTGTCACTTTCTTCAGGAAAATTTTAAAGTAGAATTTCTGCTCAACTGCCATGAATTTCCTCTTTCGTTTGACACCCATATTATGTGAAGTATACAAATTTTTTGCGATTTTGGTGACCTTGAAAAAATGCGGGAAATTGTGAAAATCGATTTCTCAAAAATTTGACGTGATACAGCCCTGCAGTGGGTACCAATCAATTCAGAAGTCCTCCAGTCGATAGAATTTACTAAAACGTTCATAAAAAGTTTATTGCTCAAAACTAAAACGTAGTGACATTGTACTAGTTACATATATATGAAATAGTGGAAACGGAGTCCCACTACGTTTTAATTTTTCGTAAAGCTTTTAAACGCTACTCTTTATCGTAGTCGACAATCGTATTTAAAGCAATTATAATGATATTATTTACCGTATCACTGCAGTGTTTTACAATGGCAGCTGTTTCAAATAGTAGGCGTTACTCCCCATTTGTTCAAGATTTTTACACTTCCATATTTTAAGCTATATATTGAATATGATTGCCATAGATGACAAATTAAATAAGTTTTATATTTTCTAAACAAAATCCAGAATTATTAGTTTCAATAGCTTCCGTGTCATTGGACCTTGAGGGTAGGTCATGCAAAATATTGTGAAAATATCTCAACATAAGTTATTTAAGGAGGGAATAGGGTTTCTTTTTAAATAATATCTCAAGAATGTTGTGTCTAAATTTCAAGTCAATCGGAGCAAAATTGACGAAGTTATGACTATTTTTATACCGCGCGATCAACTATATCCTGAAATATGATGGCAGCCTAATTCCGGATTACCGAGTTAATTCGAATTAAGTCGGGCATTAACTGCAGCTAATCCGCATTAACTCTATGAGTTAATTATCAAAATAAAAGAGGATTAGGGCAATTTGCGATGGCAACACCTGAAAATTGTCTATTGTGAATTTTTCTCGATCCATTTTACAAAATATTAGGTGTGTTCGGTAACAAAAAACTTTCCACAATTGTTAACAGTTTTCAACATCAAAAGCGTTGGCGAACAAATAAATCCAGTTGTCAATTACGAACGGTGAATATCAATTTACAAGTTTCTGATAGTTTTCAGTTCACGTACTTCTTGTAGATTTTCTCATGACAAATGACAGAAATTGATAGTGATAATAATGTAAGTGAGCAGACCTAATACAAACAGCAATCAGTCGTTTAGTTAATTCGCAATACTGCTGTCTGTCAGGTTAATATTTTATTCGGATTAAGTGCGCCGGTAATTCGGAATTAAGCTGCTATTCTTAATTAGTTCCTGGAATGACAATTTTGGTGGATTATACAATTTGTACTTCTTCTAAGTACATTAACAAAATTTTGTACATTAATTACATAAACTTTCGAGAAAACTAACCTTAAAGTCGTACGCATGTCGTGGGTTACGATGGAAATGCCCATATCTACTGGAACATGGAACATGCCTGATAGCATTGAATTGCCATTTTATTATGATTTTTATGTCAAGGTGACTTATTTTACGATAATGTACCACCCCATTTTACCTTTTACCTATATTAACTGTTACCCTTACATTGTTGACTAGCAACGTGTAGTACTTTTTCAGATATATGAGTAACATACTGCTAGGTATCATCCACATGTCTGAAGAGTAGTTGCAATGAAGCGAAACTGTACCGTTAGAATTTGGTGGATTTGTGATGGCTTCTGCATTATTGCTATTGTTGTTGTTGATAATGATGTGGTGTTGATGTGTCGTCGGTGCAATGGTGCAACACGACCACCACCATCATCATCATCATCATCATGCTGTGTAGCTTTATATATGTATATGTACCCGTACGTACGTAGTACCATGTGGAATTGAACGATGGCATGTTGCTGTATACAAGTATGAACGATACCTTTTCGAATAGTTACGTTTACGTTTATAGCTTTTTTAGTTGGCTGCAAATGGCTTAAATATATTCTTGAGTAACTGAACTGTGTGTAGCGACAATAAGATAGAAAAAAGAGTCATCAAGTAATATTGTTGATAGCAGTAATAAATGCTAATTCCAAATCTTCATCTTCGTTGTCTTTCTATTCTCCGATCACTTAGTTACAAGTTTAATTGCAGTTTTTTCAGAACCGCAGCATCGAATTATTTTCTTCTGATTTTTTAATATAAATTCTTATTGCTCCGACTGTTGCCTTCGACTGTTATTACTTATGAAAGAGACAATTCAATCACTACCACAAATGGGTGTCATTTTCATGTTGCTATACGCAATATGGCATGCATAAATATTGTAATTATGGAATTTAACAATTTCAATTTGCCATAATATGTATACCTATAATTTGTTATTGTAAAGATAAGTAGATAGCTGCGTATGTCTATCAGAGTAAGTACGTTACTCCTATGGGGTTGCTCTACAATTTATAATCGCTATTTATATAATACATTCTGGATTGAAGTAAAGAGCTTTCAAAATGCTTATACGTATTTAGAAAAATATATTTTTTCTATTACATACTTAGCACATTGCATGGCCTTATTAGCTGTCGTTATACATATGTATATATAGCGATATATAGTGTACAATCTTCTCTATATCGCCTAGGCTGGTTCGTATAGAGCACGAGAAAAAGAATCAATATTGCGCTAATATGTAAGTCGTGTAAATAGTAGAATATTGAATATTTTTTGAAGTAAAACTTCCTAGGCGGCGGTGTCACAAATGGAATGTGAAATGTTTAAAGCTATTTTCGTTATCGTGTGACTTCTTCAATCTTATTATGGAGAAAATAATACGAGCTGCTGATCTACGACATAATGGCACTATCTTCAACAAAAGTGTCATGCTGTTGGCGTCTGTCGATGACATTGACATAATCAGCATGAAGACGCTGTCAGTGCTTCACTCTCAGAGCTGAAAAGCGAGTAGCGTCGGATGGGTCTTACAGTGAACGAGGGCAAGACGAAGTACCTGAACGAAGTCTGGAACAGCATGTCATTGTTGAAAACTATGCTTTTGAAGTGAAGTGAAGTAGTGAAGAACTTTGTCTATCTTGGAACCAGCATTAACACCAGTACTGACGTCAGCCTGAAGACGTCAGTAACAGGTTGCTAACAGGTGCTTTAGGCTATTGAAAATTGAGAAGTCGACCCTTCCCTCGAGAAGGAGAACTTGTCAGATCTTGAAATTTCTAACTGGCGCCAACTAGCGAAGAACAGAGATGGCTGGCGAAGCATGTTATATTCGGCCTAAATTGATATTCAGTTGTTATGGCCACATAAGAAAGTAAGTACTTTCGTTACATGAGGAGGAAGGAATATATAGCATAGAGAAAGGGAGAATGAAAAAGAAGGGCCAAATAAAAACGCTAAATAAGCTAAATGATTAAAACAAAGGGTAAAGGACAGCCTTTTCAACATTTCATAAACAATTTATATTTGATTTTTAACATGTATGCATGGTTGCAATTTGCAAACACGAATCTTCTGACAGTAAGCAGTAAGCTAATAAACTCGAATTTTTTGATAACCTGTAATAGTAACAAGAAGACCAAACCTCCGGTGGAAAGACCAAGTACTGGAGAACCTAACGGCGCTTGGAATTTCTAACTGGCGCCAACTAGCGAAGAACAGAGATGGCTGGCGAAGCATGTTATTTTCGGCCTAAATCGATATTCGGTTGTTATGGCCACATAAGTAAGTAAGTAAGTAATAGTAACAAAAATTCAGCGCAACACAGCTGACTATTTAACATATGAGAAGTCTCTTCGCTTTGTAACACAGCATTGCACTGAATTTATACAATATCTTGTATTGTATGTGTGGAGAATTATCCTTAAAAGAAGCTAGTTTGAAAATAAGACAAGACTAGATAAAATCTACGAAACTAAACAAAAATGCTATACTGGCAACACTGGCAATAACTATTAATGCGCATATTATACGAAAGCACACGGACGACCGAATATTAAGGAAGCGATCATATTTTACCTCTAATCGGTTCTCAGTGAATTTGACAGTATGTGACGTCACAGTATTTGCAAGAGTTGAATTATTCATTCATTATTCCGCATTGTTTATATAATCAATAATTATATTATATATTATAGTGTAATGAACAAAGTAAGACAATCCGAGAGAGGAATTTTGATGCTCTCATCTATGCGTGAGCACATGCGTTTTGAAGCTTCAACCTTCCTCTACTAACTGTCAATGCATTTCAAGGCATTTGGTTGACATTTAATGTTTATTGACATTCATTTTACAAAACACGTGTTCGTTTGATGTTGAAATTTTAACATGGAGCAAAGAGAGAAAAAAGTCACACAGCACTCATTGTTCGTCAATTTTTGACTCGGAATCAGGTCTGTGTGTTGAATCACCCGCCGTATTCACCTGATTTGGCACCGTGCGACTTCTTTTTGTTTCCAAAACTGAAATTGAAGTTGAAAGGATGTTTTTTTGATGACATTCAGACCATACAATGGGATTCGACGAGGGCACTGGAGGCAGTTCCGAAAAATGAACTGGAACTCGCGTTTGAATCACTATTAAATCGATGTAATAACAAGTGTAGTGAATCAGGAGGAGAATATTTCGAATAAATATACCGACAAATTAGCAGATATCGTGTTTTAATTGTGTTTTCTAGAGGCAATCTTAATATATAATTGTCGCACCGTGTATATATGAGTATTACTTCAAAATAAAGTATTTGAAAATAATTTCATTTTCCTGCTCTCTTCATCATCATCATCAAATTGCAAGTTGTAATTAGATATTGTATGCAACAAAACTACTATGAAGCTATGAAATAAAATTTCTCACTTTAGCATAGAGTAATAATTTTCGATATTTTAAGTTAAAACATGTTTTATCTTCACTTTCTTCATAACTGCAATACGAAATAACAATTTGGCAGCGTGTAGAGTGTGGACACGTATGGTGAATGTGCTATCGATTATCTTGTCTTGACGATTTTCCTTTTTTTCTACCTATTTTTTATTAGTATTTCTTTTTTTGGGGTCAGTGGGAAAATGTGACCATTGTAATTTTGTGATGAAAATCATACACCTACGAAATATGCATGTAAGAGTGCGGGTACTCGTATGAGTATGTTCATGTACGGAGGGGCTAACAAAAGTTCGGTAAACTGATGATATTTTATGTGATTTTGAAGAATTCAAAAATAGTACACGATATTTCATTCTAAATTTAAAAAATCGGTAAGAATGGAGATGAGACAAAGTAAAATTGCTGACGAACAATTGGTGGAAATTCTGCCACCAACGTCATACGAAATTCGACATATAATTCCTTACGGATTTCGACGTCAATTTAAGCCCATAGAAATTTTTCGTGAATTTCAAACAGCATATGAAACGAACGCACCTTCTCTTAACACCATTTGCAAGTGGTTTTAACGATTCCAGACTGGAAATTTTGCCGCGGAAGACGAGCCTCACGAAGGGAGACCAGCGCAAAGGGAGAGTCGCGTCGAATGGGTCTTACGGTGAACGAAGGCAAGACGAAGTAGCTAGTGTCAACAAACAAAGAGTCCCGGGGTCTTGGTCAGCACATCACTGTTGACAACTACGCTTTTGAAGTTGTAAGGGACTTTGTCTATCTTGGAACCAGCATTAACAGCGGTAATTACGTCAGCCTGGAGATAGTGCGAAGGATCACTCTTGCAAACGGACGCTACTTTGGGCTAAGTAAGCAATTGAGAAGTCGAACCCTCTCTCGAAGAACGAAAACTAAACACTACAAGTCTCTCATCATGTCTGTCCTAACATCGAATTTCGAGCGAAAACTCCAAGCATTCGCTACGCAAGATTTTTGGACCTATTTGCGTTGGTGGCGGGTACCGAATAAGGTACAACCATGAGCTGTACGAGCTGTATGCCGATATTGACATAGTAAAGCGCATCAAAATCCAGCGGCTGCGCTGGCTGGGTCATGTTGAGCGAATGGAAGAACACGCTTCAGCTAAGAAGGTGTTATATTCGGAACCCGCTGGAGGACACAGAGGAAGAGGAAGACCAAACCTCCGCTGGAAGAACCAGGTGTTGAGTAACCTGGTGGCGCTTGGAATATCCAATTGGCACCAGCGAAGACTGGCGCCGCATTACATGTTCGGCCAAAATCGATCATCGGTTGTTATGGCCACAGAAGAAGAGAATAGTAAATAATTGATAAAAAATTGCAGTCCATATACAAATCTTGTTCCGTTTTTTAATCAAAAATCTTTAAATATGTCTGGACCATCATTTTCCAATACACCGCTATGAAACTTGTATAATTTCATATTTTCAAAATAAATAAATATCCCTACACATAAAATGTGAATTCATCCGGTTCATTTATAATAATAGTCCCCATACAAAATTTCCTTGTAGACTGCGGTATTTTTCACAAATGGTTAATAATAAATGCATCAATTTCTGAACACAAGCTCCTATTAAAGTTTTTAGTACATTTATATATTTATATGATTTGTAATATTTTCAGTAGAAATTAACAGGGAAATTGGTGTAAAAAAGGTTGTCTTACAATATCAATAGACCTCATAATAAGCAAAGCTTAAGCTCAATTTTATGCTAGCATTATGTTTATGTCTATTTTTATCTATTTACTTTGATAATTCTTGTCTACTTGGCTAACACGATGTTATATAAACTAGTATATTGTAATATATCCACATTTTACATATCAGTAAGTACATTTTCTGCTCTCATTGCAGGCTTAATCAATTTTGAACTGGCTGTCATCAAATTTAAACGAGCCCTCAAGCTTCATATGTTTGTAAGTTCATTCATTTGCTACATAGGTACCTCCAATATGTATACCTTTTGTAATTCATCACATTTGTATCAACATCACCACTATTGTATTTGGTTCATTTTCTTACTTCATTTATTTGTAAAAGTATACTTTAATAAATGCTTTGATTTTTATGTATGTTTTGGCTACTTCTTTGTTTCATTTTTAATGGCTATTCTATTCTTATTGCTGTTTCTGCGGTGGCTACTTTAGTTATTAACGACTGCTGATTATGTTGTTACCATGAACAAATTGTTAAAACTCAAATGGGGCAGGATTATTAGCGAACAGAATAGACAAAAGAAAATTGTGTTAATTTCATCTGGGCAAAGTTGTTAAATGAGTAAGTGCTATTATAGTCGTATGGGTTTGTACATAAACCAGCATATGAATATGAACAAGAGGATAACCCAGGAGTTCCTATGGTTTTATAGACTTTATGTAGAAGTGTTTATGCTCCTTTTTTTTTTTGTCGTTTTCATTTGTTCTTCATTTTTGCTTTTGAGTTTAGTTAATTGCTTCAATTTAACTATAAACTAATTAGAGCATGAACAGTTGGAGCACACTTAATTAGTTATATTGAAATTAATTTCGAAATGCATTCTAAATAAAATACTAAGAATATGCATAATGTAACTAATTAAGTGTTGCACGATAGTTTTATTTCAATTTTATAGTTATATTATGACTGCGCACTGTCTGGTGAATTTGGTGCCACCTTTATAAAAGGCGAGTTGCATCCCTGTTCTTAATCGATGTTCAGCAATGCATTCGGTTATTTGTTCTTTTTTCGCTACTTACTGAATTTTTCCCGACACGAACAGTGCGCGCATTATTTTGTTCATTTATATCTCGAGTTTCTTTGAATACAATTGTACAATTGAAATTATCTCTGTCAAACATATCTAATTCGGTTTAATAATAATTTAATCCTTCTTGTACATATCCCGTATATATATTTATTGTAATAAATAATATCCATAAACGCTTATATACATATATCTCGAGTATTCTCTGTAATAAAGAATGTACATAAGAAATAATTTGTTTGTGATTTACGTGCTTTTCTCTTTCATTTTCTTTCGATAACAAAATTAATGAAATTATCAAAATTTGATTTACATACGTTTTGACTAATAGTATTGGCCACCAACGAAAGGCTTAACAATTTTGAAGCTGATAAAAAGTGTGCTGATGCGAATACAACAACAACGGCAAGTAGCATCAGCACCACCATCACATCAACCGTATTAACAACAACAATAAATAAAGTAGAACAAATGGAAGAAAAGCAACAGCGGCAACAACAGTAAGATTTGCCATCAATTATCTATAGCAATAGTTTGCAATTGGTACAGATGATGGCGAAAATGACATTACCAGCAAACATCATCAACAGAAAAAAACACCGGCAACTGCATCAAAATACAATTTCACATGGCCTGATAAAGTTGGCAGAAATTTCGTCAAGTAGTTTTTTATTTATTATTCTCTTATTTAAAAACGATTAACCTTAGATAACTTTAATTTTATTAGAAAGCAAGAAACAGTCGGTAATTGAAAACACATCAGTACAACTCAACCAAGGTATGAGCCCACCGGCATCTCTTTCACATACACAACCGCCTTGTATGACTTCGCCTTGGATTTAGTCAGAAATAGTGCAAAGTCCTTCCCGTAAACACATTTAGAATAGTTTTAGTACTTCTTTAAAATGAAAGTAACAATGCTTTGCTCAACATGAAAAAAAAAAGAATAACAAAAACAGAGACGAAGGCGAATAAAAGGAACAGTTATTCCTTCTCCTATGCCCATATTACCACCGATGCACTGCCTATCGAAATGAATAGATCATGCAATTAAGAAAGAACAATTTATAGATTAAATGACCAAAAATGGTAAAATGTGGTAAGTTTAAAGCATGCGGTATTAGTTGCGGTAGAAATGAAAAAAAAAAAAGTGATAGATTTGCCGAACACTGATTACTGATGATAAGGACAAAGCGTGTCTCATATACCTGAAACAAAAGCCCCTCTCTCTTCCCAGGATCAATATATATATTAAATTGAAGTGCGTGATCTGAAACTTTACACAAACTTTTCAGTTTTGGATATCCTTAAACCACTTACGAAATATTTGCTAGGTGATTTCATACAAGGTAGTGTTAATATCCAATTGGGGTTTTTTAAGAAGTTTTACTTTAATCACGTGTACGCCGTTGAGGGCTCTAATTTTTCTTACATCCGAACACTATTTGTAATATTTTTATTGTAGCTGTCTTTTTCATTTATTTTGAACAAAAAAAAAATTAACATCGAATCATATATATGGAATATTTTTTTTATACAAGAATGATGTTTTATATCTGATATTTTACTCTCGCAATAATCGTTATTGTTCGTTTATTATTCAATGGTTGCTCTCTCTCTCTCTCTCTCTCTCTCTCTCGAGATACACACTCTCTATCGATTTGTACCGTTATGCATACGTCGCTTTCCTTCTCATTCTCCCTTTCTCTATACTATATCTTCCTTACTAGTTATGTAATGAGATTTCATTTAAAAATTTCACATAAAATATGGCGACACCGCCGCCTAAGAAATTTTACAATCAATCGATGCCGTCGCCCCAGTTATGAAAGTAAAATATTAGGAAATTGAAGATTATATTGTGAAAGAATATGCACCATAATGGCAGTGCTTTTACTATGGAATGGCCATAAGTATTGCATGTGGCTCAATACCACGCTTTAAAGGTTTTTAGCACTTACTTACGTACTTATGTGGCCATAACAACCGAATATCGATTTTGGTCGAATATAACATGCTTCGCCAGCCATCTCTGTTATTCGCTAGCTGTACTCCAGTACTTGGTCTTTCCACCGGAGGTTAGGTCTTCCTCTTCTGTGTCGTCCTCCAGCGGGTTCCGAATATAACACCTTCTTTGAAACAGCATCAGTACATCATATATCAATCAACCGGAGGAACAGACTCTTAAAAATATTTTCCTCAGTACCCAGCTTCTTGGGAAGGCAAGTTTAAATTTATTAAGCAAACCAATATAACCAATAGCAACTTCAAGGTGTTGCCAGAAACATACCGCAATGACTCACTAAACACTAAAATTAGCAAACATCTAATGATGAAAAAATAAATTTGAATGTCATTGAATTTCCCATTAACAAAAAAATATTGTACTAACACTCAAATTCCATCATAGTATCAGTTGCACAGAATATATATATATATATATATATATATATATATATATATATATATATATATATATATATATATATAGGTATAAATAATATGTAATTACCAAGTAAACTCAGTGGCTTTGTATAATTTTTGTACTTGTTGTTGTTGCGTTTTATAAGTTCATAAACACCTAAACATGCACATACTATACATACATGTACATGATTAAATACCTACTGTGGGAATTAAAGTGATTAATTTAATTTATTTAAATGCATTCATATCAACGAGTATGAACATAGGGAAAATATGTATAAATATGCTCAGATGCCCACTAGGAATATATAGGAGGTCTGTAATACTACTAGTATGAGCATAAGTGTTAAATAATTATATATGCACTAGGTCATTTTAAAAGAATGCTCTATCATTTTTGACATAGGAAAAACTTTAAATTTGCTGAGGATTTCACCTAAAGAATGGATATACGGCTAAAACTGCTGAAGCAACTTGGATGACTTGGTAGATGAGGCGAAGAAATTGTGATAGATTCTAAAATTTAGTGGTAGGTGTATGTACTCGTATCCGATTGCTTATATTTTTGCTTCTGAGCCTCAATGCACTACTTGCACATATTTAATCGGCCAAAGAACAAGATGTTTCTCACAGTTTGATTAACATTATGCCACAAATGATTACAATATGTGGTAATGTAATGGATATTTTGTTAGAATACATATTAAATTTAATACAGTTATGTATTATATGTACGTATATCCGTTATTTATATTTATTGCACGTACTCATATGTGTGTAAGTATGTTGATACATGTGTGTGGTATCTGAGATCATTGATTAATTTGCATTCGCATTTATGTACATTGAAACTATGTACGTATGTTGTATTGTAAGCAACAGTACATTCATCAACGTGTACATGGAGGCACCAATCAAGCTCTTCATGTGTGATTCTAACTTAAATTAATACACATGTTCATATAAATATGTACATCCGCTTGTATATGTAAGCATATATAAATCATTAACTGCAATTGAACTCATTGAACTGAATTATAATCACTTGATCCTTAGCTTTATTTGGGTTTAAAAAAAAATGCACTATGATCACACAGCAAAGCTTTAATATATTGTATTTTTAAATGATTTGAACGTTGCAAATAATACGCTGTAGGTGGCCTCATTGTCAACCCAATTTCTGAAAGAAAATTTTCCAACTAATTCATCTTTTATTTTCTATTCATTTCGCTGCTACATCATATGAAGCTTGGGTTGTTTCATCTACATGTCCTCCTCAGTAATATATGAACATTTTAGAAAGAAATCATTTCTAATAAACTTAGAATAAAGTAGGTTTTAGCTTTCCTGCGTTTCCCGACACACTCCGGATCTTTCAACTTTTTTCTTTGAAAAATTATTCGATCTAATAGAACTCAATGGTACGGAAAAAGAATCATTGGTCAATAAACTAATTATGAGCCCAATAGACGATTGCATTATGTTAACTATAAAGCTAAAACTTACAAGTGTCAGATATTGACTCCCAAAAATATCCGTCGTCTGACAATATATGCTGAAACATCTTTTGAAACCCTCCGTGGAAGCCTACTGGTAATAATCGCTCGAAGCTTATGCCAATCAATGGGTTCTGCGTCTTTCCAACCATTGTCTTTTTAAAAACTGGCCAAATGAAAGCTTCGAGGCCATATCAGGGGCTTATGACCAATAAGCCAATGTAACGGTCCTGAACTGCAGTCAATTCAAAGGCCCCACACAAATTTTAAAGACAATCTAGATGTGCAATTTGGGGCCATCATACACAACAGTAAGATCGCAAAGGTGGAGGTATTTAAGTCATCTCGCTTTGCATACTTACAGTGTTCAAAAAGGAAGAGTAAATGGATCTTCGGAGGCGAGCATTCTCAGCAAAAACTAACGCCATCGTTAATGCAGAACAGAAAATAAGTTATATGCTTCGTTTTTGTACGACAGCGTCATTTGTGGGTAGGTGAACAATAACTGAAAGGCACTGCAGGGGATAAAAAAAAAGATAATTCAATTAACGTCATTGACGAATACGAATAAAATATATGAATAACTGTGAATCAATTGCTATTAGTATATATAATTTTATTAGTAATGATGGTTAATGGCATTGGCACTATTTACAGTGTATTACAGTCGAAATCGGTTAATTGCAATCCGGTTAACTGAAAACTCTGCTTAATGCCAAGGATTCGAAAATACACTAGTTCAAATCCGTTTTCGGAAATATTTTCGAAATTAGAACAACTCTATTCACTCCAATAAGTGATGAGCTGACGTTATGCAGAATACTCAAATCCAAAGAGGCGATATCCCAGAGAGTTGTAAATAGGAAAAATTTATATTTTAAACGAGAGCGTACTGGAAAGTAACAAAGCTGTCGAAAATGCACTCATTTATCCACCAGACAGTGTGCGCGACGTAATTTTCTGGCGTAGACAAATTGGATCTACACCATCAATGTACAATTTTGGAGTAAACGTAAATAACTAGCTGGAGGGAAATAAGTAATTAAAAGTGTACACTCCATACTTTTTGGTTAGTATCGGTTTCGTATCGATACTTTTTGAAAAAAATACTTCCAAATAAAAGTATCGATATTAAGGTGTAACTGTAAAGCTGTAACTGAATGATATTTTGTGGCACATGACTTTGAAAAAAATATTCATTAGCTTTTTTATAGCCGATTCTAATTGCAATCTTTAAATGGGTCACCCTATACTTGTTTATTGCTCTCAACTGAAAAAGATAGGTTTCACTTATAAATATAATTATTCAAATGCAATCAAATTAACATAAGTTCATTATGATTCGGCATTTAGATGTACCCTTAACTAACTAAATTACAGTAAACTACAAAATACTCAAGTTGTATTGCAGTTGTATTTTCTACTGAACTCACCATTTCAGTTGAGGTATTCACACTCACTTGTAGTATTTACTGTTTATGTACTATTTAATGATTGAAGCCATTTCTGTTGAACTTTTCACCAAAAGTTTAAACAAAATTACTCTAACCTATTAACCTATTTCACCACCTTAAATAAATATATACGATAGATGCCATAAACTGAAAATAGTATCATATAATCATTAGATTTTTGCACAAAAATTGAAAGGAAATTCAAATAAAGCTTAAATTGAGATTATTTACTTATTTCAAATTTAATTAGTCAACGAAAGAGGGAGAAAGACAATTACTAAGAGCTGGATTTCAGTACTCATTTCAGTGTTTTCAGAATACATTCATAGAATTAACGGTTATATGTAAGTAAAATAAAACGCTGTGTGTATGAACAATGTGGAATTATTGAAAGCATGAATAACAGCGTAACAGATGGCCTTAACTTTTGAAATATAAAAGTACGAATTATGTAAATATTGAAAATTATTTGTGTTTCTAGTTTCATATTCTCACTTAATTAATTCAATTTAAATGGAGGGAAAATTTCAATGATATAATGATAATAATGATATTTCACGTTATTTATGATACATTTTTAATGCCTTTTTAATCAATTCTGGAATATTAAATGTGCTTAAGCAGATTCAGTACAGTTGGTTGATTGCGGTGGCTGACACACAAATAACGAATGTAGTTCGCAATTAGCTCTATTGCGCCGTGTTAAAACTATTCAGCATAGTGGTCTAGTAGTTCAATATTGGTATTCAAAGTTGTAGTGCAGACCTAAAACGTTCGATTTCTTTAATTTTTGGACAATATTCGAAGGAACCTACTTATACTAGCCGCTTCCGAACGGCAATACCCTAGTGACATATCTTTTTCTGAGCTTTATCACAGAGCTCTCTTAGAAATTTGGTCATAGCAAATTTTTACTGGTGGAAGAATTGCCAATTGCTTGCTATTCGATTTTAAAGTTGTGCTTCAGCCTTTCGATTCCTAGTTGTTTACCAAATGAAGTGAATATAATATTCTTTAATTCACAACAGACCCAACCCAAATTTCAACTGAAACGGCTATAACAAAAAGGCGCTTGGGCGCTAATTGAATTCGCTGGACGAAGTGCTATTTTATCCGATGAAAGTATGTAACGCAACGCGTTAAATTTCAACGTTTAACTTGTTTTTACTAAAGATGAAACATCGTTGACGTTTTATTCTCTTAAATGCTGTCGAAAATAATATAGAGCTGCTCCTTTTTCTGTTTGTGCACATTCGATGTGTGCTTCTTTAGTAATAAGAGAGTGATCTATTTTCTAGATATTTCAAGTTGTCTCAAGTCAACGAATAAAAACGTCTATAATCCAAAATTTATCCCAGATGAAAAGAATATTTGTTAATTAGCCTAGCCTAAATTCGCAGATGATGTCAAATTGTGTCTGTAGATATGATAATTGATGTCTAATTCCTTAATATCATCCGCAAGTTAGACTTTATGCACCACAAAAAATTATACTGAACCATTGCGCGACCAGCCGAATTCTCCATTCTATAAAACAGTTTTATTAAAAATGAAATGTTCTGCTCTAATGTCAAAAATTTTTGAAATGACGTAAAAATGGTTGCAATAATATCGACATTTTTATATGCAAATGTTCTTTTTCGACATTATTGCAAAATATTTTGAAATAGCATCGAAATAATAATTTTTTAATTTCAATCTATTGGTAAACAGTTTAAATGATATCGTTACTCTAAATTCATATATTTGTTTTTCGTCAATATTGCAAATTTCTTTGCAATAATATCGAAAGGCATTTTGTTACATTGCGACATTGTTGCAGAAATTGCATTAAGATAGATTTGGCATTTTTGATACAATATTAATAGTATTACATTTCGACAATATTTCATTTCGACATAACTTCAATTTATCTTAGTCATGTAGCCAAATAGTAATTGTAATTTTCAACTGTATTCCAGTTGATTAGTCTCAATATTTCTTAGCCAGCCAATATTGCTACTTAAGACATACATATATGATTGATTTACTTACTCATCTGTATTTGAAAAAGTGATATTTTTTCAAAGCTTATCGTTGGTATAGTTTTCTTTAAGTTTCATTTAAAGCCAAAGCCATTCAATAAAAAATCGATTTATACATTGTTGTAGATGAAAATGTAATTCTTCTTTCTTTCCTTATACATATATCTACTACTTTTTGCTATATATATATATATATATATATATATATATATATATATATATCTACTTAGAATGAATTTTACAATTAAACAGTTGAGTAACTTCCACACCAAAGTGGAAAACATCTGCCAACAAAAACTTTAGACCACAAAAGACACTATCGCATCGAATGGCAAAATAAAAGGCAAACATATATTTTTTCCCATTAAATGCAAATTTGAATGGTATTAAAGAAAAGTACAATATTTTGAAAATATTTCTCATAACCACATCATCAGCATCGTTGCTGACACAGAGTCACCGTTCAGCTCGACAGATAAATTCCCTCTTTCATCAAATGAAAGACATTCAAATTGCAGAATGTCAACAAACGTTTTCAAGAACAAGAAGTAATGAATGCATCAAATGCATTTGACTATCTTTACCGGTCACAAGTGCAACTAGTGGTCCACCCCACACCTCCCCCCTGCATGCATCACTTAGCCTATTTACATTTTGTACAATTTGGCCATGGACTAAGGTGGTTCTATGGCAATAAGTTTATCATTCATCTTCTCCATCATCATCATCATCATCATCTGTGGTGGTAGTATTAGCAGCAGCAGCAGCAGCAGCAGCAGTCTTAGAGTCACTTGACATAATAATATACAGCTTAATGAAGCCTTTGATAGCAGAGTCACAACAACAACAACAACAACAACGGCTCTGTCGGCATTATTTCGCCTACTTCCTATATCTTTATACCGAGTAGATATGTATCATACCAATTTTACTGAAATTTCATTCGGTACCAACTTGAGGTTAAGGTTTTATGTACGTTATTATGAGCTCAACACAACAAACCGCACAGTCAAATCATAGATATAATAGCAATGTAAGTACTCATCGGTATATACGTACATAGCTTTAGCCGAAACAGAAGAAGCATTAGAATGAGTTAATGTAACAGAAAGACAATGCAAAAAATAATCAAATAAAAAAGAATCAAAGCACGTTCGCCGTCCCATCCATCGCTCTCTTGTCCATTCAACCACAATGCAACATTCCAATTCCCTTAATTTTTACCAGCATCAGTATTAGAACCATTTGCCCTGAAAGTGGCGAATGCTTCCTTTGCATAGTGGTTAACACTGACGGTGCAATAGTGGTAATACGCAAACAGCACACAAGCAGCGACCCATATAATTATGAATTGTCTGTATGAATGTAAATGGTGCGCTTACTATTTATATGAGGCATCCGCAAATATGTATATACCCAATGGGGAGAGCTGTAAAAGTGTGAAGTCATTTTCACTTTTAATTCTTTTATTGAAATTTTGAAAAGCTCAACTCCTTTTTTTCTAGCATTCAGTGTGTGAAGTCTTTAGGCTCATATTTGTATTAATTTGTATATAAATTGAGCAGCTCGATTCAACAGACTACTTCAAGAAAAGAGGGGGAATTCTTGTGCGTTGTTGCATATGCAATACAAAACTCCCGGATACTGTGCGAGTTACATCAAATTTATTTATGTGAATTATAACAGCTGATTGGTTTTGTCATGGTATAATAACTCAAGGTAGAGCCATTGGGGAAAGTTCTCATGAATGAAGGAGAAAAAGTAAATAAAATAACAACAAACACATGGGAAAAGAAGTTGAAAAAAAAAAACACACTTGCTTGACACTATAAGAAGCCAGTTTCTGACATATGACGCATCCAAGAGGAATTTTTTGTAGTTGCTCTACCTTCATAATAATACTACCATGGGTTTTGTTCGAAAGCAGCTATACTTTTCATGGTAATAAATAATATCATATTTCCAGTATTTCAGAGTTTAAAAGAATTATAATATTGAATGAATTCTTCATATTTTTAAGCCTTTCAAGAATGGGATTGATATTTCACAATTCCCACTCTCTACTGAATGGGAAAGTGTGATAATTTTAAGCTTTTGAGAATGATGAATGGTTCGTCTGTCATTCTTGAATGAATTCGTAGCAAAAGAGTGCAGCCTCGTTGATGCAGCTTTTATATGAATGAAGGGTGAGTGAATTCCGTAATTCCGATTCAATTCTTTTACAGCTCTGCCAGTGGGAAATTGGGAATCCAGTACCGAATTCAATCAAATCATTTTGATTAATGATAATAGTGTATTCTTTGGTAAATTAATCTCCAAAAGCCTGAAGAAAGTAGCATTCTATGGATTTTGATTAGCCACTTAATATGAAACCATGGTCGGTTTTCCGCCATGGCCCTCAGGTTCTTTTCCAACCTTAAAATCATGTTCTATGCATTATTTGCACTATGCCTGCAGATAGTCATGCTTCTCAACACCATTTCCACGATATGATCCAAAGCTATTTGTTTCCCATTTACTTCTATCTGAAAAGCTCAAGAGTGGAAAGAACACCTTGGTTCAACTAGCTTTCATAAAAAACTCAGAAACTAAACTTTGTTTAGTTCTGAAGTTAAAAAGTCCGTGAAAATGCGAAATCAAAGTTCATCGGGCTCAGAGCTGTCCATTTGTAGCCCTACGGCATGGATTCATGAGCATAAACTGAACTGAGTAATTCTCGTCAGTGCCACCGTTTTAAAATGTGCGGTGCATGAATTTCATTATCACTGATGTAATTTTCCACTGGGTATATGTGCATACACTACATGCATTGAAAGCTCATACTAATGATGAGTTACAAGCAAGCTATTCGTTTAATAACCATTGACTGACTATTCTTGTCTAACTAGCATCACTAGTTAAAGGCTACTCTAGAATAATGGCACACATATGTGCTTGTTGTATATACATACTTTATACAAGTATATACCAAATATAGTATGAGAACGTATGTAGCATATGTATCCACCTATGAATGTTGCCGTTGTAGGCGTTGCATGCATTCTACGATTTTTTGTGTTGATGTGTTCCAATTTATAAGAGGCAAATCTCTATAATCTAAACAATACTTAGTTAAATGCTGTAATGATTTTCTCAGACGTTACTTTTTTGCTGTATTTTTTTTTTTTTTTGTTGCTTTTTACTGCTAGACGTAAGGTAAATTATGTTGAACTATTAACGACATATTTTAAATGTTCTCTTATGGATGCATGCAGTTATAATCGTAATTTATTTAATTACTTCATTATAAAGTCATTCTTAATACATAAATTAAAATTGCACAAAGACAAAATATAATTCCATGATTTATCAATTTTTTCTTCTAAAACATTAACATTTTTTATAGGAACTAAAATTATATATGAATAGAATGATTTGTTTTGAGTGTTAATTTGGTTAAAGTAAATTTATTTTCGAAGTATTAGAAGAATATATTTTAAAATAGCGAAACTACTAATACAAATTTGTTGATTTTCGCTTCAAATACGACATTTTTATATGGCGCCTACAAGGTGCGACAATTATGTATTAAGACTGCCTCTAAAAAATACAATTAAAACACGATATCTGCTAATTTTTCGGTATATTTATTCGAAATATTCTCCTCCTGATTCAATACACTTGTTACATCGCTTTAATAGTGATTCAAACGCTAGTTCCAGCTCATTTTTCGGAATTGCCTCCAGTGCCCTCGTCGAAGCCCGTTGTATGGTCTGAATGTCATCAAAAAAACATCCTTTCAACTTCAATTTCAGTTTCTGAACAAAAAGAAGTCGCACGGTGCCAAATCAGGTGAATACGGAGAGTGATACAAAACACAGACCTGATTTCGAACCAAAAATTGACGAACAATGAGTGCTGTGTGTTAAATTTCATGTTAAATTTCATGTTAAAATTTCAACATCAAACGAACAGGTGTTTTGTAAAATGAATGTCAATAAACATTAAATGTCAACCAAATGCCATGAAATGCATTGACAGTTAGTAGAGGAAGGTTGAAACTTCAAAGTGCATAGATGGCGCGCTTGGTTGCTGAGATATGGTTCGCGTCTTAATACATATTTGTCGCACCTTGTATGCAATTTATACACACATTGGCTTTACTTTTCGAAGATCACAACTTTTTGTTAATAATCATATTTCCTAGAACTAACCCATATTTCACTCTGCTTCTAATGACAAATCTCATGTAGTTGTTCTGTTTGGAGATTTTTATTTCTTACTTTCACCATTTCTTTTCAACTGTCACCTAGTTGCGATAGTTTACAATTTTTATTCGTCAATATCCACAGTAGTTTTTACTACAATATCTTGAGACACAATCTTTTTAATCACTGTATAATCTACTTATCTAAATTGACTTAGAAATTCTGAATAAGTTGCTACTTCTTCAGTAAATCAATTCATTGCCATCTCTTCAGAAGGTCATCGTTATAACTTTAGCTTTCTTTTTTTGTTTTTATGCTTTAAATATTACGCATGCATGGTTGTTGCTTATTTTGTTACGTTTTCAACAACCATGGTAATGAAGTGCAATATAACCATGACAATGCAATTTTACCAACAAAGTGACATAATAATCATTACGTTATACATAATACGGTAATGATCCTTCAGCAACTATAATGTTATTACAGTTTAATCATCATTACATAATATAATGTAATATAATGTGCATAATAATATAATACAGCACATAAGAAGTGTTGTTATAACATTATAGTAATGAAATATATTACCATTACAACCGAAAATCGATTTAGACCGAATCTAGCATGCTCTTGCCTTCGCTTGCTGGCGCCAGTTAGAAATTCCAAGCGCTGACAAGTTCTATGACAGACACGAATGTTGGCAGCATCAAAACGAATGTCAACAAAAAGAAATAAGCGATAACCAGAACAAGCCAACGAGAAAGAAAGAGAACAATCTCGATAAAGGAAGATTCTGGGGTGTTGCCAACAGCGTATAAATAGAGCCAGTGTTGACAAGTGAGAATCAATCTAATCCCGAACGTGATTGCGCAAACATCGATACAGAGGCAAAAGTTGCAATATTTGAATGGTTTTTTGTGCAATGTTTAGCTCCTGGGCAATAGAAACAGTGCTTACATGACGATCAGACTCGACGATTTCCATTATTTTGTGAATGGCATAGAAAACCTGTACGAAATATTATTAATATTAATTAATTACTTTTACTTACAAACGGAATTAGATGATTTACAATATTCCCAACAATGTCATACAAATCCCTGGCTAATATTTCACAACACAAATACTAATTTTGTGATGGGCTCTAAGTTTATTAATGAATATAACTAGAATTCTTCTTTATACATATAAAAAAAAAATTTAATTTGCATTGGAACTGTCTTTAAGAGTACAAAAAATTGCCCAACACATTTAAAATATCTATAAAATTGAAATATTTTGTTTCATTTTGATTACATTGTGACACAATACGAACGAAAGAAGAAGAAGAAATAGCAAAGTTATCAAACCATCACGCCACTCAAATTACGTAGAATGTTAATTTGTCTACAATCAAAATTTGTACTCATTTACTATATTGATAGCTGCATCCAGCGATCAACGTAAAAAATTTACGTATTGCTTCTGGTTATCATGTTTTTGTTAATAAAAGAAGAACAATAACCGCAATCAAAACTGGCATACCAACAATTATTAATATCAAAGAAATAAAGAAGAAAAATCATCAAAATAAACCAGAGGAGCGATCTTTGATGAGAACATCATATATACCAATGGCTGTTATCATCATACATTCTGTCAAATAAGTACCCGGAAACGAAATTTCTTGTGCCAAAACGTTGGAAATGTTGAAAAAAACATTTGGTGATTCAACCATGTCGAAAAAAAATTTCACACAAACTCTTTGTTCGATATTTTTATCCATAGTAAAAATCGCAACGCACACAAAAGGTTGACTTGTTCCTAATGACGCCGTAACCAAACTAAATGACACATACCAATAAAAATTCACAGAATAGTGACAGTTGTGCCAACCTGGGAAAAAAAATTTTTTGAAATATTCTCACAGGGAATTAAATAAATAAAAATGAGAATTTCCAGGTACTTATGTACATATATACTCGTATCTAAATGCTGGCATAATCGACATCAGCATCATCGTCAGCATCAACATTAGCATCATCATCACTCTCATTGCTTCCTGTTATTGCTGTTGGCTAATTTTATTGTTGTTGTTGTTGTTGTTACCTTTCTTTTTCGTCATCTTCAGCTTGTTTTTCTTCTTTTTCAGAAAAATGCATTCCAATCTTCTCCATTGATTATCATCAGCGCCAACGTTATTGTCATTGTCATTATCAGGAATATGGTTCTTGTATCGGCTCAAATGCCGATTTCACTTTAACATCCATGTTTGCATAGTTTGTATGAACAACTACAACAACATGGCAATGGCAAATAATCAACAGCGAATCTTATATGCAAAAAAAAAAAATGTATTCACATTCGCAATTCATACAAAGTTGCGAGCCTGCCAAAGCACGCTCACCATACCCACCGCCCACTTCAAAGAGTCAACGCTGTTTGAAGCAATCGCTTCTTTTGGTATTCATCAAACAACTTGTGGCCTGTTGTGGCCTTATGGATCTACCATAGACGAATACACTGATGCATACCCTGTAGTGAAGTCACTTACATACTCGTACATAAAATGACAACGGCTACTGCTATTACCGATGCAACTGCCATTGTCGTGGCTTGTCACATGTTAATATGTACATAGCCTTACATACATACTACATATGTATACGAGTACATGCTGATTGCATTAAAATGTTCTTGTTGTTGCAAATGTTGAATACCAAATAATTCAGAGATACGAGTACGAATATATACTGCCACACTTGGCTTTTACTGCAGCGCCGAATACGTATAAGAGTATGTAAGTGGCAAGTCTGTTGAACAAAAAAATTAAAACCAAATCACATTTGTCCGACTTACCTAAATACAAAAAAGATTATGATTATTTTTAGATATATTGCACATTTATTATTACAGTAAAACCACAGGAACTCATTCAGAGAAAAAGTTTTGAATAATAATCTTCAATGCACTAAATTTGGCAATATAAATTGCAGCGTGAGCTAATGATATATTGATCATTTTATTTCTTTAATTAATTTTATCTCTTTAACATTTTTCTAACAAACTTACCTTCTAGCTCTACACCTTAAGGGAGTTCCTCTACAGAATTAATTATATTTTTTGATTAATTTCCCTTTCCACCCCACCAGCATGTATTTTTATTACTAAATATTTTTTTTTTTTAACATACTTACTCCCTTTTTCTATTTCTTTTGGAGGCTCTTCTATAAAAAGAACTTAATAGCACCTGGAAATCGACCAATAACTCCATATATGATAATTACCCAGCTATACCACCTACACCCACATTTCTTCTTAATACCGTAACCCCACAACTCTACTCTTTAGAGGGTTTTTCATATAAAATTGACATTTTTTTTATAAATTCCTCCTCTCGCTCTTCCCAGAATTCCCCTATGGAGGTTAAAATTTATGACCGCCACCCATTAATATTCATGACTGAATATTTCTTCTCCCCTGTCTTTACTCCTCCAGGAGCTTCTCTACAAAATGTACAAAAAAAAACCCAAAAATCGGCAAGCATACCAATAATTGCCCAACAGTCGCATCTAGAGCAGTAAAATGTAACTTAGACCGTTATTAATTTATTCCTCATTTTTTCGAACATTATTTCTAAACATATTTCTACTATTAAAAAAATTGAATACTTACTTAAAATTAACTTAAAATCACTGAAAATTGACAAATATCCCAATAATTGCACTTAGACAGTGAATTTTGAACTTGCCATTCATTTTTCAGTCTCAACATTTCATCCGAAAGTTTAGATGTTTCATCCGATCCGTTTAGAGGGGTTTTCCTAGGAAATGAATATACTCTCAGCTCAATTTTTAAATGTAGCCATCACATGAGTGTGAGATACAGGGAAATGTTCGGGCAGACATATAAATGGGGTCGATGGTACCTTTAACCGCTCTAGGGGCGATTGATGCTTTTATTACGTCGTCATTAACAACGATTGATGGTAAAATATCGCCCATTAAATTCACTAAACTATTTCTGGCATTAACAAACTTGTAAGATATCGTCTTAATAAACTTTAGAAAATTATTTGAAAATCGAATGTAGCTATCTCTAAAATTTAACATTTTTTAATAAAGTTTGAAATATCATCTGTCAAAATCTAAGTTTCTAAAAGTGAATATAGCAGGATTTCCCTTTTACAGAAGTTGTGTCTTTTAAGATATCATCTAGATAAGCTAGACCAACAATTTTTACGAGCGGTAATAGTCGCTAGACTCAGATTATAAGGCAAATGGCGTCCTTCATCTACTCCTCTATCTAAACTGCAGAACACAAAAGCTCACATCATTCTTCTGCCCCACTACTAAGGCTATTACAACCGAATATCGACATAGGCCGAATCTAGCTTGCTTCGCCAGCCAACTCTTTCCTTCGATAGCTAGCGCCAGTTAGAGATTCCAAGCGCTGCTATTCAATACTTGGTCTCTCCACCGAAGGTTAGGTCTGCCACCAGCGAGCTCCGAAAATAACACCTTATTAGTTGGAGCGGGTTCTGGACATTATCTAGCTAGCAACGCCGATGCATTTCAATGTCCTTTACTATATCGGTGTCGACTTACAGCTCATACAGCTCATGGATGTACCTTATTCGATACTAGCCACCAACGCAAATAGGTTCAAAGGCATGGCGGAGAACTTTTCTCTCAAAATCTTCGGAATTATTTAATTACCTTCAAGTTTCGGAGAACTGTTCTCTTCATAAACTCAGTACACTTTGAACATCTATAACCTGATTACCATTTTTGTCATGATAAAAACAGGCTCCGGGATTTAAACAGGCTTTTTAGGTGCTTGACTTTCTCGTAGAGTCTCATTCCTATCTCTACTTATCTCTATCTCCTCTCATTCGAATCTCTCCTGCTCTCTCTTCTTGCAGTCGAAAACACATCTTTCCGGACTGCTCCTCTCTCTGTACCGCTCCTTAACACCTCGCATAGCACCTGTGCGTAGGGTTTTTCTGTAGGCGGCGTCTTTCTCTGCGGTAGCGTCGCAACACTCCTGATTATACCACTTATTCCTCAGAGTCCGGTAGAAACCGATTACCTCCGATAAAGCGGGATATATGTGTCCACTGTGCGCACATCGGATAGTCGAGTGTCAAAAGCATTTGCTGTTTCTGTTGATTGCAGCTCGTTGGCGTCAAGCTTTCTCTGTTTGGGACTTCGTTTAGTCTTTGCAATACATGAACGTGTTCGTACCTTAACTGCAACAAGGTAGTGATCCGAGTAGATGTTGGCAGCACGGATCGATTTCACATCCGTCACACTGGAAGTGTGCCTTCCGTCGATCGCCATTGATCAATTTGTAATTTCGTTCGTTGATCTGGAGGCAGCCAAGTCGATTTATGGATGTCGAGATGTTGAAATCTTGTGCTACTAATGATAATTTTTCGAGTTGCGGCGAAGTCGACAGGCATATCTGTCAAACCGATATTGCCAACTTCATGAAATTCATACCAATGACAGCTGTTTATACAAACTATCACAAGCATTTGAGTCTAAGTTTTATAGAACAAAAGATATTCGAAATGGAATTCAAACGTAATAGGGTTATTATTTAGCTGAAAAATCACAACCAGCTATTGTTCGTGAGCTCAAACACCTCAAAGTGAATTAAATGTTTGTGTATCGTACCATAAATCGTTACAATGGTACAGGTAGAATGGCAGGCTATGGTGGTGGACGAAAAAAAAAACAGCAACATAACCTGAAATGGTTCGGAAAGTGAAGCCTCGACTTGAACGAAATCCACGTCGTTGTGGTAATTAAATAGCCAAAGAACTGAAAATACTCCAGCGAAGCACTTGACGCATATTCCAAAATGAGTTCCAAAACGCACACAATCTTACACCAAAGCAACAAAAGGTTAGACTCGAAACAGCAAAGGAATTGTTACGCTTGCACGAACGTGGCGAATTTCCAAACATTGTGTTCTCTGATGAGAATAATTTCACTATTGAGCAATAAACTCGCAAAATGCGACTACGAATGGTCTTCTGAAGTAATTTTCCATCTCAAGTAATGGCTGGGCAGCTGTGACCGTCGATGGAGGCTCTCCAATCGTTTTCATTTAGCCTGGTTTCGAAGTCAATGCGACTTATTATCGGGAAAATGTTTTGAAAGTTGCTTTAGAGCTGTGGAAACGCCAGATGTAAATCGGATGGACTATTCCATCTGTGCCATTTTAGAGAGCAAGGTCATTATGAAGAGAGTCATTGTTCGCGAATAGGCCAAAAAACCAGAAGATCATATTCGTGAAGTATGCAACTCATTTTTTAACCGTTTGAAGGCCATAGTTAAGGCAAACTGTGGCCACATCGAGCTAGAGTGAATGGATTTTGAAATTTTGCTTATTTCCACAATTTTTGTCATTTGAATAAAAAAAAAAAAAAAGAATTTCACACAAAGAAGATATGGTCGCTTGAATAGGTAACACTTCAATCGCCTAACCCTGTACTTTCTGTTTTTAGCTTGTTCATTTTATCGTACAAATAAATATTTGTAGAAGCTGTTGTTGTGGCTGCTCTTCTTCTAGTAGTTGTTGTTATACTTCTTAAATGTTTTTGTGCCTACTACTTCGTGGCATGGAGTGTTCTTTTACAGCAGTGCCAGCTCTCTCCAATTAGCACAGACAAAAAGCAATTTTCTTATTGTTGTTTGTCAAACATATTATTTAATGGTTTTTGGTTTTTTCTTTTTAGTATTATCTCTTTAAAATATGAATGAAATTCAGCATGTATAGGCTTACTGACAATTTACCAAATACTCGTATGTATACATATATTCAGTTATCACAATTGCCAGCTTTACTCGTATATCATAGTATTTGTTCTTCCATACAAGTATATCTATGGTGTTTATAATATGTAGGTACATCTTTCTTATTTCCCCTTCTTTTTTTTTTTGTTGTTTTAGTTTTTTCTTTCTTTTTAGGCCAAATGAAAGTTACCTTGACGATTGGCCTATATATGCATAAGGCCTAAAGTATCTACATATTCAAAAATAAAAAGAAAACACAAAATTGAAGTGAGGATAAACAGTTAAAATATGTGAAACTAAATCACATATTCTACAAGAAGATATATGTTTTTAGCAGAATAGAAATAAAGGTTGCAACTAATGTAAAATATTCCATTGCATTCGGAAAAAAAAATACCTTAGTTAAGTGCAGACTGTGGGCTGAAGGAGTCATCATGTAAACCTAATTCATCGAAAACTATACAGATCTAGTGATTCAACCACTCCTTAACTGTAGGCCACTAACACAGGAGATCTTTTGTAGATTTTATCTTCACGCGGGTCGATAATAATAGGCAGGGTCCGGCACTCGAAGTGTAACCAATTAAAAAGACCATAAATTCAGTTTGGAAAATTACTTTTACTCAATTCAAAATACAAAATGTGTAAAAATAATACAAAATTCCGAATCAATTCACTTTTACTCGATATGACCACGTTTTGCCTTGACTATGGCCATGAGACGGTCAAAAAACAAATCGCAAGCTGCTCGAATGTGACTTGCAGGTATTTTGGCCCACTCGCGGACAATCACTTTTTTCAGCGCCTCGAGACTGGTGTATCTTTTAGTTCGTACCTTGCTCTCCAAAATGGCCCAAAGAGAATAATCCATTGGATTCGCATCTGGTGAATTCGAGAGCCATTGTGTGGACGTTATGAAGTTCGGAACGTTGTTTTTCAGCCACTTGGTTCACTTGGGGTTTGTGAGACGGTGGCGAGTGCGGTTGAAACGTCCACGGTCTGCCACCAAAATGTTTGTCTGCCCACGGATTCAAAGCAACCTCCAGAATACTTTCCCGATAATATATCGCATTTACCTTGACGCCAGGCATGATGAAAAGGATTGGAGAGCGCCCATCTGCGGTTACAGCGGCCCAAACCATTATCTGTGTTGCCTCCGGTGTTGCCTCCTGATGGCCAATCGATGACTCAAATTCTCGTATGAACGGTTGGTCAAGTAAACATTATCGTTTTGAGAGTTTACGAATTGTTCAATTGGAAAAATATTCTCGTCACAAAACACAATGTTCGGAAATTTACCGCTTTCGGCCAAGCGTAGCAACTTCTTCGCTCTCTCAAGTCTAACTTGTTGCTGCTTCGGTGTGAGATCATGCGCTTTTTGGATCTTGTAAGACTTGACCTTCAGATCATTTTTCAGTATGTGGCGGATGCTACGGTCGTATATTTTCAGTTCTTTCGCCATTTGATTGGCACTTCGTTGGGGATTCCGCTCAAGTCGCTTCTTCACTTTTTGAATCATCTCACGTGGCGTTACAGTCTTTTGATGACCACCTCCACGACGTTTTTTGATGCTACCAGTATTATTGTAACGACTTATGGTGCGATAAACAAAAACTTTATTCACTTTAAAGTGTTTGAGCTCACGAACAATTGCTGGTTGTGATTTTCCAGCAAAATATAAAGCAATCACACTATTACGTTTCAAATTCATCACCGATTTTTTTTCGCGTTCACTTTTAGGCAAAATGCTTTTTTGCGCTTGTAAACAATACTCCAAACTATCATTTAGCAAATTTTTAGGCAGCTGATGCCCGTGCGTTACGATCACTGCACTTCGCTCCTGTGCCATGTTGGACGACTATTTTTTTCCCAGAATTTGATTGATTTGATATCAGTGACGGCAGTAAAAATTTGCCAAAAATGCTTCTTAAAAGAGCTCTGTGACAAAACTAAGTTAAAGGGATGTCACAAGAGTTCTGCCGGTTCTTCTAATGCTGTCCAAATTTAACACGCACGACAGTATTGAAAGAGAAGCTCAGTGGTATCACAATGGGCCGCCTCTGACCTAAGTGTGTCCTCTCAGAAAGAGGGGAGCCACATAATCTAACCTAATCTGATATCAGTGATATATAGTTCCAACAAGGCAAATGCGATTTAATACCCTAATACGTAAGTTGATGAATGAGTTTTTTAACACTATGCGAGCGAAAATATAAAGCTCTCGCACTAAAACTTAGTGCACAAAGTTAGTTATACCAGAAAACTGATATATAAAAAAATTGGCTTAATCAGACGAAATCCTCCACTAAAAATGTCTGAATTCGTACTTTACGTAATAAAATATGAAGCTGTTAAAGTAAAACTTGGTATATGAAAGTTGTCTAATCAAAGAACAGAAGTAATTTATATAGAAGTAACCAGATGAAAACCACACCTACTTGCTATAGAAAAGTATAAAGTTGAATGTATATTTGGACAATTTTCGAAATATGAAGTTATCACTCTAAAACTTGATATATAAAATTAATATGATCACATATTAAGTATATTAGAAAGTGGGCATAATCGGATAAAATTTACGCTAACCTCCCATATAAACGTAAGCTTTCTTATTTAATGTATGTTTTTTACTTTACTCACTAAAATAGCAGAAACTTACTTACTTATGTGGTCATAACAACCGAATATCGATTTAGGCCGAAAATAACATGCTTTGACAGCCATCTCTGTTCTTCGCAAGCTGGCGCCAATTAGAAATTCCAAGCGCCGTCATGTTCTCCAGTACTTGGTCTTTCCACCGGAGGTTAGGTCTACCTCTTCTGCGTCGTCCTCGAGCAGGTTCCGAATATAACACCTTCTTAGCTGGAATGTGTTCTTCCATATGCTCGACATGACCCAGCCAGCGCAGCCGCTGGATTTTGATGCGCTTTACTATGTCAATATCGGCATACAGCTCGTACAGCTCATGGTTGTACCTTATTCGGTACCCGCCTCCAACGCAAATAGGCCCAAAGTTCTTGCGTAGGACTTTTCTCTCGAAAACTCCAAGTATTCGCTCATCCGAGGTGGAAATTGTCCAGGCTTCAGCACCATATGTTAGGACAGGCATGATGAGAGACTTGTAGTGTGTAGTTTTCGTTCTTCGAGATTGCTTACTTAGCCCAAAGTAGCATCTGTTTGCAAGACTGATCATTCACAATATCTCCAGGCTGGCGTCATTACTGCTGTTAATGCTGGTTCCAAGATAGAAAAAGTCCCTTACTACTTCAAAAGCGTAGTTGTCAACAGTGACGTGCTGTCCAAGACGGGACTCTTTGTTTGTTGACACTAAATACTTCGTCTTGCCCTCGTTCACCGTAAGACCCATCCGACGCGACTCTCTTTCTAACTCTGAGAATGCTGCACTGACTGCTCGCGTGTTCTTGCCGATTATGTCAATATCATCGGCATACGCCAGCAGCATGAAACTTTTGTTGAAGATAGTGCAGCTCGTATAATTTTCTCCATAATAAGGTTGAAGAAGTCGCACGATAACGAATCACCTTGTCTGAAACCCCGTTCGGTATGAAACGGTGCGGAGGGGTCCTTCCCAATTTTTACTGCACAACGGGAGTTATGCAGTCTTATTCTACAAAGTCGAGTGAATACCGGAATACCGAAATCAGACATTGTTGCGTAGAGGTAACCCCATACCGGACTGTCGAAAGAGTATTTATAATCAACAAATAGGTGGTGTGTGTAGATCTTTTTTTCTTGGGTCTTCTCGTTTCAACCTCGTCATAATCGGGTGATGGAACATCAACACCATCATCTGTATTTGGGGTTATCGGGCGATCTCCTCCACTGAAGGAATTGTTCGTAGCATCGCCATTCAGTAAGAAGTGGAGAAGTGTTCCCTCCATAGACTCAATACACTCTGGACATCTATGACCAGACTCCCATTTTCGTCACGACAAGAAGAGAAACTCCATACCTAAGATTATATTTGGCAATGATGATGAGCTCGAAAATTGACACAGTCGGATAAAATCCCACGCAGCTCTCATATAAAAGTATATTCGCTACGGTTTAAATGATTTTCTTTTTTTTTTAATAATTAGATTTTTAAACATATTATTTGAATTCGCTCACTAAGTGAATATATAGAATCGATGAGTCCAAAGACATTTAATAAATAATCGTGATAGGGACTTAAAAATCTAATCACAGATACATGCAAATACTCTAAGAGAACAGGCAAGGATTGTTAATATATCTAATAGATACCTAGAAACTTTAACCAAAAAAGAAAATATATGCAATTTGAAATCAGCAAACATTTCTTCTCACCAATTTTGCAAAGTAATTTTTAAGCAAATTTTCCATTTTTATTTTATTGCATTTGTATCGTCTCATTTTAATCGCTACAAATTGTAAAAATCGCATCTTTAAATTGTATATTTCACACATGATCATAACTATGAGTACCTACATAAGTACTATATGATACGAGTACATAATAAAACGAAATAGAAATCAATAAAACAAGGAGAGTAAAAAGCAGAACGAAGCATTTGAAAGTACTACAAAGGAATGTGTTGCGCATATAGTACCCTTCTTCAACAAATATTTCAATACGTACGTACTTGTTCATACATGAGAACATGAGAACATGTACGAAACTACTATCTAAGTATTTAGTTGAATGAACTTATCATATGAGTACCTACTCGTATGTAAAAAAATAAAACTATAGCTAGTGTTCTCGCGTATCTCGATCTACAATGATCGCCGATGATCACATTAATGATTGCGCCGATCAAAATGATGATGATGATAAAGCGAACAATTCCATATCAATATATGTACATATAATTATATAGTAGTCGAAACTTACATAAGGTTAATATAAATAATATTATGCAGTTATAAGTTTAAAGGAAATAATTATTTCTGAACACAGCACTACACACACAAAAAAAGGATGAATTTTGCTGAATTCGAAGCTAAATATGATATTTGCATCCTTTTTTTTATGAGTTCGACATCTGTTTACATCAATTAGTAAACATCATCAGTTATTTCATACAACAACATACATTTTTCCTCGTATAATCATGTCTAGTTTCGTGGCAGAAAAAGAGCATATGCGGGAAGCTCTACTTTTTTGCTTCAATTTGAAGAAATCTGCTGCTGAGTCACATCGAATGCTAGTGGAGGCCTATGGTGACAGTGCGCTATCGGAAACCATTTGCAAAGGCTGGTTTCGTCGGTTCAAAGAAGGCCATTTTGACTTGGAGTGACAAGAAGCGTGAAAATAGACCCAGAAAAGTTGAGGACCATGATTTGCAGGCTCTTTTGGATGAGGACGACACCCAATCGCAAAGAATGCTTACCGAACAGTTAGGTGTTACTCAACAAGCCATTTCCATACGTTTACGAGCCATGGGGAAGGTTCAAAAATTTGGAAAATGGATACCCCATGAATTGAACGATAGGCAGATGGAGCGACGCCAAAACACATGCGAAATCTTGCTTGCTAGACAAAAAAGAAAGTCGTTCCTGCATCTTGTGGTGAGTTGCGATGAAAAGTGGATATTCTTTGAGAATTCTAAACGAAAAAAATCGTGGGTCGATCCCGGCCAACCAGCAACTTCTTCTCCAAGACTAAATCGCTTTGGACGCAAGACGATGCTGTGCGTTTGGTGGGATCAGCAGGGTGTCATCTACTACGAGCTGTTGAAACCTGACGAAACTGTCAATGCTCACCGCTACCACCAACAACTAGTGAAATTGCGCCGTGCTTTGGGTGAAAAAAGGCCTGGTTATGAACAAAGACATGAGAAGCTGATTTTTCTCCACGACAACGCCCCATCGCACACGTCCAAACTGGTCCAAAACTACTTGGACACACTCAATTGGGAGGTGCTACCTCATCCCGCTTATTCACCAGACCTGGCCCCATCTGACTATCACCTGTTGTCGTCGATGGGTCAAGCGCTCACCGAACAGAACTTCGATTCGTAAGAAGATGTCGTAAAATGTCTTGACGAGTGGTTTGCCTCGAAAAATGAGGAATTCTTTTTTCCCGAGAGATAGGAAAAGCATGTGTTGGAACTCTAAGAATAAGGTTTGCATTCCATAAATATTTCTTGCGAATAGACCCTATTGTGTCCACTATAATATGAACACTCCAGGTAAAATTTTCACAACCACAACCATTTGCAAGCGTAGAACTCTCCGCTGGCCATACGTCATATGCACTCTTCTTTAATATTTTGGACGTGGCTGCCCTAACTGCATACATCATTTAACATACGTATTATCCGTCTAGAAAGAGGGAAGCACATAGTAATATCTTCCATTCGCTTTACAAGGAACTTATGCAACTAATAATCCAAATATCATGGCACAAGCGGTCACAGAAAGTGAAATCACCAACATGATGGGAGGATCGTTGATGATTAAATCCACTCTCCCTCCAACTTGGAAAACGCGCGCGAAAAGCCCCAAACATAAATATATGCTGAAATTACAAATAAGTTTGAGCTTGATAGGGGCACCTTCCTTATAAAGGGACTGGATATTGGAGATACATATCCGTAAATGGTTGTCCTTCTTTTGTTTGCGAGGGTCATAAACAAAAGGCATGTTTTATTTTTCATTGGGGGTGAGTTTTTATGAGGTAGGTTGCAAGCCCAGCGCACAACAATACATAAAGAAGGTGTGAGTTAACTTGCGATGAGTTCAACAAGGATTGGGGACTAGTTCAACAGATTGAGGCAGTTAGAAACGTTAACTTGCGAAAATACCACCAGACCAGACCAGATACATTTAAAGACAAATAATAAAAGATTTTTTTACTAAAACAAAAAAATAGAACATTTTGTTCAGAAAATAACCTTGAAGCTTTCGGTTGCAACAGATTAAGTTAAGGCACTCCCATAGTATATCACCAATGGGAAATGGGAAGAGGTAAAGAAAAAAAATCAACAAATAAATACGGAAAGAAGGCAGAGAGAAGTAAAATCGTCTGTAGGTATTTAATAATATAAAATATAATATTTTTGAGTTTATATGAATTTCCTCTACAGTACTCGTTATGGATGAACATCACACGTTATTGTGATAACTCAAAGCTAACCTTAAACCTTCTTAAGAACATAACGCTTGCGAAAGTACTTGTTGCAGAAAGTAATGGAAGAAAGCAAGGAATGAAGGAGAGGCGTGGTAAAATGCAATAAAATAAACCAAAAATGAAGAAAATCGAAGAAAAATAGAAAAACCAAAATGTTGACAGGCGCTGCACTTGATGATTACAATTTGCAGATCTATGTAAATAAATTATGTGCCAGGAATAATAATAACAACAAGAACCACAACAACAAATTTAGCATATAACTCAGACATGCTGTATTTGTACTGATGTATGTAGTTGGAAACATAAAAAGAATAAGAGAATGATTTTATGAAGTTGAACATCTTATTGCCAATGTACATTAATATCATCAACACAATAGCAATACAATAAATAAATATTAAGAAGACTGCATTCATAAGCATAGAACATCATTATCAGCATCATCATCATCATCATCATCATCCACAGTCAATTGAAATTACACACGTCACGCTGCGGCTACGCTGCCAAATGGTTACCAGTGCGAGGTTCATATACAATAAAAAAAAATCGTTATTATTATTACAACAACAACAACAACAACAACAATCGGTGATGATAATAAAATAATAAAAATCATAATTTCTTTGTACGTAAAAATAGAATTTTCTCAGTTTTTTGTTCATATACAAAGAATTATATGTGGCTAGCAAGAAAGGAAGTGGTATGTCGGCAAAGGGGACAAGTAAAGGCAAAACATAATCATAATAATCATAGTATTGTAATGGCAATGGCAATATAATGAAATAAAGAATCATTCATTGGAAATTCTATTCTGAAGTATAAAAATATGCTTTGAAGTCATCATAACATCGTCATCATCATCGTCATCAATGTTGATTGTTGTTGGCATTCAACACGATATGTAGGTATTGGATTCGGTGGTTGGGAGAGCCTTTAGAATAGAAACTTAACCTGGGAGTGTGTTCGCATAATATCCACTTTGAATATTTGAATCTATAAAATAATTGTATGTCAAGAGAAAAAGATCCCTTGACTAAGCAAAATTGTCACAAATGGTACAAGACAGTTCCTCTGACGTATAGAGCAACTCCTTTGCATACGGTGAAAGTTCTTGCTTGTGTTTTTTTCTTTCGATGTGAGCGAAATTGCTATATTATTACAAAAAATTTGAAGAAAAAAATATAAGCTCATTTCTTCAGATTATTTTTCAAACAAATAATAGCCTAGACAGACGTCAGCGTTAATCCGGATTACCGGCGCACTTAATCCGAATAAAATATTAACCTGACAGACGACAGTATTGCCGATTAACTAAACGGCTGATTGCTGTTTAATTAGGTCTGTTCACTTACATTACTATCACTATCAATTTCTGTCATCTGTAAATCTACAAGAAGTACGTGAACTGAAAACTATCAGAAACTTGTAAATTGACATTCACCGTTCGTAATTGAAAGCTGGATTTATTTGTTCGACAACGCTTTTCATGTTGAAAACTGTTAACAATTATTGAAAGTTTTTTGTTAGCGAACACACCTAATATTTTGCAAAATGGATCCAGAAAAATTCACAATAGAAAATTTTCAGCAGTGTTGCCATCGCAAATTGCCCTAATCCTCTTTTATTTTGAGAATTAACTCATAGAGTTAATGCGGATTAGTTGCAGTTAATGCACGAGTTAATTCGAATTAACTCGGCTGCCGTCTGTCTAGGCTATAACACTACTCGACAATTTTTTCGTCTTTTGCGAGTACTTAAAAAAAAGTAAGTTTTGTAGAATAACTTTGAGTTGCTGAAAAAGTAACGATAATTTAATGGCCAAAATTTTAAGTTTAATGTTGCTGAAATCAGATGTGAAATGTAAAAGTTAGAAAGCATTAAGCGATGATAGATAAATTATATTTTAGATTCAAGCTTATTTGCAATAAAAGCAACCAAGCTTAAACTTAGTACGTACGGTTTGTGATAGCAGAGAACTAATATAAATGAGCGAAATGGGATGAAAATTACGATTTCCATCCACCTCCATATAAAAGTATCCTTGAACCACCTTGGCCACTCGTACCAAATTTCTTTTAAATAGCGCAATATTTCTTCAAATTGTTACCCGAACCAGCCAAGACGGAAGGACGGACGGACGGACGGACATTGTTAAATCGGCTTTTCATACTACGTTGACCAAGAATATATATATTTTTTTATATCTCCGGAACTACCTTTAGGTGCTGATAAACATCTGACAGAAATGAATATAATACGCACTCATGCAGGATATAAAAATATGACATGATGCTTTCTAATAGTTGTTGTTAGTATTGGTTGTTGGTTAGTATTGCTCCGAGTGTGACAATATTGTTTTTTTCACAAAGCTACTCTTCTTAAAGTGAGCCTCATCACTGAACATGATTTAACGGTAAAAGAACATCTTAACGACTACTGATTTTGGAGAAAAAATTTGCATAATTTACAATTGCTGCAAGCTCACACTATAGTGCAAAAGTGAACAAATATTTTGAGGTTAGTTAATTTTATCCTAATTAATTATATACCTAAATATTCGTTGTTGCTGTGATATTATTATTATTAAATGGTCAGAGCCTACTTGTTTAGTTTTGCACCCACCACATATAACGGAATTTTACATCAAATTGTTCGTGTTTTTGTCTCAGTTTTTATGAGTAATGTTTTTTGAAAGTTGTGGTGACGATTTTGGCAAAAATTTTCCGACAATGAGACATCTGAACGTACCCATTATGAAAAACAGCAGACATGCTTCTAGAGGGCATCGACACTAGAAAAATCGCAAAAGATTTACCAGTTTCGCAAACAGCCGTTATGAACATGAAAAAAAACCGAAAACATTGTAAGTAATAATGTTAAAAATGCCATCCTAACATATTCGATGAGAGAGACTGCAGACAAATCGGTCGATCATTAATGATGGGCAATGCCAAAGGCCAAAAGAAGCCGCCAAATGTTCTGGAAAATGTGGTAATGTATGGACCGTACGACGCGCGTTAAACAAAAATGGCTATCGTGCTGCAAAGAAGCCAAGAAACCGAAATTGTCAAAAAAGAATAAGAGGGCTCGCTTGATATTCGCAAAGGAGCATCAACACTAGACAGCCGAAGATTGGAAGCGTATGTTATGGTCGGATGAATGTTAAATCAATAGAATACAATCTTACACTGGGAAAGCCACATAAAATCACCAAATTATGGAAACAATAAAATTTGGAGGAGGATCTTTAATGGTGTGGGATTGTGTTTCGTTTTTTTGGGGTCGCTCCTTTATAGCAAATAACAACAATTCTTACGATGGAGGTATACCTAAATATGATTGATAAATATTTACCAGTGGCGGTCGGTCAGGTCGAGTTTCCAGAAGCCGAAATAATATTTCAATAGACCAGCGATCCAAAACACTCGTCAAATGTCTCCTTATTGGAAAAATGGTCTTGAAAGATACACTCTATTATACGATATGCAATAGATCTGAATGGCATGTAATTCATTTTTTACTGCAATATCATTGCAGTTGCATTCACAATAAACACTTTTACCATATCTCTCACTTAATTAATTTTACCACTTTAGAAAATTGGATGTGCATCTTCAGCATGTCTTCCACTCTTACTCTGTGTGGTAAATTTGGATATTGCTAGAAGAGTCCTACTTACATTAGCCTATTCCAAAAGTAGAACTCTTGTAGTATCATGCTTTGTAAGCTTTGAATCTGCGAATTCTTTGCACATAAAAATTTCCCATTTAGCGAAATTGTATACCGCAAAATATAAATCCATTCCAACCTTTAAAGGTTTCCCTGCATATTCGCAGCCAGTGTGCAGCGACATTTTCTATGATCTATTGAGAGGGAAAAATAAGATGGCACATCTTATTCAATAATCACTATGGCGTATCTACAGAACCTTCTGCTTTCCTTCTCCTCTCTTCTTTACGGTAGATTGAGTACCATTTAATTCCATCAATCATGTGATGATAGGTACTTCTTGCATTTGCATAAATACTGGGTTATCCCTTTTGTGTTTCCGAAAGTATAAAACACACTTCTGTTTAGAATTTCAATTAAATTTTTATTTCAATACATTGTTTGGACCTTGCCAATCAATCAAATGTCCTCCACAGGATTGGGTGTTTGAACAACAAAGTTTGGATGATAATTTTTCGCACCGAATTTTATTCAGCGATTAGGCTCATTTCTCGTTTCGTTTGGCCATCAACATCGTTTATCACCGTTGGCCTTTTTTTTTTTTGTGGGGATCGGATCGTATTTATTCGGATAATGCACAAACTCTTAACCCTTTGAAAACGCACATCCCTCATGTTATAACCGAGTATTTCCCCAAATATATATATATATATATATATATATATATATATATATATATATATATATATATATATATTCTGGGAGTCACAAAATGGATAACCCAGTGTATTCGCATTTCGATGAATAGATATCATTATCGTCATCATAGGGGCCTTATAATTTCCACTCGATATCATATTTTCTCTTGTCTTCTCTTTCTCTCTCTGTTTCTTTTTCTTGCTTATATGCCCGTTCGATTGTACTATTAATTCAATTGTACCTATTAGAGTCAAATACGACTAACTACTGTATCGTACGAGTAGAATACAAATATTCATATTTACGATGCCGCGATATACAATATTTAGAAACTCGTTTATTCGTCATTTATGCATTTATGAGTAATTAGCGTTGCATCGTGACTACTACTCGCTACGTTACGAGCAATAATTGCACATTAGTGTTATGCGTCGTACAAGAACGTTTAGTTTGCCAAAGCACAAATTTTCGTGTGGAAAAGAGTACAAACAATGAGTACCAAACGACTTTACTCGTTTTTATGCATACAATACGGACGGTATATGATAAGACGATGCTCAGTTACTCGGCGATGCTTACATTACTAAATTTTTATTTACTCTCGCAGATCTCTGGTATCTGTGCATTGCATCTACTGTTGTGTTCGTTTCGTGGCTGTGTTTATTGTGGGTTAAATAAATGATGGAAATGAAGTCCTATAGATTTAGCTATCCCGTTCTAATGCATTCTATTGGTAATGCTTTTGGTTAGATATGGAAATAGATATACTTATGATGTGCAAGTAGACGCATGCAGTTATAAAATAAAAGCTTACAGACACGTATAAATTCTAATGAAGAAGAAAGAGGTCAAAAATTCATTACAACGTAATATAATCCCAATATATAATCTACTACATAATATGTATGTATATGTTATAACTATATGTACAGGGTAGAGCATTGTGTTTTTTTAAATCATATGTTATTCTAACAGTGACAGTTCTTTCCCATTAGCAATCTTGACGGAAAGTCAATATCATATCTTCGTGGTACAAAATGAATCGCTTTACGCTTGAACAACGTTGCGAATTAATGCTAATTTATTTCCAAAGTCAATGTTTCTTTCATCTCAGCAGCTATGTTAACAAGCAGAACTGCCGTATCTGGTGATCGGGAAACCTGCACGTAATCGTCGAGAAGCCAATGTATCTTCAGAGAGTTACAGTTTGGTCATCATTAAAAAAATAAATAAATATGTGGCACTTAAAGCCCCAAAGGGCTCATTGGCCGAGTTTCTCTTCCATTACTGTTGTGCGTCTAAAATTTTGGACAGTTTTAGAATGGACCTACTTATTTTAGCCGGTTCCGAACGGCAGAACACTTGTGACATCACTTTTTCTGAGCTTTGTCACAGTTCTTTTTAGAAGCTTTTTCAGCTTTGGTCATCATTAGTCTACTTTTATTTGAAAATGCTGTTTCAACGGTCAACGGTGAGCGCTACAGAGGCATGATAAACGATTTTTGTTGATTTTTTTCGGCGATATCAATTCCCCACTTCGAAGCTGTGATCTGATCCCGTTATACTTTTTTTGAGGGGTTCCGTCAAGGACTGATGTTATGCGAACAATCCATTGGCGATTCAGGCCTCTAAAGCGAATATCAAGTAAGCCATTAGTGAGATAGAGCGAGAAACCGTTCCCAAGGTCTCGGAAAGCTGGGTTGACAGGATGTGCTATTGCGAAACCAACCGAAATCGTATTCCATAAATAATTATTTTTTTGAGTTTTTAAAAAGAAACTTGTATATGCTCCACCCTGTTCTCGTATGTACAGTGGCTCCCAGCTTATTTCGTACAGTGACAGTTTAAAAATTGCTGCAGTCGTAATTCCTAATATAGCAAAAATTTGAACAAAATATAAATGCCATTTTTGAAAGGAAGGTTTGTTTTTTATTTTCCTAAATTTACTTTTTCAAAATTTTAGTGTTTGACACTATAAAAAAATAAAATAAGAAAAAAATAGGAAAATTCATGTCACAGCTTATTTCGTACAGTCTCTTTAAGTTCAAACTAAAAACAAAGTAAGTTGATTTTAATATTTAGTATGACATCCCTTAGCGTTAATGACAGCCTGGAGTCTACTTGGCATTGAATCCACCAATTTTTGAGTGATGTCTGGTGTGATTTTTTTCCATTCCTCCATCAGTACCTTCTTTAGGTCTTGCTTATTAGAAATCTTGTGTGTTCTTATTTTATTGTCCAAAATAGACTAAAGATTTTCAATCACATTCATGTCAGGTGACTGTGGTGGTGGAGACATCAAGTGTGAGCAGTTCAAATAAGCCAAGATTGCACAATCCCAGATTTATGTTTTGGGTCATTATCTTGGTAATACCGAAATTCTTCCCGCAAACCCAGTTTGTCTGCACTTTGAAGTAAATTGTTTTTCAGAATCTCGAGGTACTTCATTTTGTCCATTGTTCCCTCAATAAAAACCAATTCACCTACTCCGGCTGCTGACATACAGGCCCAAACCATCACGCTACCGCCACCATGCTTCACTGTGGGCTTAAGGTTCTCCTTGTTTAGCTCGGTATTAGCTTTACGCCAAACATATGACATTCCGTCCGAGCCAAAAATATTAAACTTAGACTCATCCGCGAAAATAACGGTATTCCAGAACGCAGGAGTATTAATAATATGCTCTTTGGCGAAGTCAAGTCGGCGTTGTATATTCATTTTCGAAATGAATGGTTTCTTTCGGGCTACTCGACCGTTCAAGTCATGATTGCGCAGCATACGTCGGACAGTTTCAGCACTGGATGATTTTCCTATTTCACGCTGAACCTCTGCAGCCAACTTCGGAGCGGATAACTTTGGATTTTTCTTAATTTTTCGTACAATATAACGCTCGTCTGATGCGTTGAAAATCTTATTAGGTGCTTCTCTGCCCTTGTTCTCCAACCGATTTTCGCGAACGAAGCGTTGAATGATGTATTGGACAGTTGAGGCACTTAAATTTGTCATTTCAGCAATTTTTCGCACACTCTTACCTTTCCTAAAATGGTTAATTACCAGTTTACGCTGTTCCATCGTTGTACGATGACCCATAAAGCTAAATGTTTAATTTACAGCACTTTAACTATTTAAAATAATAATAATAAAAATTGTTATAATAGTTAAAAAGGTCCAAAAACTCATACAATTCAAAAAAACTTTGTAACTGCGCGGCAGAATGAAACTTACTTACATTGAAGTTTGTGTACGAAATAAGATGTGAGCTGAAAATCAGCTGATCAATAGTTTTTCTCTCTTGCATAACAAAAAGAAAAATTTTTGGGGTTCCCCGTTTTCTTATTAGGTTTACTAAACACATACACAGACATCTACATTCAAAACTTATCGATAAGTTTTTTAGTTTCGATGTTACAGCCATGTACATAAAAATATATACACTGTACGAAATAAGCTGTGAGCCACTGTAGCATGAAAATATTGAAATTCAATTAATTTAGGTTAGTGCAATACTAATCGTAATAAAATATGAATAGTCTCATTCCAGTAATTGAGCACAGAATATTTGATACATGTGTATGAATATGCGCATGTGTATGAGTATATTTTTAAACGAAGACACTTTGTACTTATTTCATAGAAATGACAAAGAATGCATGTATTAGAATTAGTTGGGGATTTTCCTTAGCAAGCCTATTGCATAATAGGACAGTAGCCGATTTGCTGTGCTGCACGTTAATTTGCGAGAAAGTAATGCTGAATTATTTATTTTTCGCCTCAAATCAAGAGATGTAACAAGCACGCGCCTAAGGCCCAGATGAAATTGTTCCTCAAAAACTGGTGAACTGCGCCTACCTCTTAACGGGGGTTCTATACGAAATCGCGGAAATGTAAGGAAGAGCTTACTCCACTGTAACTTACGAACTATTCAGTGTAGGACAGCCATATTTAAGGTATATATTAGCCCACTCTTTTATATAGCTCCCATACAAAGCCCCTGAATTTTTTAAAATGTTTAAACCGTAATAACTTCAGCAGTTTTCGGTTTAGAACAACCATATTTAGATCGAGGTTTAACATTGTATTTCGTAATAAATTTGCGAGAAACCAGCAAACCACCATAACTTACAAAATACTTCGCCTAATACAACCATATTTCAGTTATAGATTAGTATTGTGGGCAGAAATAATTGCTAAAAAATTTGGTGAACCACACCTACATCTTAGTGTAGCTTCCATACAAAGTAGGGGAAATAAAGAAAAGGTGGATATGTGAGCCAACTTTTAATAAAGGGTTCTCCATTAGGGACATAACAATTTTATAGTTCAAATTTATTGTGAATATATTGCAAGCATTACATTTTATGAATGTAATTCGATTTCGGTCATATGACCACCATGAGCCCGTTTACAGCGGTCCGAATTTCCACCACTCTAGCACACATTTCGACCGTAACGTTGGCAATTTCGTGTTGGATGTTGTCTTTGAGCTCGTCTAAAGTTGCTGTCTTGTTGGCATAGACCAGTGACTTGATAAAGCCCCATAAAAAGAAATCCAATGGTGTTAGATCGCATGAACGAGGCGGCTATTCGACCGGACCACATATCGTTGATGTCAAGTTCATCCAATTCCGGCCACAAGTAATCTTCCAACATAGCACGATAGCGCTCTCCATTGACGATAACATGACGGTCGTTTTCATCCACGAAAAAATACGGCCCAATCACATCTCCGGTGGCATGAAAACCGCACCAAACAGTAACATTTTGCGGGTGTAACGGTGCCTTAAGAAGCAATTGTGGGTTTGTTGCTGACCAATAACGCATATTTTACTTATTGACAAAGCCATTCAGCCAGAAATGAGCTTCATCGCTGAAGATGATTTTTCGCTCTCAGAATTTCGGTAGAAATTTTTAATAATTTCCAAACGTTGCTGGTTCGTGAACTTCACCATGATGAAAATGTTGACTTTAACTAACGATTTGGCATTGACAGTTGATTAAAAAAGTATAAGGGTGCGTTCATATAAATATATAAAATTGTTATGTCCCTATCTACATGTACGGGGTATAATTCGGTCGGTCTCATCCTGAACAGCGAGAGTAATGTGAAATGTATGTGTTTTTTTTAAATATCTGAATAAATATTTTACATAACTACGAGTACCATAGTATGACGCCATAATAAATTTAATTAAGATACAACTTGTAGGTAGGTACATATTGATATGCAAATAATACTTTTCTAAATGATAAAATTTATTGTAGCAGTGAATGTGTTTATTATTTTAATTGTAAATGGCAAAGACAATTTGCTTGCTGATAATCTTCTAAATGCTTGATATCCGCACATCTTTTTGCTGCTACATATGAGTACGAGTATCACTCAAATAAAAAATCCTGTAAGATAAGAGTGTCATTTCCGCTAAAACCAAGGCGTTCTAAGGTGTTTGTTAATTATTATTGCCTTTCTTCCATTACTCTCTTCTTAATTGAATTTACACCGCATACCTTACCTACATACTTACTACAGTATTCAATTCAATCAACCGTACAATTTTTCCATACAATCAAGCACTCACACTCACGCTTACATTCTTACGAGTATTTACGAAAGTTGTATTTAAACTTGAATTTGAACCTGATTCTTGCTGGTACGAATAGGCATCGGTAGTATGTATTCTACATACTACAGCTGCTATCTACATACATTATGGCTACTGCTGTAACCACTTCTGTTAATTGGGTAAACAACTTTTATGACATTTTTATGTAAAGTGCATATCTACTGACTCGTATGTGCAAAAATAACAATCTATAAATAATAAATAGTAAACGAATGTGTGCTCTAAAAAATATGTAAATAATTTGCGCGGGATAAACGAAACGTAATGAAAATTTCATTTGAAAATTTGCGTGCATCTAGCAGATATGTCAAAATCGCGAATGATGGCGTCAATAACATGATACATTTAGGGCATTTATAAGGTGTCATAATACGTCATATTGTCATTTTATCATAAGTTCATAAAATACTCTCGTCTGGTCTGGTGGTGTTTTCGCAAGGTAACCTTGTCTAACTGTCTCAACCGGGTGGCTATGTGATGGCACCTTCATTCTGTAATAAGGGTGCCATAATGTAACTAGTCCTACTTGCTATGTAATGGAGCTTCCATTTTTCAAGGGTGGTACTCCACGTGGCGAACACTGGGACACCCGCTGGGAGGCAGCTAAGGTGAGTGGGGCAAACCTTCTCGGTTAGGGGTTGTGCGTTGAGCTTGAGACCTACCACATAAAAACTTTTCCAATAAAGAATCTAACCCTGCCTCGGATAAGGAATGCCCATTTTGTCAATCAACCCCGCAAACGAAATGAGGACTATGATTTCCGGATATGTACCTGGAATATCCGGTCCCTCTATCCAGCTGCTTGATATCCTCGACAAATCTAATGCTGACATCACCGCACTTCAGGAAATGCGATGGACGAAACATTGTTGCTCTAAAAAAGCATCCTGTACTATCTATTACAGCTGCGATGCGGAGAGGAACACTTCCGATAACGGAATGAGGCTGATCGACTTCGCCGCAGCACAAAATATGATAGTTGTACCAGATTTCAACATCTCGATGTCCATAAAATGACGTGGATGTCTCAAGATTAACCAACGAAGAACCAAATTGATCACGTGATGACCGAAGGAAGGCAAGCTTCCAGTGTGATGGACGTTAAATCGAAACGCCATGATTAATATAGCATAACTTTTGTTCTTTTTAAAAGAATTGATCCTTTGTTGTGTTTTTCTTTAAATTTTTATCTTGCTTATTGTGTAAATTGCAATTCGTTTATATTTAACAATACTTGCACTTGTGTTTTTATAAATTGTTTGTGTTTTTCTTGTACTACAGTTCCTTTCAAATCAAAATTGTTTTTAATATTTTGCAAGTAACGTTTCTACGTATGCACATTGTTGTTGCATACGTAGAATGAATGTTGTTTGGCACATTCAAAGAGTGCTGGTATCTCCGGAAGGGTTCTGGACAACCTCAATGAGGGTAAGGGCCTTAGCTGGACGTGCTTAAATTGTAGATCCATAGATGTGGAATTTGTGACAATGTTTAGGCAAACAAGGTCTGCCTTTTTCGAGATTGGCATCGCTCATGGAAAGGTTTCATCAGTTTGAGAAACGTTTCAATTATTTTAAATGCTTAGATAAACCTCTGCCAGTTTCTAAAAGGAAAAAGCCCGCCACTAAGTCCGCGGCTAAGAAACCTTGTAGTGACCTTACCACTGAAAATAGTGGTGATGGGGACCAAAGCGAAATACGGGAGTCTACGCCTGTTCTGAAGTCCCCTCCGGTGATAGTCGTGACAAATCCGACTCCTCCTAGCAGTTCCAATGTAATTGATGGTCCGTGTGTTTCAACATTATCTAGAAAGTTGGTTGTAGTACCACCTAGGAATTCAAAATTTTGAATTTGTATGTGCTCGTGTTCGGTTGGGAGCTAAATGTTTGTTCATTACATGCTCTTACATTTCCCCAAACTCGGATATTAGTGTATATCTTAAACATGCTTCTCTTGTTGCGAATGTTTTTAATATGCTTAATCTAAATGATTCTTTGTTAACTTTCGATGATTTCAACCTACCACATGTTTGTTGGAATTTAAATGAAAATAATTCATTTCATGCACTACTCGTGAAAACTTTAATGTATATCTGGATTCATTCTCTGAGCTTGGCTTAAAATAAGTAAATTCTTTTTATAACAAAAATAACAAAATTTTGTATTTAGTATATGTAGAGGATCCTCTTGATATATCTCTATCTCTTTGTGATCCATTTGGTAACCCTGAAGACAGCCATCATCCTACTATCTGCTTATCTTCAAAATACTTCTACCCTGTACGTTATATGAAAACATCGACAATTACTTGGGAAATTTCTTAGTTGCCAACCCAATATAATTAAGTTGGTCTACACCACACCAATTCTAACACTTGTTTCTTTATTTGTTTATAGAACAAAACATCAAGAATCATCCAGATTGCCCCCCTGAATACGACTCTGCGCATAAATAAATATCAGGTGTAGTAAAAAGTAATTCATTATTTTCAGGCAGTTTTGTGATTACTTGACTCAGTATTGTTTGAGCACGCGTCAAAGATGGACACCAGTAAAGAGAAAATACGCCATATTTTATGGATTTTCTTCGATAAAGGCGAAAACGCAAGCCAGACGGCTGAAAATGTGAATAGTGTTTATGGTCCTGATACTGTAACAGCCAATCACGTGCAATTTTTGTTTCGTCGACTTCGTTCCGGTAACCGTCGAGTCTCACCGTTATGTAAGCACTGTTTCTATTTCCCAGAAGCTAAACATTGCGCAAAAAACCGTTTGGAACCATTTAAATAAGGCTGGTTACAAAAAGAAGCTCGATGTATGGGTGCCATACGAGTTGACGCAAAAAAACCTCAACAAAAGCTATCCATTTCTGAAGCGGATGGTTAATGGTGATGAAAAATGGGTCACTTACGACAGCCGGTGAGCCGGCGCAAACGGTGACCAAGTCAGGATTGACGGTCAGGAAGGTTTTGCTATGTGTTTGGTGGTATTGGCAGGGAATCATCTACTATGAGCTGCTCCCCTACGGCGAAACTCTTAATTAGGGCCATCTGAAGCAAGCAATCGCGCAGAAGCAGCCAGCTTTGGCCAATAGGAGAGGAATTCCATGTTCCATGAGGACATCGCCAGGCCACACACATCGATAGTGACTCGCCAGAAACTCCGGAAGCTTGGTTGGGAGGTTATTCGTCCCAAGAGAAGCTTGTGAAAATCGACTGTCCCAGTTTTTTGCCAATAGGGACAAGGGTTTCTATGAGAGTGCCATTATGAAATTACCTTCAAAATGGCAATAAGTTATGGAACAAAACGGTGCACATTTGACCTAAATCGGATCAGTCTAACTATGCTAAATATAACTTTCAATTTAATGCAATGCAAATAATGTATTTCTTTTTACTAGACCTTATATTCTTAATTAGCAGTTAGAATTCATATTTCTTGCTGAATCATAAAATTTGAACCTTCATAGCAATTTTCCATCCATAATTTATGCATTAATTGCCATAAATAAATGAAAGAATAATAATGAAAATAAAAATAAAATAATAACAAAATTATTTAGTACATTCATTATACCAACTGTTACTTACCATAAGTATAGTGTATGAAGAAAGGTTGCCCAGCAGTGTCATTAGGTATCCACCTACAAGTACGATTTATTCATTAGTCAGTCAATAGTGCATTCAATGTAGGTAATGAATGCTTCCAACTTATTGCTATTAATTATACTATCTAACGGTGAGCAAATATTTTTATTAGTATTTATCTCGGTGTGAGCAATTGTTTGTAATTTTTCTTATTTACATATTTACCTGTGCTATAGATAGATCTTATTTTTTTATTCATTTTATTCTTCATTCTAATTTCTTATGCTTAAAGTAACTTCCTTATTAATTTCCTTTGAAAGTTAGCTAAAAAAAAATGCAACTGCAAATATTTGTTAGTTGTATTTATTTATTTTCTATTAAGTACATACATTCTGGTATGGCGGTTATTGGTACTACTGGCCTTGTTGAAGCCAACCAAGCAAACCAACCATGTACCAAGCAAACATTCATATTTTAACGATTTTGGCAGTTCATTTCCTTTCTGTTTAGCTAGTCAATTCTTATAACAGATTTTTATTAAAATGTTTGCAAGGCATTCGAATATCATTTAATGTGGCCACGCTGAAGTTCTGTACACATGGTTCCATCGCTATTGATCATTTTACAACCTTACATATTTACAAAGTTCCTTTTCAGGAACGTTCTAGTATGAATACCTGGAACTCGATCTCTTATTTAGCTACAACAATAGTCAGCCATCATAGGAATATCCCATGTTCCCTGGTAACGGGTCTCCCATTATTTTAATGAAAACGCTCACCTTACTTCTCACTAGTGTTACGTAAATTCTTTGGAAAATGAGCTAAATGGCTGTGCAAGTAGTGAATCTTGATGCTTCACACACTCAATGACGGACATTGAACGAAGTGCATGAACTTCCTGCGTAACTACAAAACCAATAATTATGTGGAATTAGTGAACAATATCCTTGCCAGTTTTAAAGATCTTGGATGTAACATGAGCATCACGGTTCAGTACTGGCACAACCGCACAGTAGTGCCGCCCCATACATAAAAAGAAAATTTGAAGGAGTTTATGTATGGCTTTAATTTTTCGTATGTAACCTTTATCAAGAAATCGATTTTTCATCACGATTTTCATTGTCTTCTTAACGTTTTCTACTGCAACAGTCATATTTTGGTTAGTCCCGGGACTTATTGAACGATGAGTTAGGTACATGTAACAGTTAAAGTAGAAGCACTGAAGACAAAACGGTGGACAAGAAACTGATTTAACTGTTTTCGGTAAAATTGTGGATTAAAATAAATATATTATATGATTACATGATGGACTTTTATTTATAAACATTATTATTATTATTAGAAAAAAATTGTTCAACCGAGAATGAATGCCGAGTTACAAAACCATTGCTACTCGGGTTTTCGCTAATTTGCAAGTTATCGTTAATTGATAATTTAGAAAAAGGATTACGAGCCTATACAATCACATAAACTTGAATTTAAATGTGATCCAACTTCACACTCTTATGACATTACTTTTTCTGAGCTTTATCACAGAGTTCTTTTAGAAGCTTTTCCGTGACAAATTGTTACTGCCGGAAGAATTGCCAATTGCTTGCCGGCAGGTGGGCACCGTTCGTAAGAAAAATCTGTTCGATATTAAATTTATGCTGCAGCCGGGGATTGAACGACCTACAGAGCAGAAGGCCAACGCACTAACCATTGAGCTACGGCACCCATATATCGTATATAGTAGGGATGACAATTTTTGGGATTTTGTTGATCTCGAGGTTTTCTAGACCTGAAAATAAAATCTCGGAATACCGGAATCGTCCAGAGGTTCAGGCAGCTTTGTTTTCGCTTCCTTTTTTTTTTTTTTTGTTTTCAGTTTGGTTTTCACATTATGTTGACGTTTTATACAAAACATCAACATAAACTGAAGGCCATTTGCAAAATCCACGAAAATAAGATCACCAAACACAAAATCTAGTTTAAAAAAAATTCCCAAGTACATTATACCCAAAATAAAAATTCCCAAACATGAAATCCCCACACTCTTTTAGTGACAGTGTCATAAAATCCACAAACTTTTAAATAAATGAATGATAATTGGGATAGCCACAATATCCCCTAAAATAAAATCCTCAAACAAAATCTACAGTTGCAAAAAATCAAAATCAAAATCCCTAAAACCAAAATCTCCAAATACGAAATCCAGAAGTTGTGCGGTGTTTTGCCATCCAATGTGAGTTGATATCAATATTGGTTCTGCCCAAAACCCACCAGATAATCCTGACTGCATCATCATACAGCGCGCCATTTCAACAAGTGTTCCATTTTTACGTTCAGCAACGCCATTCTGCTGTGGCGTATATTCTGCTGAGTATTCGTGTTTTATGACTTCTTCTTTTAGATAGCTTCTGAGTTTGCGACAGGTACATTCGGTGCCATTATCTGATCGTACAGTCTTGATTTAACTTCCGGTTTGTTTCTCTACCATTACTTTGTATTCTGTAAATTTCGCCGCAACCTCGATCTTCTTTTTGATAAAATATGATGTACCTCACACCATTTTGATGTATCGTCAATAAAAGTGACAAAATACCGCGAACCGCCAATGGAGTTCCTTCTCATGGCATCGCAAACGTTAGTGTGCACAAGGTCCATAATTTCCGCACTTTTAGATAACGATTTCGGATATGGTTTTTGATGTTATTTCCCCTTGATACATATCTCGCAAAAATCTGGTTCACCTTCAGCTACTATATTGATGCCATTAACTTTCTTTTGGCGAATGATATTTTTCAAATCCTTGAAATTTAGGTGTCCAGGACCATTAACAAAATATAGGCCTCTTTTTTAAAAGCAACCATTAAAGTTTCACCTGTGTCAGGTCGTTTTACAAAGGCTTAATTCTTGTTGAATGTAACTTTAAAACCGCGGTCAGTTATTTTTGCTACGCATAAGAGGTTAGAGCGTAGATCAGGAACAAAAAGAGTGTTTTCTAGTCGAACCATTTTATTTTTGACAATTCCACTGCCTTCAATCTTTATAAAACCATTATTAGCAAAATTCAGAAAATGTACTTTAGGTGCATCGAGTTCGCAAAAGTTTTCTTTTTGAGTCCACATATGGCATGATGAACCGTAATCTAAAGACGTAATCTAAAAGATCTAAAGGTTCTAGTTGGTGCATTTGTTCCTGTGGCTTCGATTTGTTTTTATTGTACATTTTTGTTCCACATTCCTTAGCTTTATGGCCGATTTTGCCACATGAATGACATGCAAACTTAAAACGTTCACCCTTAGCACTTGTTTTTCTTCCGTTCTTACTGACAAACATAGCCCGATGGGATGTGCCAGTCAAAGTACAATTAACGTAATTCAACAAGTTTTAAAATAAAGTACTAAAGTGTATCGTGAAAGTGCCATGGTATTGCAGCAGCTTAAACATTAAGCGAGATCTAAAAGTAAATTCTGTCAACGTTGAAATAGCAAAAATTGCTCTAGCCCCTAAGGAAAGGCTAGTAAAAGACGTCAATGAAGAGGAGTCTAATTTAATTGCAATCGACAAGCTAGTACGAAGGCTTAAACGGATTAAACCAGCCATCTCATTCTATTATAAAAAAAAAAGCACGCATTGTCACCAAAAAAGCGTTGGATTTTCGTATTTGGGAGTTTTGATTTTGGGGATATTGTATTTGGGGATTTTTCTTAAACTGTAGATTTTGTGTTTGGCGCCAACGATAATGTCTGCGGTCCTGGGATATTTTACAGAGCTCCTTAAAGTATCGAAATGTAAAGAATTTAATTTCATGTTGCCCAATTTCATGGTTAGGCAGGGCACTTGGTGGTAAAATAAGCGACCATTTTTGAATTTCTAAGTTTTGTGATGAGCAATATTCGTCTTCCACCAATCCACATCGAAATCCAACGTCGTAAGTGGAAATGAATCGGCCACACATTGCGGAAACCCCACTGTGACATAACGAGAACAGCGCTGGATTGGAACCCCCAAGGCAGCCGCAGGCGTGGGAGACCAGCCAATACTTGGAGACGGCAAGTTGAAGCAGAAGCGAAAAAAGCAGGCCATTCATGGAGAGCAATTAAATTCCTACTCTAGATAAAAGAAGCTATAATTTGTTTATTGAGGCCCTATGCTCCACTTTGGAGCCAAGGGAAAATATATATATATATAATATTCGTCTTTGAAGTGAAAGTTGATAAGTGGTAAGGAAAAGATAATCAATTTATATGAACATTTGTGTGAGGACGATGAAATTCACTGTTCCTCCAAAAACATACAGATTTCTGGTTAGTTAAAGTCATGCTGAGTGGGTGATGGGCGACGGTTAAATTAAGAAATAAACAAGTTCTGTCTATATTACTACGCAGTGTAATTTTTTCAATGATATTACAACAACTATTGGCTTAAAAGATTATAGTAAATCAACTGCGTTATTAGAATAAAATTGAAAATCGAAAATTAATTCGCAAATAATAAATATTGCTATTACATATATAGGGTGATCCAATAGGAGGTACTTTTTCCAATAGGGATTCTCAGACATCTCACGTGTTATAACTGTCATGTTCATATGACATTTGTGTTCATTATTCATTGACATTTCACCATGAATATTCAGTGTGTGAAAATTCAGTGTTCAGTGCGAAATGTTCTTCATTCTCTTCGACCATTTCATGGTGTTCATATGGTGTTATGTTGTGGTTATGGCGTTCAGATCTTGTTATCTGACGCCGTTGGATTATGGAGCTATGTGAAATTAGTTGTTTATATCGATAAACCACAATCGATTCCTGCATTAGAAGTGATCATAACACGCGTAATTAACGGAATATCGGCCGAAATGCTCGAAAGAGTGCTCGAAAATTGGATCCATAGAATGGATCATGTTAGAGCCAGTTGGCCACAACATCTAAAAGAAATTATTTTCAAATATTAAATGTCATAAACCGAACTTACGTCTCAAATACATTTTTTGATTGTTAAATTGATTTTAATGCGTTTTATTAAAAAAAAAAAACTACCGGAAGCTGTTATTGGATCACCCTATACATATGTAAGATTGTACGATATATGAATTTGAAACCAAACATGGTTAACGCCTTCTTTGCTATGGTTGGCGCTATAGTCGTAAATGGTAGATTGACCTCTTTCTCTTAACAAATCCATGAACGAGTATTTGCAATCAACCTACTGTGCCAGTGAGAAAATCATTGCGACGAAAGAGTTTTCTAAGCCGATTACCAGTTTCCAAATAAAAATCAATGACTTGCTTTATTAAAGAAAAAATGAAAAGTAATATGAATAAACTCACAGAAAAAGAACGCAGTCTATAAGCTCATAGCCAATACTCATGAACACTAGCACGAACTCATATGTTAGAATGCAAACAAGCAACGCAACAATTGAATGCAAAAAATTCTTTCTTTCGATTATCAATAAATTTTCCCCTCAAATCAATTGGCAAAAAAACCTCAATGACATTTCACTACAATGAACACCGTTATTTTCTTAGTTGGCTTATGGTGAAGAAATCTGATAGCCTATTAAATACATATACATATATAGGTACGTATTCTTCTGTACATTGTACTTCAATAGGCGATTATGCGATTGTTAAATGATCATATAAACAACACTGTTACTATACTGGTCACTACCATCATTAGAAAGAGCAAGCTAAAAAAACAACAACAGTAATGTTCTTGAATATTAAGTATGGAATCAAAAGTATACGGAAAAATTCAACTTAAGTAAAACTGGCATCTGCCAATCAACAATTGTAGACATTTTGTCGCTAGCTCGTATCCACATATATGTACATATTTGTAAATTATAAAATAAAGGCCAATACCATAATAAAATACGAAGAGAGGTGCGGTTATACCGGCATCAAAATCGGTAAATGCAATAATATAATATAAAAATTGAATGGGTAGAACAAATGTTTTACAAAGCCGCTACTCCAACAGGATTGTTGAACTATACAGCTGTAAGGCGAATTCCGTAGGGTGCTGAAGCGGTTGTACAGAGTCGATGATTATAATCGAGCCCTTGCATTTCCTGTATCTATCATTGTCAAGAGGAGCAATTTTGTAAACGTCATGGGGTGCTGTTAGACAGCGTCCCTATATTGTGCCTATAATTAGCCTATATTATCCTTCATTTAAAGCACGATTCTCATGGTTTCCTTCACCTCTTTGATGTTTTTCGCATAATGTCAATGTTTTCACAAAAACATCGATATATTGTATTACGTACATGAATTTCCAGTTATTTCATAAATAATTAAAAGCAGTATGATAGGAGGCTCAGTGTTCACTGTCCTGTACATAAAAAAGGAGACCCCACAATTTGCGCCAACTACCCCGTGGAATAAGTCTCCTGAGCATCGCATACAAGGTTCTATCGAGAGTACTATGTGAAAGGTTGAAGCCTATGCTCAGCAACCTAATTGGACCGTTTCAGTGTGGCTTCAGACTTGGTAAATCCACCATCGACCAGATGTTCACACTGCGCCAAATCCTGGAGAACACCCAAGAAAAGTAGATCAACATACTTCACCTATTTGTTGATTATAAAGCTGCTTTCGACAGTCCGGTAAGGGATTACCTCTACGCAACAATGTCTGAGTTCGGTATTCCTGCAAAGCTCATTCGACTTTGTAGAATGACACTGCATAACTCCCGTTGCGCAGTGAAAATTGGGAAGAACCTCTATGCACCGTTTAATACCGAACGGGTTTTCAGACAAGGTGATTCGCTATCGTGCGACTTCTTCAATCTTATTATGGAGCAAATAATACGAGCTGCTGATCTACGACATAATGGCACTATCTTCAACAAAAGTGTCATGCTGTTAGCGTATGCCGACGATATTGACATAATCGGCATGAACACGCGAGCGAGTCGGATGGGTCTCACGGTGAACGAGGGCAAGACGAAGTATCTAATGTCAACAAACAGCGTAGTTGTCACTGTTGACAACTACGCTTTTGACGTAGTAAGGGACTTTGTCTATCTTGGAACCAGCATCAACAACTGTAATGACGTCAGCTTGGAGATCATGCGTAGGATAACTCTTGCTAACAGGTGTTACTTTGGGCTGAGTAAGCTATTGAGAAGTCGAGCCCTCTCTCGAAGAACAAAATCTACACTCTACAAGTCTCTCATCATGCCTGTCCTAACATATGGCGCTGAAGCCTGGACAATTTCCATTTCGGATGAGCGAATGCTTGGAATTTTCGAGAGAAAAGTCCTACGCAAGATCTTTGGACCTATTTGCGTTGGTGGCGAGTACCGAATAAGGTACAACCATTAGCTGTACGAGCTGTATGCCGATATTGACATAGTAAAGCGCATCAAAATCCAGCGGCTGCGCCGGCTAGGTCATGTCGAGCGAATGGAAGAACACGCTCCAGCTAAGAAGGTGTTATATTCGGAACCCGCTGGAGGACGACGCAGAAGAGGAAGACCAAACCTCCGGTGGAAAGACCAAGTACTGGAGAACCTGACGGCGCTTGGAATTTCGAAGAACAGAGATGGCTGGCGAAGCATGTTATTTTCGGCCTAAATCGATATTCGGTTGTTATGGCCACATAAGTAAGTAAGTAAAATACAATTGATGCTTTTTGAAAAATACTTAGTCATTCTGAAATACACTTAATGTTTTCTAAATCATATTTAATAGCACTGAAATAGCTTTGATGATTACTGAAGACAATATGATCAGGTATATTCCTATCAGTTCCATTATAATTATAACCGAAATTTAACGATGACAATTTTATAGACTCGAAAAGGCTAACTTATTACTTGTGGATTCTCACAAAGAAATTCCACGAAAACTTACATTACATGTTCTCCAACTATTATAAATACAGGGTGATTTTTTAGCAACTTTCTTTTTGGCAACTCAACTGTTTTTGGCAGCTCAGCTGTTTTCGTGTAACATGTTACTGTCAACCATGAATCGACCTACAAACGAACATCGCTTGCAGATTATTGAATTTTATTATCAAAATCCATGCTCGGTTAAGGAAGTGCATCGTGCACTTCTTCCATTTTATGGTTAGTTTGGGCGACCTTTACAGGCGGCTATTAGGAATCTTGTGACTAAATTTCGTACCAAATTTACATTATTGGACATTAAACCACCAACACGCATACGTAGAGTGCTGTATCCGCGAGTGTTGTTGACGATCGTGAATTATCGATTCGGCGCCGTTCGCAGCAATTGAGCTTATGTTACTCCAGTATGTGGAATTTTTGAGGAAGGCTTTGGGTGTAAAACCTTTTTAAATACAGCTGGTGCAAGAATTGAAGCCACACGACCCACCACAACGGCTAACCTTTAGTGAATGAGCGCTGTCAATGTTGGATGAAGTGCCACGTTTTTATCGGAAAATTGTGTTCAGCGACGTATCTCATTTCACACATTTGGTGTGTGAAGAGCAGCATGAAGCATTGCAAGAACTACCAATGTGTCCTGAAAAATGCACTGTTTGATGTGAATTGAGGACCGATGGCATCATTGGACCGTACCGTGCGATGATTACAAACTTTTTTTTTTGCCCAAAATGGAAGAGCTGGACTTGGCTGACATGTGGCTTTAACAAGATGGTGCCACATGCCACACAGCACCCGTAACAATGGCCCAATTGAGAGGCGAGTCCGGTGAATAGTTTATTTCACGTTTGGGGTCGGTCACTTGTCCGCCTAGATCGTGCTATTTAACGTCTTTAGTCTTTTTTTTTGTGTGAGGCGATGTTAAGGCTCATGTCTATAGCGACAAGCTCGCAACGATTGACGCACTGGAAGCCGTGAGATACCGGCCGATATTTACATGAAATCATCTTTAAACATTGAAATATATAGATCGGTCTATCGACTCAAATAAAGATTTCATACATTTCAAATCCGAAGACTCTGAAAAAATCACCCTCTACATTTTTATACCTAAGCATTTCAACAAGAGATCATCAACTCAACTCAAATGGCTGTCGAACAATATTTATTACCTTTCTAACTTTCTCAAGTTTCAATACACACAAATTGAATAGAATTTCTTCTTCTGCTTCTTTTTTTTGCAATTAACAATCAAGCTTACTTACGGTAGGAATTCTCTTTATACGCCCACAATAGTTAGAGATGGATGATGAGGTGGTTGAGATAGTTGTTATTATAGCAGTACATAGTACGCTACATGTATGAACATTGCTATCATCGTACATACATATGTACGCACTTACATGCATACGAGTACTAGACTTTTTGCAACCACAATTATGATTTGTGGCAAATAAGTATGGTAAGTAGGTAGCTACTGTTTTTAATTTAATATACTATTTATAACGATAGCCTCTTTTGGTTCTTGGTGACATCCTCTCGTTACTCATTTTATTTATTTTGTCATGCAAATATACAAATAACAATGGCATTGTAAAAAAGACTACAGTATATCGAAAACGAAATAATAATATACATATGTATGTAAGTCGAACTACTAAAGGTAAATAGAAGCAAAATCACGTAAATTATGTTACTGACTTTTGTGTATACTCAGCACACACACACACACACACACACACACAATTTGATACACATTTTGTTAGAGCCGTCATCATCATCATCATCATCATCATCATCATTATCATCATGGTTGTCTGCGTTATTCTTGTGACTTTTATGCAAATTTCCAAGATGTATATTTGTTATCGTTCTCATTCTAAAATACAATACAAAAGATTAAATATATGTGTCAAATATTTAATAATAATAATAATAATAATATGTATATAAGTTCAAATTCTATGCTTACCTCTAGGCGCATTATTTATTTGGATTTTTATGTTAATGATAGATGATTGTCTTTCATCGGTATGCATACTCAACATATAGTTCTTTCTTTGTGGCTGGGAAAAGTTTTAACCATGCATCTCCAGGTAGGTAAATAGGTGGCATGTGCTACCACAAAAACTCATACTTGACCTAGAATGCTAAATATAGAACTATTGAAACGACTCCATGCTTTAATTTTGTTGAATTTATTCTAAATGCAGTTTACTCTAGGTTGGTTAAAGCCATACAACTCTCTATCTCTCTCTCTCTCTCTCTCTCGCTCTCTCTCTTTAAGTCTATCCTGCAAATTTTCTAGTTCTGATGTGTTGTACATACGGCCTCCCTAAAATATTTCCATTGGTAACAATCCCTCGCGACGATTTTGGTTTCTTTGAGAGTTTTCCCTACCACATGACCCTACCTAGGTCATCCTTAATTCTTCTACCTTGCTGGTGTTATTTGAGGGGTTGTGTTCATATTTATGGAGAATCCTTAGGTCAACTATGCCTGATCCATTTCCAAGCACTTTATTTATGTCTGAATGGGTCGATATTTATATTTTGTTCAGTCTTTTCTGTTTGTGATTATTCTTGGTCGCCTAATGCGTATTAAATGCCTCAGGTAATTGATCATAAGAACTTAATGATCGACTCAAATTTGGGTCTTCTGTTCATAAGGTCGTCGCTTTGGTCAACGCAACAGAATTTTTTTCAGGAAGACAACAAAGAACGTCCATTTAATCATATAAGATTGTGAAACCCCATTTTTCAATCCTAATTAGACGTAGTATCGGATTAATTTCCATCAAATTTTCAACTATAAAGTTTTCGATTCAACTTATTCTTATTTCCAAAATACGTAGAGAGAACATAGAAGATATTTTCTTTTGGAGAAGGTTTGGATTTTTGGGTCTTGTCTTGGACAATTTAAGAAATTTAAGGAATAAAGGGTGTGAAGTACTTTTGAAAACAGATGCTACCTTGGGTTAAGTAAAAAATTGAGAATTTGATCCCTCTTCGATAAACGAAAACCCCACTATACAAGTCTCTCATCAAAAGAAAAATTTTGCTATTTGCTGTGAGCAGTGTGAGTTGTTTGCTGCGCCGGCTCGGTCGTATCCAGCGAATGACGAGTTAGAAAAGTGCTAACCGGTTTTCTAGTTCTTGCTCCCTCCACCAGAGTTTGGGCTGTATTCTTCCGCTGAACTCTCCAGCGGAATTGTATTTTTCCATTCATTAGATGCCAACACGGCAACACAGCCTCTTGACATTTTGGTAATATCGGCAAAATCAGAGAAGAGTTGTGAAAATTTTGCATTCGGTCACAAACGGTTTTCGGTTGTAAAATCTTGATAAGTAAATAAATATGTGCTATTTTGATCTAAGTTCTTTTTCATTTTTAGACGACGTAATTATACACTCAGCAGAAAAAGTCTGCGTACAAGGTATAAAAAATAATACTTCGTTGAAGAAAGGATCTTAATACAAGTTTTATAAAGTCCAATATGTTTTTTATTCATTCAATAACGTTCAGTCTTTATTTTTATAAAGATTCAGGAAATTCATTTTTTAGCAATTAAAAGAAAAAAAACAAAAACAGAAATATGACTAAATAATTCAATAGAAAAAGTCTGGGTACATGGAACAAAAAAAACTAACAAAAATATATTTTTTCACAAAAATTAAATGCTTGTTGGATAGCCTTTACGTTTTAAAACTTCTGCTAAGCGTTTTGGCATTGAATCGACTAGCTTGGCAGTTTCGGTTAAGGATATTTGGTTCCATTCCTCGCGCAACACCTCTTTCAGCATCGTCTTCGATGTAATTTGGCGCTGGCGGATTTTGATTTCGAAAAAATGCCATAAATGCTCTATGGGATTTAGATCAAGCTTAACTATGTTGGAAGTATGCTTCGGGTCATTATCTTGTTGGAAGTAACAGTCACGGCCCATACCCAAATCTTCCGCGCTCTGCTTCAAGTTCGCTTTTAAAACGTTTACGTACATATATTTGTCCATATTTGAATCAATAAACTATATTCGTCCCACGCCGTTGCTTGCCATGCATCCCCATATCATAGCGCCAGCACCACCATGCTTCACCGTCGGTACCAAATTCTTCTTATCGAATGCTGTACCTTTTTTCTCCATACAATCTTACGTCCCTTGATTCCAAAAACGCAAAACTTGCTCTCATCTGAGAAAATGACCTTTTCCCAAAACTCTCGGGGCTTGTTTAAGTGCTCCTTGGTGAAAGCAATGCGCTTTTGTCTATTAATCAATGATATGCACGGCTTTCTACCAGATTGCCTTAAGATTTTTCGGATTGTGTCAGCGCAGATGACCTTCTTAAACTTTTCTTTTACGTTTTGAGCAATTTTGAGTGCTGAAAGATCTGGATTTTGCTGGACGCATTGTAAAACGTTGCGGGTTTCTCGACTTGTTAGTATTGATGGACGTCCAGATCGTGGACGAGAAACAAAAAAACCAGTAGATTGGAAATTTTTTACCAATCTTTGAATGGAAGAATGTGTTCTTCCAACAGTTCGATCAATTTCGCGATACGTTTTCCCTTTCGGCAGGACTTATTTCTTTTTTTTTCAGCTGCATTGATTATATTAGATGTGAAAAGCGATTAAATATCTGCAAATCCTTTTAAATCAATAACGTGTGTGAAAATTAATACGTAAAAAGCTCTTCTATAACTTTTATATCCAACTATCATGCAGGGAATCCCCTTTTTACTACTTGTACCCAGACTTTTTCTGTGCTGCCAACTTAGTTATAAATGTAAATTTATCGATAAATATAGTGCCACCAGATTTATAATAATTTAAATGCTATGGGGTTGTTTAGAAGACTTATAATCAAGTCCAGAATGTAATTGGAACCACAAATTTTACATACAAAATGTACTTGCGAGCGTTCTGATGTTACACTTTGGGTTGTAAGCAGACTTTTTCTGCTGAGTGTATCTTTATAGAACTTTTGGAACAAAGAATTCAGCAGGCGGTATGAGACATGACTCTCTTAAATGTATTTATCTTCTACATTTCACTTTAACAAAGCTCTGAAGTTGCTAAGGAAATGCTAGTCTGAAGGTATAAGGTCCAGAGTATTTGGTGATTATAACGAAACTTTCCAACTAAGCTCTATCAAGCTTTAGGAGGACAATTGCCAGTGTGTGTGTGTGTGTCGTAGAATTATCCAATATAATTAGATATGTCACGACCGGGTCTTCTTTAACTGTTTCAGAATGGTTTGATGACTAAACCCAAGATGATTAGCTATATCACGGCATCTTATATCACGGTAGTTCTCAACTTTTTGGATGACTTATTTGACTTATGAGGTCCAAGGTCCACTCAAACTTTCTTCACACAAAAGTTTTGAAAGCAGAACACCCAACCCTAATTGAGATGTACGCTTAGCGTAGGGTCAGTTTTTCATTACTAGTTTAAGCTTACTTGGAACGGCATATATTTAGAGTTTAAAGATACGCCGAAAACTTTTCAGATTACTGGATTTTCTAATTGACGCCAGTAAGTGAGAAATAGAGGTGAGTGGTTGGTGATAATTGGACGAAACAAATAGTACACATTTGTATGAAACTTATGCCAAACTAGTTTTATAAGATTGAAAAACTTACTGAGACGAACAGCCAAAAAGAGTACGACAGTAAGGTACTTTTTAAAGAATTTAACTGTAATAATCTGCAGGTTACTATTTTTATACCTCCTAAAAATTTCATAACATTGATGGGCCATTCATTTCTATCTGTGACCACATGCACAAAAGCTAACGCTTCATCCATTGAACTATGGCATTTATTACATTTACGACATTTGCTATTGACATAATTTTGAAACACCTTAAATTAATATTAATTCGATTCTGACCATAAATCACATCGCAAAATATCTGCCATCAATTAAATCATCGTTTAACATAAATCCATAATTACATACAGTTGTGTCTTCCAAGCACAGTATTTATTTTAGCATGACAAATGTTTGGCAATATGTTATATAAATAACAGTTTATTTTCTCGTTACCACTTAAGCACAATTTTATTGTTAATGAAACTGATATAAAAGTAAAAAAAAAAGCATCAAACATAAAAAGCAATGAGCTTAAAGTTTGTTGGCACTTTTTCAGTTATGTTATTACATTTTTAATGCAATTAGTTACTCGTTTGATGGTGTAGGGCTCAACAAAAACAAAAAATGGCTAATTAATAACTCCACAAGACTTATATATTAATACGATTTAAGCTTATTTGCTCAACTCATGTCAACCACCTACGCATATATGTATGAATATGGTATGCGACATGGGTTGCTTCACATTAGACCTAGTCGTACACGAAAACGCTACTATATGAAAGTTTTTATGCCTTCAGAGTAGGCTGACATTTGCAATAAACCCTGTCGCAAGCCTTCGGCCATGCTGTACGAAAAGATGAGGTTAGGTTAAAAAATAAGAATCAAAATATATAAAAAAAAATTAATATGTGACACTTATAAGCCCAGAAAGGCTCTTTGGCCGAGCTTTTCTTCCGAGCTTTTCCATGGCAAACTGTTACTGGCGGAAGAATTGCCAATTGCTTCTCGACAGGTGGGTACTGTTCGAAAGAAAAATCTTTTTGATATTGAATTTGTTATGCTTCAGCCGGGGATTGAACCCACGACCTACAGATCAGAAGTCCATCCCACTAACCACTGAACTACGGCATCCACTTTAATACACTTTTACCAAAAAACCTACTTGACCTCCGGTGACGCTTTTCGACAACAGTGCTTGGCGCACAATGTGTTTAAATCATACGATGTGGCGTGCTCGACTGTGGAAATGACCATATGTAAGACATGATACACCATCATATCGAGTAGATGAGGTACGATAAGGTCTTCAAGTGAGCGATCGTTTGATAATTACGGGAGTATTGATCGATCTTCAGATGCTTTCAAGTTCTTTCCTTTGCAGCTTACCGCCAGTTAGAAATTCCAAGCCCCGTCAAGTTCTCCAGTACTTGGTGTTTCCACAGGAGGTTAGGTCTGCCTCTTTTGTGTTGTGTTGTCTTCTTAGCTGGAGAGTGTTCTTCCCTTCGCTCTGCATGACCTAGCCAGCGCAGCCAATGAATTTTAGTACCCTCATCTGAGGTGGAATTTGTCCAAACTTCGGTGCCATATGTAAGCACAGGCATGATGAGAGACTTGTAGAGCGTAGTTTTCGTTCTTCGAGAGAGGGCTCGACAGCTCAATTGCTTTATTGCACAGGCCTTTGATAAGGTATGTCATAAAGGTATACTATAGAAAATTATCCACTCGCTTCCAGAGAACACCCACAAACTTTTCAATTCTAACTTAACACTTCGAAAATTTCAAATAAAATTTAATTCGTTTATCTCAGAGGAATTTGAAATAAATACAGGAGTTCCACAGGGCAGTGTACTTGGTGCGGTCCTGTAATAGATTTATATTGCTGACCAACCGTTATTTCACAATTATTTGGTTACAACCTTCGCTGATGACACGGCCGTCCTAAATACACAAATCGATCATCTGGAAGCATCTCGTAACTTGTCAAAACATCTTAAACCCCTCGAAGAATTGTTGGCAAAATGGCGAATAAGAGTAAATGAGAATAAATGTGTACAGGTAACCTTCCCTCTCAGTAAAGAAATATGTCCCCCAAATGAAGTAAAATACCTGGGAATGTATTTGGATAGAAGACTAACATGGAAAGCCCATATTGATAGTAAAAAATTACAAATCAAATTAAAAATGCTGCAATTGCATTGGCTGCTAAATGAAAACTCAAAACTCAGCCTCAATAATAAAGTTTTTATTTATAAATCGATTATTAAACCGATCTGGACCTATGGTATCAAATTATTGAGCTCGGCTTGCCCCTCGATCATCGAAAAAATCCAGAGAGTCCATAATAAAGCGCTTAGGCAAACAATTTGTGCGCCTTGGTATGTAAAAAACATTAATTTACATAAAGATCTTAATATTGATACAGTTCCTGAAGTCATACGAGCACTACATGATAAATACATGATAAAACTTCAAACTCATCCCAACGAACAGGCCCGGCAGCTATCCATTGTCCCTTCAATCACTCAGCTTAAGAGGAAACGCTTGCTGTCAATATAATACGAGTAGTTTAAATGAAAATTACCTCCTAATTAAATGTAAATTATCTGTAACCAACCTAAAAAATGGTAAATTATTGCCTAATTCTACTCATCACGTCAGGGAACTTTAATACTACTACTACTACTACTACTTTAATACCACTGACTTAATAACGAAACAATTCCTAATCCCATCAATAAGAATATCATATAAGTTACTTTAGCTATACAGTGCTGACTCACAGAGTTTGGTTAGCGAATTTAGAGGTCCTTGTAACCTGAGGTTCCTGGTTCAAAGTTCTTGCAAAGACTTGGTGTGGATTTGTAATCGACGCCTTTATTGGTTTTCCTAAGTGGCGACTTGTTAATAGTCAACGACGAACGAAATCGGGCTCTGCTTTTCTTTTCTGATTTTTACGATAAGACCCCAGACATAGTTAAGCTCGTCACATTTTTATCTGTACAACACATGTAGGTCAAGGCCACTAAAAGATCGCATTCTGACTTCAGTGAAAGCGCTCTCAAAGATGAATACTTTTATTCACTCTGATATTCATATCGTTCATCTTGTTTAAATTGAGTTAAACAAATTTCGCCTCGTCAATAAAAAAAAAAATCAAACATAATCCGATTGGGTTGGGTAAGTGTGGCAGACCGCTCGAAAGAAGAGCTTACCTAGACCAAAAAAAACCGTTTTTATACCTTTATGATTTACACGCTTATCTAGTAGTAGTACCATGGTGCCCTAAGCGGAAGTTCTGTGGATCTTATAAAATGCAGGTTTCAGAGTTTAAGGTTTCACTCAGATTTGGGCTCCCGGCTATAGTTCTCTTTGAGGGTAGGAGTTGAAGAAAGTTGGGAAAAAAATAAATTATAAACGATACATTTTTTCTTTACGAATGTCCAGCTCTGTTAAGGACAAGAACAGGTTTAGAGAGGGTATTTCAGGTAATCGGCATCTAATTGGTGCCACGCACCTCAACCAACCAACTAATCGATACCAGAGGGTTGGTCATTCAATCCGCTTACTTACTGAACCAACCTGTGCTTTTTATGTATTTGAGAGCATTGTGGCACTACGGTGGCCAGTGATACCCCTCACAGTAGTTGATATATTTTACTTGAAGAGATCAGCAAGTCTACGTGTATGCTTCCTACTGTATTTTGGCCCCAATATTTTTTCCATTTATTCTATGATTTTAACTAAAGGGGGTGCCGTAGCACAGTAGTTAGTGCCTTGGCCTGCTGATCTGTAGGTCATGGGTTCAATCCACAGCTGAAGCATAAGAAAGTTTAATATTAATATCTTTTGAACAGTACCCACCTGTCGGTAAGTAATTGGCAAGTTTTCCTGCAGTAACAGGAATTTGCAAAAATGCTTCTGAAAAGAGTTATGTGACAAAGCCTAGCTAAGCAAGAGTTCTGCCGTTCAGAACCGGGTATTATAAATAGGTCCCTTCTAATGCTGTCCAAATTTAACATGCACATCAGTATTGGAAGAGAAACTCAGTGGTATCACAAGCTGAGGCCTATTTGGCCTAAGTGTGTCCTCTCAGAGAGAGGGCAGCCACAATAACCTAAATCGAACCCAACTAAAGATCCATTTTATTCTAGTAACACCACTTCAGTGCACTGCTTTGCAAGCTCTTGCAGCTTCACTTTGAACTTGTGTGTCCAGATACCCAGCACTGCACATATTCTTGCAATAATTGTGTATACAATTAATACCTTAAACTTTTGGTCGCACTTCGCTGACGGTATAATTTACAGCAGGTCGCCCAAATTTGGTTGTAATACAACAAATTCGTTACAGTAAATTCGAAGTATTTGACTGTTGGATGGAAAATACTGAACTGTGACTAACGGTAATTATTTTTGCTCATTTTTCATGCACCTTCTTCTTGTTGTTGTATCTGTCATTGCGAATTAGTTAGCTGGAATTTACTGTTTTAATTATGTCATTTGTGTTAGTACGAACATTTGTACGTATTTACCAACTCGAATATCGAATGAATAGATACTTAAAAGTTAAAAGCGTGATGATTAGTTAATTTTTCTGCTCCTTTTCAAGAAGTCGTATACAGGGTGTTTCTTTTACCGACGGCAAAGATTTTAAGATTACATTCTGTGTGGTTCATTTCATGATGACGAAGAGGGTCTAACTCGAGCGCTCGCGAAAATGGCAGCCATTTTTATTTTTATCGCTTATCTAATCTAAAGAAAAACATAAAATTTGAATCTAAATTTACTGTTTTAATAACTATTCTCACAATTTTGTTTTGCAATAAACAATGTTAATTGTTAATTTTATATATTAAATTGGCCTTCGAATGAATAACGGATTCATTCGTCAAGTAGTGAAGCAAGATAAAAATAAAAATGGCTGCCATTCTCAGGGCGTTCGAGTTAGATTCTAACTTTAACGTCTCTTTCGCAATGAAATTAACCAGAGAATGCAACCTTAAAATCGTCACAGTCAGTGAAAAACACTCTCTATATTCTTCTTATTTCTGTACTTTAAATCAATTTCGTAGTATACTCTTATATAAAGGGTTTTCCATTAGGGACATAACAATTTCGTATCTTTATATGAACGCACCCTTAAACTTTTTTTAATCAACTGTCAATGTCAAAACTTTAGCTAAAGTCAACATTTTCATCATGGTAAAATTCACGAACCAGCAACGTTTGGAAATTATGAAAAATTCATTCAACTTTAAGAACGAAAAATCATCTTCAGCGATGAAGCTCATTTTTGGCTCAATGGCTTTGTCAATAAGCAAAATATCCGTTATTGGTCAGCAACAAACCCTCAAGTGGTTCTTGAGACACCGTTGCACCCGCAAAAAGTTACTGTTTGGTGCGGTTTTCATGCCGGAGCTGTGACTGGGCGGTATTTTTTTTGTGGATGAAAACGACCGTCATGTTACCGTAAATGGAGAGCGCTATCGTGTTATGTTGGAAGATTATTTGTGGCCAGAATTGGATGAACTTGACATCAGTGATATGTGGTTTCAACAAAACAAGACGGTGCCACTAGCCACACAGTATACATCACAATCGATTTATTCCAAGGCAAATTCGATGAACGTGTTATCTCGAGAAATTGTCCGGTCGAATGGCCGCCTCGTTCATGCGATCAAACACCATTGGATTTCTTTTTATGGGGCTTTATCAAGTCACTGGTCTATGCCAACAAGCCAGCAACTTTAGACAAGCTCGAGCTCAAAGACAACATCCAACGCGAAATTGCCAATGTTCCTGTCGAAATGTGTGCTAGAGTGGTGGAAAATTGGGTCCAAAGAATCGACCGCTGTAAAACGGCTTTCTGTGTTTTATTAATAGATAAAATTGTTATGTCCCTATAGAAATGGAAAACCCTTTATATTACAGTTACTTTTGTGTGAATCGGTTACTTGAAAATATTGTTTGCGTGTTCTGAGCATTTCGTGCAATAAAACTATCACTTCCTAGGGTGTTGAACATTGCGTGTTGTGGCAGTTCATATTATAATTACAAGTATGAAGCTGCATGTGTACATACATATGTAAAACATAATTTTTCGTTTTGAAAACAATTAATAGACACAAAGCGAAAAGGTTGCAAGAAGCAAGGTCATTTTGATGCATGCATACAACGAAAAATACAAGTAATTGTGAGGAGAAAAAAGACTGGAAGTAGCGCATGCTCAAGAGCATAAAAGCGACTATGTTCCGTCAATAATTTCATAAATCTATAATCGAGAAAAAGCTTTCATAACTAGGTGATTTTATTATTTTGTTTGGTATTGTTTTATTAGAAATATATACATATGTAGTAATTCTCACTTAGCTGACCTCTTTTGAATTGCACATGTATAGTCCTCCCTGTATTCAAACCTAAAAAAGCACATATTCCATGGTTATACGAAGAAATCCAAGCTCTTGTCTATCAGACGAGATGAACATTTCTCTGAATTCGAAACCACGGTTGCCCATAGAGAGGTAAAGTGTATGTCCGCCTCCAATTCACAAGATTTCTTCAGGATATATTTACCCTCCATATCAACCCATTAGAACCCATTATGTGGAATATTAATTATGTTTTTTTTATGTTATATGTATAAGATATTTGCCAATCCAAATATAAAATACTCAATATTGTGCCGCAGGACAATTCCAAATGCAGGAGCGGCAACGGAATCGATAAATTTGAATATTCTTCAACACTTCACCTTCGTTAAGGGCCCTTCAATATAGAATTCTACCTACAGTGCGCTCTGATGGATGATTATGTTGACTCTCTGTAGTAGTAAGTAAGATAGTTTTTACAATTTTAATGTTGTGAGGTTGTAAAACGAAAAATTTTGTAAACAACAATAAGCACATGTAGCTGTCTGTTCCTCTGGCTGTTTATATCTCTATACACTGCAACTCTGTTAGATGGACCTAGTATTGTAATCAGCGAAAAGCTCAAAAATTACAAAATAGAACTTCTCTTTTATTGTATATACAAATGCTCCAATGCTCCAATTTAGATGGCCTTCACTGTAAACGCGTTTTATAAGCTTTTGTCCATCACTGTGTCAAGCTATCCAATGGTTGTTGCCCTTGCTTAAAACAGTATAAGCTTTTGTATGAAGTGTTATACCAGAGAACTTTGAATAGCAAAGAAGTCCTACTTTGACTTTTGAGCTTTTCGCTGATTACAATTGCGGTAACCAAAATTGCGATAACTAAAGAATGCAGACATCTTATTATATTTAATACAGGGTGATTTTTTAAGAGCCTTCGGATTTGATTAAAAAAAAAACATAAAAATTAGAGATATGTATGAAATCTTTATTTGAGTCTATAGAACAATTTATATTATTCAATGTTTAAAGATGATTTCATGTAAATATTGACCGCGGCTGCGCCTCAAATGGTTCACTGGCGGATACAGCTGCGATATTTTCCTCTGTCCGCACTCTACGTATGCGTCTTGGTGGTTTAATGTCCAATAATGTAAATTTGGTGCGAAATTTAGTCACAAGATTCCATATATCCACCTCATATTGACCATAAAATGAATGAATGAATAAACCGAGCATGAATTTTGATAATAAAATTCAATAATCTGCAAGCGTTGTTCGTTTGTAAGTCCGAGGATTAGGGCAATTTGCGATGGCAACACTGCTGAAAATTTTCTATTGTGAATTTTTCTCTATCCAACTTACAAAACAATAGTTGTGTTCGCTTATAAAAAACTTTCAACAATTGTTAACAGTTTTCCACATAAAATGCGTTGGCGAAAAAATAAATCCAGCTGTCAATTACGAATTGTGGATGTCAATTTACAAGTTTCTGATAGTTTTCAGTTCACGTACTTCTTGTAGATTTTCTCATATCGAGAGTGACAGATGACAGAAATTGATAGTGATAATAATGCCGTCTGTCAGGTTAATATTTTGTTAGGATTAACTTTTTTTTTTTTTTTTTTTTTTTTTAGCTTATTTTTTTTTTTATTGAATCTTTCTTATACAAGAAACTAACAATAAGTATTAAAATCTTACAAACTAAATAAAACTATGTGATATCCCCTACGTTCCATCACAATTTGGTGAGTCGCGAGATGTAGCAATTTTACAGCATATTCAGTGTGTCTTTTCTTTTTAATCGACGATGCCCCTTGCTCAGCAACAATTGCCTAGCAAGGGGATTCGGATGATTGTGTAATTTTTGAATGTAGCTTCTGCAGGACATTGCAACTTCCTCAGAAATTGTGGATACATTTAAATCTCGATGGATGTTAACGTTCCTCATATACCAAGGCGCATTTACAATAATTCGCAGACACTTGGATTGTATTCGCTGCAATTTTTCGATATTAGAGGGAGATGCGGTGCCCCAAAACTGAATACCATAAGTCCAGATTGGTTTCAGGATTGCTTTATATAATAGCACTTTGTATTCAAGATTCAACTTTGATCTTTTGTGTAACAGCCACCATAACTGATTCATTTTAAGCTTGATCTGAGTTTTCTTTGCCTCTATGTGATTTTTCCATGTCAGCCTTCTGTCGAGGTGAATACCCAAGTACTTTGTTGAGGAACATTGTGGAACTGATTGGCCATTAATTTTAAGTGGGGGACATGTATCTGGCCTTAGCGTGAAGGTTACATGTACGCTCTTTGATTCATTGACTTTTATACGCCATTTTGCTAGCCAGATTTCGAGAGAATCGACATGAGTCTGCAGGAGATTAGTAGCTTCTATGGGGTTAGAGCGAGAGCACAATATTGCCGTATCATCAGCAAAGGTCGATATGAATGTATAGTTATTGTTGGGCATATCTGAAGTGTATAAGAGATACAGTAAGGGACCCAAAACGCTTCCTTGAGGAACGCCAGCGTGAATATCCAATGGATTTGTTGTGTAATCCTTGTGATGTACGAGAAATTGTCTTTTCGTGAGGTAGCTACTAAGCAATGAGGAGACATTTGCAGGCAGTAATAGTTTGAGTTTGTAAATAAGGCCATCGTGCCATACTTTATCGAAAGCTTGAGTGATATCAAGAAAGACAGCTGAGCAATACTTTTTTTCTTCAAAAGTGTTCCTTATCAGAGTTACAATGCGGTGGACTTGTTCTATTGTGCCGTGCTGTTTTCTAAATCCAAACTGATGTTGAGGAATCAGTTGGTTGAGATTAATAAATGGAGTTATATTCATGACAAGTAGCTTTTCGAATACTTTAGAAAGTAGAGGCAGGAGGCTGATAGGTCTGTACGATGCAACTTTTGTAGGGTCTTTTCCTGGTTTTGCTATCATAATAATTTTTGAAGTTTTCCAGCATTTGGGATAGTGTTTAATACGAAGGATAGCATTGAAAATGTGCATCAGATGAATTACTGAAGCCGGAGGTAGCTCTTTTATCATTTTACCGGTAATTTTATCTGGACCAGGTGATTTTTTTGGGTTTAAATCTTTATAAATTGCTTTGAATATGTCCTTTTTTTTAATTTTGAGCGTTATTGAGCAAGGTTGAGAAGTTAATATTGGTAATGAGGACTGTGAAGAGGGTGGATTGGGTGTAAACACACTTTTTAGGTGGTTTGCAAAAGCCAAACCCTTCTCACAGTTGCTTCTAGCCCAATTACCGTCACTCAAACGGATGGGGGAATCAGTGAGAATTGGCCGATTTGATTTTTTTGCTGATTTCCACAAGGAGTAGTCTGACGCTTCACCAGGTGTTAATTTCGCTATGTGCTCTTCTAACTCTTTGTTGTTTTTATTTTTTAAGGCTTGCTTTAACTTTCGAGTGCAGTGCTGTAGCTGTGTTTTCAGATTCGGTGATCTGAATTCTTGCCATTGTCTTCGGAGTCTTCTTTTTTGTCTTACTAGCAATTCAATATCGGCTGGTGTGTATGGGCTATAGTTTGATTGCTTGCATACCTTTGTGCAGGTGGCTGAGCTGAGAGCTAATGAGAGCAGCTGGTTGAATTTTTCGAGTGCTGAGTCTACATCGTGTCCATTTCTTAATACAGTACTCAGAGGAAGATGGGAATTTATATATTTCTTGAATTTTAACCAGTCTATTTTCTTTCTAACGCAATTGCTTTGGGGGCTTGGTGATTTTATAGATATTACCGTGGGTGAGTGGTCAGATGAAAGATCATAATTACACTCTGTGGAGATATTTTCCATCTGCAAACCTTTGGCGACTCCAAAGTCTATGAGATCGGGTATTTTCCTCTTGTCCGTCGGCCAATATGTCGGTTGACCATTTGAAATAACATCGTAGCCGTGGTTAGTGATGATTGAACATAGTCTTTTGCCTTTTGGAGTTATTAATCGGGAGCCCCAGTGAGTGTGTTTGGCGTTGAAATCGCCAGCAACCAAGAATTTGCTACCAAGAGTTGAGAAAAATTCTTTATATTGCTGTTCGGTAATACTGTATCTTGGGGGACAGTATATCGCAGATATTACTAGCTTAGAGATGTATTCTTCCAGACATATGGATGTTGCTTGCAAGTAGACGCTACTAAAATCTTCAAGAACATGATGTTTTATTCTGCTTTTTATCAATATGGCAGTTCCTCCGCGTGCCTTACCATGCGGATGATTTGTGGTGTACAGTTTGTAATATGGTATTTGGTAGCAATTTTTGTCAGTGAAATGGGTCTCAGATATCATCATTATGTCGATTTGGCTGGATTCAAGGAATTGAATTAGCTCCAAACGGTGCTGGCTTAAGCCGTTGGCGTTCCAGTGGCATATCTTGAGACAACTCATGGTCTGGATAGCAATGTTTGGAGTAACATCGATTGATTTTTCATCATTTCTTGCATCATTGTTTGCATTGAGTTCATGAATTGGTTCATATTCTGAATCAATGTTTGAAGCAAATGTTCAAGGGTACTTGGCTGTTGGGTGGGCAGTGAGTGTTTCTGCTCATTATTTACATTGCTTTGTTGGTGTGGGTTTTGTTTTAACACGCTAGCGTATGAATTGGTTTGATTCTTGTTTGGGATTGCAGAGAAGAATTGTGTTGCATCAATATTTTGTCTCTTACTTGAGTTGGCTATCTGAGTTTGCTCAACTGGTTTTAGAGGTTGATTGCTAGCGGAGAAATTTAGCTTTAGGGTTGTATATACTGGGCAACCTCTATAATTTGCGGTGTGATTACCTCCACAATTGCTGCATTTTTTCATGCTAGCATCGCCTTTAGATTTTGGGCATATGTTTGATTTATGGAGATCTCCACAAATCACACAAACAGCTGGCAGGGTACAATATGTCTTAGTATGTCCATATTCTTGGCAGTTGCTGCACTGAGGAGGTCCAGTTCTCTTATGGGGTTCTTCGATTGTGATTTTGCGATGCAATAAATATCGAATTTTATATATGGGGTGTACTTCACCTTTTTTTAGGGGTTTTGTTTCAGGCTGAAGCTCAATACGATATAACGGTTGAGGTATATTGCTCTTGTTGAGAATGTTGAATACTGTTTTGGCTTGAAACCCTTCTTCCTGGAGGGCAAGTTTGATTTCGTTAATATCAACGTTGGGTTCGACGCCTTTGAGTACAACGATTAAGCCCTTACTACTTTTTAGCTGATATGTGTAGTAATTCTTTTTTACAGCATCAAATTCCGCTATTACTTTGCGATAATGAGTTTCGCTGTAGATTTGCACTTTTGTTTCCTCAATTTGGCCTTTGCGAATTGGAACAACATGGAAATTCTTTGGTCCTATAAGACTTGTAATTCTAGAAATCAACTTATCTGAGTTGCGTTCTCTCAAGAAAATGGGTGGGGGTTTGAAATTTTTCTTGGAGATAATATTTTCGTCACTTTCATCACCTGAAAGCAGAGCGTATCTATTTTCCGAACTAATAGGGACAGTGTTCTGCTTTTGAATTTTTGTTGAATTCATTTGTTTTGAATTTTGCGGACTTCTCTTTCGCTTTACTACAGTAATGTAGCGATCAATACCAGTTTGAACAGCAACTGGTTCTTTATTAGTCATCGCACTAGTTGCTTTAACTACTGGGTCATGCACTTCAGTAGAAGTGCCGTTATTTGATTGCTTTGATGTTGTAGCTGTTGGTGTTACAGCAGGAGAAGCACATTGTACACTCCACGGTATAGAGGGAGATAGTATATCACGATAGAACAAATTATTTTTTTTGTCTGTATTTATTGTTGTTGCAAAATTTGATGAATTTTTAATATGTGCAGGCAAAAGATTTGCACTGTTACTTTCACTTGTGCAGTGTGTATCAACTGCTTTATTTGATAATGCACTTATCGGGGGGTTAGGATTAACTGCGCCGATAATCCGGATTAACACTGCCGTCTGTCTAGGCTATTAGCTGCACAATTTTTTGCATTGTATCTATAGTATATCAAGTTGAGCAGTTATATATATGACATTACCTTATAAAAAAATATTCTACAAAATACAGTAGAAGGTAAGAAACTAGAATGTGCTTGTGGTATTATTGCAATTTTCAAACGAAATTTTTGTGGGAATTGTATGAACATATTATTCCATGTACACTGATTGTAAAACATATTTATTTAAAGGTAAATAAATATGTATTTATTGAGTAAATTGTTGTATGGATTTTGCAAAACAAGAAACAATATATATATGATTTTTTATTTAATATTGCGTTTCCATTTTTGGTTCCTTCACATTTAATATAATTTCATGCTCTAAAAAATTGGTGTAGTATTGGCACAATGTTTTTCTTGAAATTTGTTCATTAACCATGTATGTAGTACCAAGCGACACGCTAACAATATCAACTGTGATTCATTAGGCGTGCCTTTATACTTGTATGTACTAGCTTCGCTCAAACTTACCGTAATATCTTGTTATTAGATAAAAATTATATTATGTGTATATGCACATATATTTATTTAGAAATAAGAAATTTTAAATACGCAAAACATTTTTTAAATTGTTACAAAATAGAAAATTGTTTGTCATATAAAATGATAACATGTCATGTGAAAATATAAGTAGTCTATAGAAAATGAGAAAGTGTTGTTTGAAATTCAAGAAAAATACTAACACGTCAATTATTCTGTTGCAATTGTGTATCGGGAATTTAATGAATAATTTATGAATTATAGATTATTTTGACACTGACTTTCACGTACCGACAAGAATGCCGAAAGTGTGCAGTAAATTCTGTGATTAAGTATTGCATGCGATATGCAGTACTCCGGAGAGTAATCTAAGACTATTTTTGTTTAATGTGACACCGGTGTTTGCTCTTTTGGCATCAAAGCTCAGGCATTTTTGGAGTGGTTGAGATCGCCAATGTCATTGCAATATTCTATGATTTTATGTTGGATCCATTTCTTGGTATTCTGCGGTATGTTCCTTATTGAAGTCAAAGTAGGGTGTTCAACCGATAAATGGCCCTTCAGTCCCTTTTTTGCCATTTTTCCGCCATTTCATTACCTTCGTGTTCTTCATGTCTTGGCACCCAGATCAGAGAGACCTGATTGTGGCTGGCCAGTTTGTTGAGTGCATTATTACACTCTGCAAGGACTTTCGAGGACTGATTGGCTGTCTGAGAGTATTTTAATTTTGTCCCATTGGAGTCCTCTTTTGGATACAATTAAACAGTGGAAATTGTAAGAAATTTAAAGCATAAAGCTACACGTGGAAAATTGTGGTATCCGCACTTAGTGTTCGGAGTGTTCGCAAGAGGATTCGGATGGTTGTGTAATTTATGAATGTAGCTTCTGCAGGACTTTGCAACTTCCTCAGTAATTGTGGATACATTCAAATCTCGATGGATGTTAACGTTCCTCTTATACCAAGGCGCGTTTACAATAATTCGCAGGCGCTTGGATTGTATTCGCTGCAATTTCTTGATATTTGAGGGAGATGCGATTCCCCATAACTGAATACCATAAGTCCAGATTGGCTGCAGGATTACTTTATATAATAGCACTTTGTATTCGAGATTTAACTTTGAGCTTTTGTGTAACAGCCACCATAACTAATGAATTTTAAGCTTGATCTGAGTTTTCTTTGCCTCTATGTGATTGTTCCAGGTCAGCCTTCTGTCGTGGTGAATACCTAAGTACTTTGTTGAGGAACATTGTGGAACTGATTGGCCATTAATTTTAAGTGGGGGACATGTATCTAGCCTTAGTGTGCAGGTTACATGTACGCTCATTGATTCATTGACTTTTATGCGCCATTTTGCTAACCAGATTTCAAGAGAATCGACATGAGTCAGCAGGAGTTTAATAGCTTTTATGGGGTTAGAGCAAGAGCACATTAGTGCAGTATCATCAGCAAAGGTCGATATAAAGGTATAGTTATTGTTGGGCATGTCTGAAGTGTATAAGAGATACAGAAAGGGGCCCAAAACGCTTCCTTGAGGAACGCCAGCGTGAATATCCAATGGATTTGTTGTGTAATCCTTGTGATGTACGAGAAATTGTCTTTTCGTGAGATAGCTACTAAGCAATGAGGAGACATTTGCAGGCAGTAATAGTTTGAGTTTGTAAATAAGGCCATCGTGTCATTTTTATTTTAAGAATGATCCAAAAAATCGACTTTATGTAATGAAGCATCATCGAGAAGATAAGCTTCTGGCTAGTTTGCATAATTTCAGCCTGCGCGTAATAGGATTAACGATGTGTTCCTTGAATGCCTCCCATCAGTTGCTGTTCTCTCAGACAAAATTCGTTTCGTTTTCACGGCATATTCTTATGGTCGGAAAAATTGACAATTGCTTTCCTAGCGCTTTGGACTGGATCCAGCGAGCCAATTACAGAAATAACTCTACGAGCTGCCAACATTGATTTTCAGTTGTGATGGCCACATAATAAAATGTAAAAGTACTTCTAAAAACATAGAGAAAAGCGTAAAAGGTGACGAGACTTGAATATATTTGGGCAAATCCGAAACAAGACAACAATCTGCTGTCTCGGTATTCCAAAGTGAATCAAAACCACAAAACAAAGAAATTTTTAGGGTATAAACTATGTGTTTCATTTATACACAATATACACTGTACACGCAATAGCTATCAAGAAAATGTGCAATAATAATTCCAACAACAATACGTAAAGAATTCACTATATTATTCACAATCAACATTTATCCGGGTTATATTAGGTTAATGAAATATACAATTTTCATCATCAACATAATCGAACATACTCGTACCATATACATATGCCTGTATGTAGTAGATTGAGGAGAGTAAAGCCCATTCATGTCGAGCTTAGAGGCGAAAAGCATAAACAAAAAAATACAATATATTGTGAATGTAGAAAAGGAAGATGATGTTCAGGAAGAAACTAGATAACAGCTAAACGACTAAATAGTTGAAAATATTAAACACTAATAAACTCAAACGCACTCAATAGCATTACTGAGTGTTAGATGTGAATACGAATCACTGGCCAAGTGTGTTACCCTGCACTTGCTACATTTTTCACACATACGAGGGAGGTCCCAGAAATACCGAACCTAACAAAGAAAACAACAAACTTGGGAAAATTTTTCTTTGTTTCTCAACATACATAATCTCCTTTTAGCTCTATACACTTTTTCCCAGCAATATTCTATAGCTTCGATACCCTGTTTATAGTATGAACTGTCTACCGCAGACTTCACCTCTTCATTGTTTGCAAATCTTCTACCACCGAGCCATTTTTTCAAATTTGGAAATAAAAAATAATCCGAAGGAGCTAAATCTGGTGAAAAAGATGCGTGCTGAAGCAATTCGAACTTTAACTCATTAACGGATGTTTGAACTGGTGCATTTTCTTGAAGAAACAACACTTTCTTTTTCGCCAAATGCGGTCTTTCTTCTTTAATTTCATCACTTAAACGCTGCAACAAATTAGCATTATACTCGTCGTTGAAGATAATCAATAAAAATTATCCCACTTGCATCCCAAAAAACCGACGCCATAACCTTGCCTGCAGATGGAGCTGTCTTCCCCTTCTTTGTTTTATTGCTTTATTACTGTGAAACATCGTCAAACACTCTATAGAAACATCTTCACGACGTTGTTCGGTCAATATACGATGTATAGCACTTTTTGAAATGCCTGTAATTTCATCTAGCTCACGCACCTTCAGCCGGCGATCATCCAATACCATTTTGTTCATTTTCTTAACCGTTTCTGGCGTGGCCACCTCAATTGGTCGACCATTACGGAGTTCGTCTTGGCAGCTCGTACGATCTCGTTTCAACTCTGCCACACAATATTGTAAGGATGTAAACAAAGGAGCAGACACCCCCAAAGTAGAATCTAATTCTGCTTTAATATTCATTGGACTGAGACCTTTTAAATGAATGTATTGAATTATTACCAATTTTTTTCATCTCTATAAATTCACTGAGGTCGTTAACTTTCGATGGCCACAAAAAAAAAATACTAAACAGCGTGGCGCCTTGAAACTTAAAACGTATATTTTACAAGGTTGTCACTTTTCATCAAAGTAATTTTTTTCAAACTACTACTGCCATCTATATATCAGGTCGGGTAGTTCTGGGACCGCAATCGTACATTATGTACTTATGCACAATTAAGCATACAAGAAATCATATATAGTAAATAATCACACATACATGTTTAAATGTATATATATATATATATATATATATATATATATATATATATATATATATATATATATATATATATATATATATATATATATATATATATATATATATATATATATATATATATATATATATATATATATATATATATATATATATATATATATATATATATATATATATATATATATATATATATATATATATATATATATATATATATATATATATATATATATATGTGAATTCACATATGTATACACGGTATTTGCATACAAAAATATGCAAACATGTGCATTCATGCGTATTTGACCATTACCAATATAATCCAAATTACTAAATGCAATATAAAGAAAATATATAACGACAATATAAAAATTGGTTCATGCTATACTATGTTACATATACATATGTACATATATACGAGTACATCCAAATACACATACGACTCTAGTAGACGACTTATACATACATATGTGTATGATGCAATTGTTTTGATAATCTGATATGATGCTTGCAGCTGTTGATATGGACGTAATACGAGTATGAGTATGTATAACGTAATGAAAACTATTTGCATATGTTTTTTGTTTTATTGAATATAGGAAGCTAGAATATCCGCTTCCGTAGAAGCAACTGATTAAAAGAAAGTCAAATGCTATCATCACTAAAAATTATTAAAAGTATTTTCAAGTCCATGCCGTTTATGCCTAAAGCACAATATTCGCAAAATATGGTCTTCAGATAGTTCGGACTGCATAGCATTAACCACACAAAGAATTTTATTCTGCAGCTCTGAAATCGTTCTTTGGTTCTTATTGGTTTTATCTTCATAGAGTCCCACACCTCTCACATAATATCAGCGAAAAAAAGAAGTCCTACAGTGCTAAACCACAAGATCTTGGCAGCACTTTCTGAGATAATGTAATCGATAATATATTGTTTGAATGATCATAGCGTCTTAGAAAACTGCGTAAGGTTAGGTTAGGTTATGCGGCCACTTAGGCCAAATAATTGGCCCATTGTGTTACCATTCATCGTTGATGCTTACCATCCTATCTCCTCTGTTAAGCGGAACCATTGGGATTTCCTAATGAATAGAGCAATGTCCCTGACATCCATGGGTGTAAGCTCAGTGATATCTGTAAAAAGGCACTCCCTAGTAGAGTGTGCCTTCTTCGGGGCATATGCAGAGGAAGTGGTGAACACTTTCCTACTCTTCCTCGTCCTGGCTGCTGCGACAAAAATCGTTGGCCGGTAAGCAGAGCCTTGAAAGCATGCCTACCCACAAGCCAGTGGCCCGTGAGTACGGCGACTACATTACTTATGGTTTTCCTGCGCATTGACAACAGTGAACGAGTTCGTCTATTGTCAAGGGTTGGCCATATTTTCCTAGTGGTAGCACAAGAGCTCTCATCTTGCAAGCGGAATTCCGGCTTGATGATATGGATATATTTCTGGCAACCTAGTGCCCGATCTCGCCAATTCATCTGCCTCACAGTTCCCTGGAATGTCCCTATGCCCCGGTACCCATACAATGTGAACATTGTAGTGCTCCGCTAGCTCGTTAAGAGCTGTGCGGCATTTAAGGGCAAGTGCCGATTTGGCGAACGCTCCTGCGAGAGATTTAATGGCGGCTTGACTGTCGGTGTAGATAAAAACATCTTTGAAGGATATTATATTACAGCGAAGCCACGTTGTCGCCACCTTTATAGCCATTATCTCGGCTTGAAAAACACTGCAAAAGTCGGGTAATCGGAACTTGAGCTTAACGCGTAAGGAATCAGAAAAGACGCCACCTCCTATCCTACCCTCCAATTTGGAGCCATCTGTGTACAATTGTACCGATTGAACTCCAGTTTCGTTGACTGCGTAAATTTTCAACAAAATTTTGGTGCTGAACGTTTAGATGTCGACATTGCTTCTGTCTCAAGAAGGCGATCTAAATTTGATAATGATGAAGTGGAGACATTGCTCGAAACAAATCAAATGCGATAGTTCGTAAAACTGCAGACACCTCTAAGAAGTCCGTAGCAGTAACAAGGGCATACTTATCTCAAACGCAATAAAAATGATTTGACCTTAAATCTCAACCAGATAGTCCCAAAAACTCTCTCTACCGTTATTTTAGTAGGTTTTTGAAGTTAAAAAGAAACCTGAAGGTGATGTCAAGAATCCAACTACGGATTTGGATTCGTCGGCGTTGTGTTATTGAAACCCATTATGGTCCATGATGAAGAATGGATTCTTCACAATAATATTTAACGTAAATGACAAAGATTCAAACGATGCCCAAAGCTAACCCTTACAAGGATTTTCGTGTTTCTGTCACAGAAAATAGACACAACTTATCAATCTCAAGCGTTTTGGGTGGGAGTAATCAATCAATTATAACATATATGATCAGCTGTCATTCCTAAAGAGGTGTGATCGATCTCTAATAGATTTTCCTCACAAACACTTTTCCAGAACTTACTTATTTTTTATTTTCATTCGTAAAGAGGCCGTGCGTGCCGCAACTCAGTCGTTAGTGCATTGGCCTTCTGCTCTGTAGGTTGTAGGTTCAATCAAGATTTTTCTGTCCTGTCGACAAGCAATTGGCAATTCTTCTGGCAGTAAGAATTTGCATGAAAAACTTTCAGAAAAAGTTATTTTTATTTTATGCTTAATTATATTTAATTTTTAATTAGAACAGCCAACCCATACCCTCATTAATTCTGGCTTATACGGGGCCCTTAGAGACTATAACTTATTTTTAAATGGGCTCACTTATATAGCTAATGTTTTTATAGAAACAAGTTGTCCCTAGTGGGGTCAAATATATAACAGAATATCCCACATTTTTTCTCACCAATATTTCTCTTGAACGCACTTACCCCACAAAATGACGCTAAAAATACTTGAAAATCCTCGATTACCTCCATAGCTTCAGAGAGGTCACCTCTGGAGAGGTGGAATGCAAGGCTGACCCTCGTTAATTTTTTTCTTCTCAACATCTTAACGCAACGCATTTATCCCAAAACTCCACTCTTTAGAAGGCTGCCCTACAAAATTCATATTTTTAGAAAATTGGCTTATTCTCTTCTTGGGTTCCCCTATAAGAATCAAATATATCGCCCACCACCTCTCATGTTTGCTCAATAATACTTTTCCTAAATATACTTAGCCTCTATCTCCATCCCATATGGGAACTACAAAATCAACAAAATCAATGTGAGGCTGAGTATCTTCTCATTAGAGAGCTGCCTTGCAAAAATTAGTATTTTTATAGACAGAAGTTGTCCCTAGTGGAATCAAACATTTCAAAGACCATCACTAATTTTTGCTCCCAAATATTTTTCTTGGACATGCTTGGACCTTCGTAACCTGTATCGATTTTCCTACAAAATGAAGCTATACATTCTTGAAAATCAGCAAATTCCCCCATAGATGTCGACAGCTCGCCTCTAGGGAAGTGAAATCTATAGATGATCCCCATAAATTGCATCCGAACATTTCTCTTGAACGTATCATCTACATTATGAACCCAAAAATTCATGAAAATAGACAAATGCCCATAGTGGGTGCCGTAGCTCAGTGGTTAGTGAATTGGGGCTTCTGATCTATAGGTCGTGCGTTCAATACCCGGCTGAAGCATAAAAGTTAATATATCGAAAAGATTTTTCTTTCGAATGGTACCCACCTGTCGGCAAGCAATTGGCAATTCTTCCGACAGTAACAACTTTCCATGAAAAAGCTTCTAAAAAAAACTCTGTGACAAAGCTCAGAAAAAGTGATGTCGCAAGAGTTCTGCCGTTCGGAACCGGCTAAAATAAGCAGGTCCCTTCTAATGCTGTCCAAAATTTAACATGCACAACAATAATGGAAGAGAAGCTCGGCCAATGAGCCCTTCAGGGCTTTAAGTGTCACATATTTATTCTTCTAAGGTAACTTTATGCAATATCACATCATTCCGAGTGGTAACATAGAGCATTTGTGCATTTACTGCAGATTTGTTTCTGTGGGTTTACATACAGAAAATGAGCACATGAAGCGGCTTACCACTAAGTATTTATTCTTCTTTTGTTATATCATCTAAATATTGCAATTAAATTTTGCCTTAAAGCAACGACATTGTCATCCACAAAATAGATGTCATGATTCTCATAAAAATTGATCAAAATATAAATGATTCCAACATTATGCGGCTATGTTTCAATGTCGTGTGATTTACGAAATTCTCGTACTACTCGTATATGTATACGAACATAACACCAGAACCACGATCACCGCCTCACCACTGTAAGACAAGAGTATTCCGGTCTTTAATAGATCATTTTGATAGCATTAGCTCTTTGTATGAGTAATGTCGTTTATATGGTACATATTCTTATATGTACCATATGCGTTTCACATATATCTATGCATTCTCGAATTTACAAGAAACAACCTTCGCTGCCAATGGTTTAAACATAGTGATAGTTTCGTTGCACAAAAATCATTTTCATATTAAGTATTTTAAATCACACACACTCACACATTAATGTGTGCATAGAAATGTTTACAAAAAAAAACAAACAAAACAAAATAATCATAAAAAATAGTAAACTCAAGTAAAATTATTTTATAACTCATACATACAAATTGGTAAATATATTTACTTATGATTTCAAAACCAGTTACGCATACGTAACACACTAGTTTAGCACTTATAAGTATTTAGTTGCTGATGGCAAAAGTATTTTTTCATAAATTTGTGTAAATGGATTGTACATGTACATATTATGTACAGATACTTATGTAGTATATTCGATAATTAGCTTCTAGTTAGTAGTATAGTATGGTTTCAAAAACTTTTATCTTGACCAAACAATATTTTGTCACAGAACTTCTTTTATTGTCTCTTTGTCAAGTTTTTATATGACACAATGCTTTTAAGTCGATTAATATGGAATGGAAAATTGTTAAGCCAACTTAGGCTCATTCTAAGATTTCAATTGGAAAAGGAGGCTCACTAAGTAGGGTTATGTTTGAACCAGTATACGGTCAGATGGAATCCCATGCTTTGTCTTTACATAGCGGCAGCTCTATATGGCTGTATTATCGTTTATGATAATACAGCCATATTATCCCCTCATCCAGACCCGATATTAGCATCACAATGGCTTCAGGACCATGTAAATACGCTCCAAGAATGGCTTGACTGCTGGAGAATAATGTCAATGAGTCTAAATGAGTTCATATCACGTTCACTCTATGCAGGAGTTCTAGTCCATCTGTACTAATTAACTCCAAGCCGAACTCTCAGGCTTCAGACACTAAATATCTCGGAATGCACCTCGATCTTGCATTCGCATGGACAAAGCATATATGTAATTACCAAAACAACCCAAATAAAACTTCAAGTAAATGAATATCAGTCTAAAGAGATAGGACGTTTTAAAATTGAAAGCAATTTGTCAAAGCTCAAAGTTACAACAGTTGAAATTTGACAGTAATTAAGTCATTTTGTATGGGAGACACCATAAACGGTGGGCGAGCCTTGGCCATTTTTTGTAAATCTAGTTATCCTTATAATACTAAACAACAACTGTAATTTGGTTTAAATTTGTATTTTTTAATCTACACAACTTTGTATGGGAGTCCCATTAAGAAGTGGGCATGTCATGCTGATTTTATGCCAACTTATTTTCGACTCCAATATTAATCTAAGTGTCAATTGTGGTTGTTCTACGTAAAAAACGGTCGAAGCAGTTTACAGTGACTTAAATTTAAAAGAAATTCTGTCATTTTTTTACGGCCGTGGCTCGCCCATTTCTTGTGAGTCCAGTTATTCTTACAGTATTCATCCACACCTTAAATGTGGTTGTTCTATGCTAAATAGAATTTAAGTTATGGCGCTTAAAAATTTTTGTTTGATTTCACTACTGAAGAAAGTAAGCGAGTCAGTAATAGGTTGCAGGCAAAAAATGAGGAAATTGTGTTTATTTGAAGGGAATATTCTTTGTTCTTTGTCTTTTCCTAAAAATATTTTTTTTTTTTGTTTTTGACAACCATTATCTCTGCCGCATTGGCGATAGCTGTCTCGTTATTGTTTTGAATATTTCTGTTTTATATGATTTTTTAGTAGGTTCTAAGTATTTGAAGCAGTTGCAAATAAAATTTTTAAATAAAATTTTTAATTTATTGCTTATTGCAATTTGGATGTATTTTAATGTAAATTAAATTTTTTATTTTTTGTGTGTTTATTTATTTCAAATATCAAAAATATATAAAATAAATTAATATGTGGCACTAAGCCACGAATGGTTCATTAGTCGAGCTTCTCTTCCAGTTCTGTTGTGCGTGTTAAATGTTGGACATTATTAAAAGGGGGCTACTTATTTTAATTGCTTCCGAACGGCAGAACCCTTGTGACATCACTTTTTCTGAGTTTTGTCAGAGAATTCTTTTCCATGGCAAATTGTTACTGCTGCTTGCCGTTCGAAAGAAAAATCTTTTTAAATTTACTATTTATGCTTCAGCCGGGCATTGAACCCACGACCTACAGATCAGAAGGTCAACTCACTAACTGCTGAGCTACGTCACCTACGGTATTATATATTACAAAAAATGTCTATTGAATTCATATGAGTAGATAATGAACACAACTGAATGACACATATACCTAGGTAAATGTGTGCCGTACGATATGTATGTAAATAGGAGTAACGGTATTATCACCAGTTACCTCCGTTATGTGTTTATATATTGCCGCAACAAAATTGATTTATTTTAAATTTTATTAACTTCTACTGCGACCACGAATCAATAAAGTTTATAAACTTCTTTAAGAGTTTATAATTTTAAATTTGCAAATAGGTGGAGCAAATCAGCTCTTCCTCGTACAACTGATTGATTCGTATCTGAACAAATCATATCTCGGGTATGTGAGTCGCTCAGCCATGAATTTCCGGGGATATCGCTGTGTTAAAGTTCAGCTATGAATTTAGTGGTTATTACCCTTTGCTACTGGGAAGTTTAGCTTTTCTCAATTTTTTTTTTTTTTTGTCAATATACTTTCAACATTGATGCACTTTAATATTTTAATCAAGTGTCGCAATTGTTATATACATATATAAAGTTTTAGTTCATATACCAATTTGTTGTATTTTTCGACACTGTAATTGTATAGGTAGGCATTTTTTATACGAGAGTCGCACTAATGTCTCATTTAATTTGTTATTTTTGTATGTTTATATTTTTATTTTTTACAAATTACATCCGTTAATTTGAAATTTGTACTTTTTGTGCAGAAAACAGCTACAACAACAGTTAGACGGTAACAATTCAACAACAACAAATGTTGAAGAAGAAGAAGAAGAAGAAAGAGACATTAATAAAGCATACGATGGCATGAGATGAAATGAAAATCGAACACGAACAATTGTCGTTGCTCTTAATGGTTTTTTCTTCTGATTGTTATTATTGTGTGTCATTATCTTGTAATACTATTGCATTTTTTTTTTTTTTTTTTGTAAATAATATTTTGCTAGCGCGTTTACGGTGCACATGCGGTGCATTCACCGTATGCACTTAGCGTATGCAGCGCATGATCAGTTGCAATTTTTACTTTCATCGGTGTGGTTGCAAATTTCGGTCGGTCTCATACATTTCGTTTCGCATTTGCTTTTTTGCTTATGCTTATGTTTATTTAACGAGGAAAAAGAAGGCGAAGAAAATTGAAAGAAATAATTTTGTAAGCTGCATTTATTACAAAAAAAAAAAAAAAACATTTTCATAACGAAAATAATGTTGAATAAAAATAAAAACTAAACTCTATAAAAAGTGGAAGAATATACAGTGTATTTTTTTTTTTCAGTTTAGTTATATCATAAATATAATATAAATTCCACGCAGATTACCTGCAAGTCCATTTTCATGTGTGTTAATACAGAAAGTGAGAGTTACTGTAATATTACACCACCAAACAGTGTGTTCGTTTAACAAAAAATCAAATGGCTAAACACATGCTTTTCATACAAAAATCGCTATTTTAATATGAGCATCTAATTTTATAAAATAGACTTTACTCGGCAATTGATTTTAACGAGGTTGTTTACTCTCATTACTATATGCATGATATGTAATCGATGAAGTAATCTGGTGCAGTGGGCTAAAATGACTATAAATGACCGAAATTCAGGAAGTATTTATTGAAAGGAAAGAGGAGAATACCATAAATCTCTTCAAAATTGTGTATTAACTTCTTTTAATATGGAAACTGTAAATTCTAAATATTCTATCACGTCCATTATCACATCATCACTTCCGGATATAAATAATGTTTCATCATAATACAAAATCACTATTGGAAGATTATAAAATGTGAATTCCAGCAAAAAAAAAAAAAAAAACAATTTGAATTTTTCAACAAACAAAATTTTTGTTTTGCTCTATACTCTATTCAAAACAGTTATTGAAGCCCAGAACTCCGAAATAGTAGCATACGGCTAAGTTGACGTCAACTTTTACTCATATTTTACGGATTTAAGATATAACTTTAAGGGCCTCGAAATATCCCAAAATGAAAATCCAAACTTTCAAAATAGTACAATTCTTATTTACTGAACTTTTTTCATCGGTACTATAACTTCTTGAAAGTCTCAAAATACTGATTGCGTCCAGACCACCAAAAGAGTACTCTTTGACTGAATTGACATCGTTATTTACTGAAAAGGGACAAAAATTGAGCTCAAAATCAGGAAACGCGACACCCATCATACCGCACACTATACATTCTCATATATTCAGTTAATATTTACCGTATTCCTCGACATAATCAATATTCTCAAGAAGCTCTCTAATAAAGCGTGATCCATTTCTTTTTTAAAGAAAAAAACACAGAAAATTCAAATTGAATGGGGAATGTTTATTATCATTTGAAAGAACATTCTTTGGCATTTATTTTTTGAAGATTATGTCTTTCAAATGTTGGCCGCGGCTACGTCTCAGATGGTCTATCCGTTGAGTCCAATTTTCGATGACTCGTTCGAGCATTTCGACTGGTAACTGTCGAATGACACGCGTGATGTTTTGCTCCAAAACCTGAATCGAAGCAGGCTCGAAAACGTCGGATCTTCTTGGAACTTTTCAAGAGCCCATAGAGCGAAGCGATGTCGCTTGGGAAGGTCGGGAGGCTTCAGTCCTTGCCCAAGCTGTATTTTGTACGCTTTCAATTTAAGATCTCGACGTAAAATTCGCCAAGTCGTTCCATACGTCAGTTCGAGTTGCTACGAACGGCGCCGAATCGACTCTCCACGGTCTTCGTGTACACTCTCAGCTACGACCGCTATATTTTCGTCACTGCGTGCTGGACGTGGTCTATTCGGTCGAATATTATCCAATAATGAATACTGGGTCTCAAGATGGATGATGGTGTTGCGAATAGTACGCTCAGTAGGCCGATTATGTTGACCATAAGTTGAGCGAAGTGCACGGAACACATTCCTCACAGAACGTGAATTTCCGTTATAAAGTTGAACGATTTGTAAACGTTGTTCAGGAGTAAGTCTTTCCATGATGAAATGCCAAACAATACTAAACAAAAATAACATGACAGCATGGCACGTCTCACACGTGATCTGTCAAAAAAAAGCTATTGAAAAAAGTATGTCTACTTGGATCACCCAATATTTACTTCACTGATCGTACAAATTGCTCCAAACGTCAAAACCCTCCCAAACAGTGATTGAAGTCAAAGTCTACAAGTAAATATTGTTAATACAAAATGTCCATTGATGGTTGTAATTCATCAACCAGGCTAGTAGGATCACACTCAAACTTAAACTGAGCTAGAGTCTGCATAAATTTCGTCTAATTTGATTTTTAATAGGTGAGAGTGTACTCTTTTTCAAACGAAAACATTTCGAAATGAATTTGAAATTGAAAAATTACTTAAAGAAAAATATATCGATTTTTCAACATACTGAAAACGTTAACCTTCCTAAACTTTCAGTTGATATTTTGGATATTCCTCCGTACAAAATATTAATAACCCCTCCCTCTCTCTCTCTCTCTTTGCTTCATCAATCATTCAAACACATTTTATGTGCATTTTTAATAGTTCCACTGGTGATTGAAGTTTTCAGACGTCTCAAACGAGCGTTATTAAATAAACTAAGGCAACCACATTTACACTTAGCTAGTGTACCCGGATATTTCAACTCTAATAATTTTGATTTAAATTGTGAGAGTGAAAAAAATGTTTTCATAATGTCCCTTAATTTTCATGATGAGGCTCAAAACTCGTGAACCCACAATATTGTGCAATCAAAACAAAGCACCTGACCGTAACTCCTTTGCGAATCAGACATTAATTACACATCGATCCTCCCCCAGTGAGTGTAGTTAGGCAATTATAACATAATATTAGGTCTAGTAATAGGAAATCCATTATTTTTGCATTAAATTGAAGATTTTATTTATTTAAATGGTTCCAAACGGTCTTTTGTGCAATGTTTAGCTCCTGGGCAATAGAAACAGTGCTTACATAACGGTCAGACTCGACGATTTCCATTGTTTTATCGATATTTTCTTCCGGAATGGAATCGACGAAACCAAAATTGCACGTGATTGGCTGTCATCAGTAACAGTACCATAAACACTATTCACATTTTCAGCCGTCTGGCTTGCGTTTTCGCCTTTATCGAAGAAAAACTGTAAAATATGGCATATTTTCTCTTTACTGGTGTCCATTTTTGACGCGTGCTCAAACAATACTGAGTCAAGCAATCACAAAACTGCCTGAAAAGTTTATTTAGTACGAAATCCTATCTTTCTAACGCCATCTAGCGTAACCCGATCGCACTTATACAACGCGAGCTATAGATTACTAAAGACATCTATTGTAAAAGTAGTGGTTTTCCTTTTACTACACCTACATAATTAGTTCTGTCAGACTCCGTCTAACAGAACTATCTCCCAGAGAGGTGCCCACTTTTAGTTTTTGTCGTTTGGTTTTTATTATGTGAGAACAAAATTATGTTTCAATTTGTTATCCAACATAATTCACAAGTTGAACTCAAATAACTCTTTTAACTTTTTCAAAAACATTACCAAATTATAAAATCTCAACCCTTTTGGGGAAAAACTTGATTCTGTATATCCAATATTATTTTCAAGTGAACTTAAATGCTTGAGATTTTAATAATTTTCAATTACTGAATCAACATAGTTCCTCAAGTTAAAATCAAACCATTTTATCAACTTGATAAATGTGTGGGTGCCGTAGCTCAGTGGTTAGTGCGTTGGCTTTCTGATCTGTAGGTTTTGGGTTCAATCCCCGGCTGAAGCATAACAAAATTTCATATCGAAAAGATTTTTCTTTCGAACGGTACCCACCTGCCGGCAAGAATTTGCAATTTTTCCGGCAGTAACAATTTGCCTAAAATGCATCTTAAAAAAAGAGCTCTGTGAGCTCTGTAACAAAACTAAGTTAATGTGATGTTACAAGGGTTCTGCCGTTCGGAACCGGCTAATACATGTCGGTCCCTTCTAATGCTGTCCAAATTTAATACGCACAACATTATTGGAAGAGAAGCTCGGTGGTATCACAATGGGCCTTTCTGGCCTAAGTGTGTCCTCTCAGAGAGAGGGCAGCCACATAACCTAACCTAACCTATCAACTTGAGAGTGAATTGAGCATAGGTTGAGGTGGAGCTAAGGATGAGTTGAGGGTGAATTGGCAGCTAATATGTCAATTTTTCCTCATGTTGATGTGGCTTGGATATTAAGTTGAGTATTAGATTTTAGATAAAATTAAAAATATTGATTTTCTCAAATTGAGAATTAGGATTATTTAAAATTGAGGATGCTAAATTTTTTAATTCTAAATGCATTTGAGAATAAATAATTGAGATTTGAGGAAGGAATTATATCTCAAAGTTAGCATCATACTCTAATTTTTATTGGGGATAAATTAAAAAAATTATATATAAAAGTGAATGGATCGACATATTATTTCTCAACTCATCCTCAAAATCAATATCAGTTCATTCTCAAGTTGATAAAATTGTTTGAAACCAAGTTGATAAATACGTAAGGGATACTGTATACAAATTTGAGAATATTTGTATTGTATTGTCCTTAATAGATACATGCATACATAAATGAATAAAACATTGTTTCCAAAGAAAAATACATACTACCTAAACATCAACCGCCATCAAATGTAACTAACTCCTTGCTTAATTACGCAATCGATTGTGTATAAGCCAGATAAACATGTATGTACAAGTATTCATATGTACCCGTACGTACGTACAGTAAACCATGCCACAGCTGCTTATGCAACTTGGCTTTTAACACGTTTCGGCCAGCAATATGAGTATTGAGAGTTTCAATCCAATAGTAGCTCTAGCATCACCAGCAATCGCCAAAGCTAGTCAGTAGTGTATTGTTGTTGTTGTTGTTTTTCTTTTCCCCAATCTTTTATTTTTCTATTTACAATTTTATCTATTTCTTCACTATGCATAACAATATTTGTAATATTTTGCCAAAGCAGGAAAGATTTCTTCTTTCTTCGTTTCGTGTTGTAAAACTTGCAATTCATTTTTGCTGTTGCAAAATACTAACTAATACATTAAATGAATGAATTAAGTAGCAGAAAATAAATAAAATGAAAAAGTGCATAGTGTCGATGAAAAAAATTGTGGTCCTCTTAGATGTCTGCTTGAAAACCTGATTTTACTAAGGAAAATTGGAAATTAAGACTGGAACTGCAGACAAAATAATTTAAGCAGCTTCCTTTTCAAGTTAAAGTTTCATTTATGGAATTATTACGAATTATAGAGCATTAAATATGATTGATATTGAGCAATTTTATAGAAATTCGAACACAACTGGGTAAAATTTTAATATCATCCTCTCCGAACTGGCTGAAAAGGCATGGTTTCACACCTTACTCGAAACAGTTTTTAGGTTTTACAGGATAAAGGATATATGCATGTGCATCCAAGCATACGCTGATAATGTGACAGTCCTTAAGTATGAATTAAATCACAATGAAGGTTCTGAACAAAATCGAGTTTTGGTGCAATACACAAGAGCTGCTAGTGAATCCCAGCAAAGCACACTTGTGCTTTTCACTTGGAAATGCAAAATTGAAGCCTTGTTAGTACCTACTTCAAAAATCCACGGGCGCACGGTGGCGGATCAGTTCTCTCCTGGAGTGAAATATCTGGGGGTGACCCTAGTATAAACAAGGTAACATGCCCCTAAGGTGCATGTTACCTTATTAATATATTTTACATTGACGGCTCCAAAATCTCGAAAACTTCTGGTTTCAGTTTGTACTTGCTTGATAAGATAAGGCACCCTTTTTCTATAGGATGAATAACGACAGTCTTCTTAGAAGGCTTCGCCATACTATAAAATGGTTTGAAGGATAACACGACTTCTCTATTTAAGAAAGTTATGGCGTCCAGACGAGAGTAGTCATATTATATAAACTTTGAGTCACGGAATTCGAATCCTACATTTTTTTGTGCGTCTGTCACAGCCAAAAACGAAGAAAAAAAAAATAGGATGTCCAACAGACTACAGTAGTCACATGCTATGGATTTTGTGTCACTGAATCCGAATGTATTGCTCTATTTCCGTATCACCCTATGCATTGGGGCTATATTAAGATGTAGGCGGGGCTCATCAATTTGTTGAGAAACAATTTCTGCCTATAATACTAATCTACACCTGCAATATGGTTGACTTAGGCGAAGTATATTGTAAGTTATGGGGTTCCTAAAGTTGAAGATAATTCCGAGGCTTAGTACGAGAGTTATATAAAATGTGAGCGTGGCTTTTCCATTTCTGGTAAATGTATTTACTATTGCAATACTAATCCACACTTTAAATTTAGTTGTCATACTCTTAATAGTTCGTAAGTTAGAGCAGCTTAAATTCTTTCTTAATAGTAGTCCTATTACGAAGTAGGCGGGGCACATTATTTCCGACTACGATATTAATCTAAGTGTTAATTGTGATAGCTCTATGCAAAAAAGTGTCAAAGTTACAACGGTTTAAATTTAAACGAAATTAAGTCATTTTATATGGGAGCTACTTACTATCTAGTTATTCTTACAGTAGTGATGATCAATCCCCCTCCGTACCCTTGGATTATATATTAAAAAAAAAAAAAATATGTGGCACCTGAAGCCCCGAAGGGCTCATTGGCCGAGCTTCTCTTCCATTACTGTTGCACGTGTTAAATTTTGGACAGTATTAGAAGGGAGGTCCCTTCTTATTTTAGCCGGTTCCGAACGGCAGAACCCTTGTGACATCACTTTTTCTGAGCTTTGTCACAGAGTTCTTTTAGAAGCTTTTTCAAGGCAAGTTGTTACTGTCGGAAGAATTGCCAATTGCTTGCCGACAGGTAGGTACTGTTCGAAACAAAAATCTTTTTGATATTAAATTTGTTATGCATCAGCCGGGGATTGAACCACGATCTACAGATCAGAAGGCCAACACACTAACCACTGAGCTACGGCACCCATATCATATATTACTTATACCAAATGTCGTCCACATAGCTCAATATTTGCTCAAGTTACCGTGCAAACCACCCAGGTGATAGACAGACGGACGGACGGAAGGGCGGAGATCGTTAAAACGACAATTGAAGCAACGCTGATCACGAATATATATATATTTTTCTATATCTCCGGCAATTTCTCCAAGTGGCTACAAACATCGGACCGAAACGAATATAAAGCCTGTAGTCTGTTGGACATCTTTATTTTTTTTTTCGTTTTTGGTTGTGACAGATTCTCAAAAAAATGTAGGATTCGGGTTCAGCTATGCAAATATATTAATACTTTCGTTCGAACATAATAATTTTTTAGATGTCCGTCGGACATTTTACCTTTCTGTTAGTCTGTCACAGCCAAAAAATAAGAAAATGAGTAGGTTGTCCGACAAACTAGAGTAGTTGAACGTAATGGATTTTGATTTGCTAAATCTGAATCAGTAGTCGGATTTCTGTCTTCGCCTTCAGACTTTTTCTAACTTCAAAAAAACTGGAAAAATTGTCGAAAATTATGTTTTTGGGATTCAGAATCCATAGAATGTGCTTACTCTAGTCCGTTGCATATTACACTATTATATTGAAAGTTTATTTTATTAAAGAAAAGCGGTGCGGCATCCTATGGGATCTCTGTTGACACACCTATGGATCCTGGACCAGCGTTAGGTCTGTGGGTTTCCTGCGATTGATCAACAGCTTTGTGGGTTATATCAATAACTCGAATTATGCAGACTGATGAAAAGAGTATGACAGGAAACTGACGAATACAATTGAGAGAGAAGAATCATTGAATTAGAATTGCGATTTAATATATTCCTCTATCCTTTCCTATCTTCCATTCAATCTACAATATAATGTCCTTCTAATGCTTCCAACTAAAGAGCCTTACCACAGTGATCTAGTAGTGACCCATATCTTAACTCTAACCCCAACTATAAGATAAATCATTGCTTATATATGATAGTGAAAGAATGTTAAGCAAAATAATAATTGAAGGCACAAAGAGCCTTCTTACTAGCTTCCTTTATTTTTCTCTCTCTTTCACACACACACACATTCTCTTTTGAAAATGAATATAAAAAGAAATGTATTTTATGAATGAAATTCATACCTACAATTTGCACGTCGGACATTTAGTGCGCTAGCATTTGGAAACAAAGTGGAAAATGCCACCAACAAAGAGTGAAATAAAATATAATTATTTAAACGATTTTTTAGTTATTTTTTTTTATTAATAGATGTTGACTAAAAACAAAATCAAAATTGTGGTAATTTCTGCAACTACTTACAAGTAGCTATGCGTGTGACTGATAGAAGTGATGGTGGGTAAATAATAACTAGTCTACCATATGTAACCTGTTTTTACTAGTACTCATTTTGTACGTATTTTATTTATAGTCTTTTTTATGCAATTTTTCTCACTTTATTTTATCTCTTATATATTTTGAAGTATTTTCTGCATTTGCAGACATTAGAGTTACTACAAACAGGTTGCACTACCTGTTCAAGAAAAAAAAAACTAAATACGAAGGTGCTATTAAACGCTGACGCATATTTATTTCATGCAAGTGCTTCAAACTTGGTAAATATTCTTTTTTTTTCTTCTTTGATAATAATAAAAAGATATTTTATTTTATTTTATAAGAAATGGAGCTATTATATATATGCAAATGCTTTCCATTAGGGACATAACAATTTTATCTATTAATAAAACACAAAAATATTTGAGACATTGCGTTCAAATTTATTGTAGATACATTGCAAGCATTATATTTTATGAATGAAATTCGATTTCGGTCATATGACCACCACGAGCCCGTTTACAGCGGTCGATACTTTGGACCCAATTTTCCATCACTCTAGCACACATTTCAACCGAAACGTTGGCAATTTCGCGTTGGATGTTGTCTTTGAGCTCGTCTAAAGCTGCTGGCTTGTTGGCATAGACCAGTGACTTGATAAAGCCCGGACCATTTCTCGAGATAACACGTTCACCGAATTCGCCCTGCAATAAATCGATTGTGACGTGTGCTGTGTGGCTAGTGGCACCGTCTTGTTGAAACCACATATCGCTGATGTCAAGTTCATCCAATTCTGTCCACAAATAATCTTCCAACATAGCACGATAGCGCTCTCCATTGATGGTAACATGACGGTCGTTTTCATCCACGAAAAAATACGGCCCAATCACACCTCCGGCATGAAAACCGCGCCAAACAGTAACTTTTTGCGGTTGCAACGGTACCTCAAGAAGCACTTGTGGGTTTGTTGCTGACGTATAACGCATATTTTGCTTATTGACAAAGCCATTGAGCCAGAAATGAGCTTAATCGCTGAAGATGATTTTTCGCTATTAAAGTTGCGGCCACCGACTTAGAATTTCGGTAGTAATTTTTAATAATTTCCAAACGTTGCTGGTTCGTGAACTTTACCATGATGAAAATGTTGACTTTAACTAACGTTTTGACATTGACAGACATTGATTAAAAAAGTTTAAGAGTGTGTTCATATAATGATACGAAATTGTTATGTCCCTAATGTAAACCCTTTATAAAATTAACAGCTTCTGTATTTCAAAGACATACAAAACAAGATAATCAGATTTAAATAATCCAATTCCAATAAATTCAACTTGATTACAATTTCCTCTTGAGATAGATATAATTTCCCCAAATATCTATATCGGATTCTTGTCAGTATTGGACACCTGCCCAAAAAATGTGTGTTATTTTCTATTTCATTCAAATTACAAAGAGTGCAGTTCAAATTTCTGTGACCACCGAGAAATATCAGATAGCATCTAGCTTCAAAATATATACGTGAACTTTTAAGAGCCCTTTCCCACACTTTCTGCCTATTTACCGAGTTAGAGCGGATAACAATGACTCAATATTTCCATTCCAACTTCTCCCGTTTAAAATGTCATAATTCCAACTAACATTTAATTTTTCTCCTAGAATGTTGATAGCTTTTACCCAATAGATCTATCTCTCTTTTAGTCCAATCATTATATTTCTTACAGACAGCAGTATTGCGGATTAACTAAACGGCTGATTGCTGTTTTGTTAGGTCTGCTCACTTACATTACTATCACTATCATCTGTCATTCTGTCAGAAGTACAGAAGTAGAAAATATACAAGAAGTGCGTGTAGTGAAAACTATCAGAAAATTGCATATTAACATTCACCGTTCGTAATTGACAGCTGGATTTATTTGTTCGCCAACACTTTTCATGTTGAAAACTGTTAACAATTGTTGAAAGCTTTTTGTTAGCGAACACACCTAATATTTTGTAAAATGGATCGAGAAAAATTCACAAGCGACCATTTTCAGCAGTGTTGCCATTGCAAATTGCCCTAATCCTCTTTTATTTTGAGAATTAACTCATAGCTGCAGTTAATACCGGAGTTAATTCGAATTAACTGGGTAATCCGGAATTAGGCTGCCGTCTGTCTAGGCTATAACTATGCCATAATTCGTCTTAGAGTAATCAATATACCATATCTAATACCCTTTTGAAAATATCGTCATTTCTTTTTCCCCAGTATTCTCGTATTCTCTACTTAAGATTAAGATCTTGAAGTTGGGAAGGTATATGGAAATCTTTAGCATTTCAATATAGAAAATTTTGTGTACGTTTTTATAGCAAATGCTTAGAAGTGACTGTTCCATTGTTGAAAGTTAACGCTAGTATATGAAATTCATTATTAGCTGTGTTTTATTCGACAACTCGCTATCTTTGTGCCAATAGAACGACATAGATGTTAAGCAGTCTCCTAAGCAGGGTTGCTTGAATTTATATTTTACATATAAATTTCAAATAGAACAAATTCGAATAGATAAACGTTTGAAAAAACAGTAAAATAATTTTTCTTTTCTTCTTAATTATACAATTTTTGACGCATAACATCTCTGTACAATAGAAAAATTTAAAGTTATTGGCAACATTGAACTTGGCGAGTATGCTAAGCTTTTAAGCGTATATAGTTATACTCGTTAAACTTAACAGCTTTGTTGTTATTGTTGTTGTTATATTTATCGGTGCTAGAGTAAGCACGAGTGTTGAATAAAACTCGCCTATTACTACGCCACATAAAATACAAATCTAGGCGTGAATCCGATTGTATTTGCTCTGCCACACAACAAGAGAAAGGGTCATTTTAAGAAACAGTGTTTAAAGAAGAAAGAATAAATCAAAGAAAAAACTCATATTTCAACAAATACAATACAGTACAACTCGAAGTCGATCCAATTACAACCATGCAATGTCGCAAGGCGCAAGTGCCACAAACGAATAGGATATGTTGCTTACAACTTGTACTACTCAAATTACTACTATTACCTAATATAAATATAAACTGTATATTTGCTCTTAAAATAAATACTACAACAGTTGCAACAACAAGAGCAACACTAGCAAATGCAACAAATTTTGTGCCACCACATCGTTATACAAGTCATAATAATATAACTAAATTGCACGAAGTACATGAAATACCATTACCGGCGATTAAACGTCACGATACCCCCAGCACAATAGCTCACAATAATGACGAAAACGACGATTTACTTGTACTGAATACAGATGAAGTGTTACCAACGAAACCGGTTAAAAAGAAACCATATACGTTATTCATGAAGGATATTATCACGGAGCATGAAAAGCCACGACCTCTCAAAGAATATGATCTGCATCCGGTGACATTTGATTTCAATTTGGGCGATCTGGAGGATATTGCACATGAGACCATTAAAAAAGGTGATCTTAGCACTGAGCGAAAACATTTACTTCGTGGTACTAACGCTGATGATGATGATGGTGATGATGATGGTGGTGATAATGATGATGGAGAGATGCTTATTTATACTGAACGCGCTACTGATGTCAGCGATGATGGTGATGATGATAATGCTGCAAATCTCGATGTAGATATTAACGGTACGGGAGCTAGTAATAATAACACAAATACTAAGACAATTTCACGAATAACGAAGGCAACTTCAAATGTTACAACAACATCAAGGGGAACACAATCATCATCAACTTCAGCGGCGTCTCCTCCACCCACCGTTATCACAATAAGTCCACACATTTTTAAAGTCCTCAAAAATAAAACATCAAAAAAATCAACGCTGAAAAAAGATGATACTGAAAAGAGTATTGCTGCTCTTGGTGCTGGTAGCAGCAGCAGAAATAATTTCAATACTATCAGTCGTTATTTTGGCGCCGACACCATGGAGTATGATGCAAATGGCACAGCGGAAGGTGTGCATGCAGCAAATCTCTTTCAAATCATCACAAATCTATATGATCATTTCTATTGGAAGCCTTCGGAAATTCGTAATAAAGTGACAACTGGCTGTGGCCTAGAGATGCAGGCCTATTTAACAGCATTACATGGAAGCTATGCGTGGGCACAAAGAGGTAAATAGGAATAGGAAGATTTGTTGACATTCACATGATATTATTTTTAGAAAAAACGTGTACGTTTTAAAAATACCCAAAGTGCAATACATTCATTTTCATGTGAATATTAATTACTGATTCAGTTTTGCCCCTAATTGCTCGTAATACTACGTACCAAAACCCTTAAATTCGTAAATTTTCTATATTATAGTTTCCTTTTCCGTTCCATTAAGTAGTATGAGTCGTAAGATGATAATTACAACATATAACGTATAGTACATGTATATTGTAAAAGCGCAAGCATGAAGCGTATTTTTGAAGAATCCCTATGGTAAAGTGACAGACAGTTGCTTATTCTATGCGAATGCAGTGATGGAAGCATTTGCTGAAAGTTAATTCAAGCATAGTCTGTCGAAAAAAAAAAATCACTGTAATAAGTTCGAGATGTTTTTGTCTTACGAAACCTTCAAAACAGTGTCAGGCGGACTATAACAAACACGATTCGAAGCAAAACCTCCTTTCCACCGGCCGCAATTCTTCCGACACCCAATATTATTTCTCTTGAGTTATTCCTACTGTCATAGTGTATCTTATTTGGCTAAGCATGATTCAAGTTAATTTTTGGTTTCCTCCTAAATAGTGAATTGTTAGTCAGACCATGTGCCATTGATCGGAAAAAGTGATGATAATCACTTGTGGGGAAGCACTTCCAATGCGTCCTTGACAAATTTTGCAACTTGTGGCCGAGCACTGATGTGTTGAAAAATAACTTAATGGCGTCTTTTCCCATATAAAAAAAAAATAAATATGTGGCACTTAAAGCCCCAAAGGGCTCATTGGCCAAGCTTCTCTTCCATTACTGTTGTGCGTCATAAATTTTGGACAGTATTAGTATTTTCCCATATTCTGATCATTTTTCCTTCAACGCCTGTCTGAATTGCGTCAATTGGTGTCGATAGTGTTCACGAATGATGGATTTATTCGGCTGGAGCAGCTCATGATACACAACACACATCTGGATCCCATATTATACTGAGCGTGAGCTTACAAACACGATAATTGGCTTTGTCGTAGATGTTGAAACATGGCCAGGGGATCCATATAATTTTTTATATTTATAGCCTAGACAGACTGCAGCGTTAATCCGGATTACCGGCTCACTTAATCCGAATAAAATATTAACTTGACAGACGGTAGTATTGCGAATTAACTAAATGGCTGATTGCTGTTTTATTAGGTCTGCTCACTTACATTACTATCACTATCATCTGTCATTCTGTCATCTGTAACTCTCGATATGAGAAAATCTACAAGAAGTACGTGAACTGAAAACTATCAGAAACTTGTAAATTGACATTCACAGTTCGTAATTGACAGCTGGATTTATTTGTTCTCCAACGCTTTTCATGTTGAAAACTGTTGACAATTGTTGAAAGTTTTTTATAAGCGAACACACCTAATATTTTGTAAAATGGATCGAGAAAAATTCACAATAGAAATTTTTCAGCAGTGTTGCCATCGCAAATTGCCCTAATCCTCTTTTATTTTGAGAATTAACTCAAGAGTTAATGCAGATTAGCTGCAGTTAACGCCCGAGTTAATTCGAATTAACTCGGTAATCCTGAATTAGGCTGCCGGCTGTCCAGGCTATTAGAGTTATTGTAATGGATGAATTTTTCATCACTAGTTACGATACAATGAGGAAACCCCACTCTTTTAAGTCATTCACGCATTAACTCGTAAGATACCCAATTCTCTTGTTTTAGAATCACTCCCAATGTTTTGAAAAGTTTTGCAATGGTCAAGTTTCAATGCTTTAGAAGTTCATCTTGCATTTGACATCATTGTTCATCGAGTAATGCCTTCCATTCTTTGTCTTTTTGACTGCTCTAGACGCTATTACACGTCGTCACAATTAGCTTCAGTGAGCAATCAATGAGCTCCAAGTGAAGAAATAAAGCAATACTTCCCGCAAATGATTAGCACAAAAATCGACATAGTGAGAAAACGACATCTAATTGAAATTGAAGCTGTTCGATATAACTTGGACGTGGATATCGTTTCAGTGTCGTTTGAAGCGTATAGTATTAAGTGTACCATCCATTCCATTAGGTTCAATGTTTCAATAATTATCCAATTTGTTCTAGAGGTCCATCAATCCTTTTTTAGTTCTCTAAATTTGTCTGCTCGCAACTGGTAGGTTCATATTTTGGCTGATGTATTTTGTATACATTTTGCACAATCCATTTCTAGCTTCCGGATTTTGTATCCTATTCCTGCTCAAATATTAAATTAAAGGTTGGTCCTTTTTATAATCATTTGTATAACCCAAAGGTTAGGTTAGGTTAGGTTAGTGCGGCCGCCCTCTCTGATGAGAGAGAGAGCGCACATAGGCCAGAATTAGGCCCGTTGTGATACCGTCGTACGAATTTTTCCTTCACCTAGCTACTCGCTGAACCAACCGGAACGTTGAATGAATTTTAGGAGATTGACAATATCGATCTGAGATAGTTGGACTAGGTCACTCAAATGGACCTAGAAGTTTTTTTCGATTTTTGCATAAAGCGGGCCAGGTACATAGCAGATGTGAGATCGTCTCAAGTTCTTCCTCATCTCTGCAACTTCTGCAGAAGTCATGAGTGAGGTTGCCCAAACCTAATCTCACAGCGTGAGGACCTATGAGGCAGTGACCAGTGACCACTCCCACATAGGTCGAGATGTCTACCCTATTAAGATCGGCCAGTTTTCGTGAACGTTTCTTGCTGAGTAGGGGCCACAGCTATTTCGCCGTCCTACAGATGGGTGTATCCGTCCATCTTTTCTGGAAGACGTTAGTGGTGATAACCTCCAAATTAAGCTTGCACGTGGCTATGGGGATTCCTAACCCAGAATTCTCCTGGGTTAGAGGCTCATTTGTACCCTGTCTTGCAAGCTCGTCGGCCATGCAGTTTCAGCAGTTTCTGGAAATTGGAAACAAAATAATTCTAGCAACATATTCACATATAAAATGAATGTATATCCTTTATTATATTCTTTTTGTGCTTCCTTAATATGAATACGACTAATCACTCCATATATATATATATAATTTCGTTTTGTTCTTTAGCTTATGATGCATCCGGTCGATATCGAGGTCAATTATTTTTCGGTAATGACAAGTGGCTGGGACAAAAGATATTCTGCTATGAATTGAATCAACAGCTAAGACCAGATGAACGTAAACATTTTGAATTTGAATTTTATGCGGCCTTAATAGCTCTACGTTTGTGGATACCACAAAAGCTGGTAAATCATTTACATTTATAATTGCCATACCATTAGCTGCCCTTATCTCTAATAATATCGGCCATATGTTTAATAGGATGTTACTCTACAAATAGGCGAATGTCTACCAAAGACTTGTACTTCACAGGATATAGAAGCGGTACTGGCACTCGATCCACACGCTCAAATGCTAAGTGCTCTGAGCACTCTGGGCAATTCTACAAACGCCACATGGGTTCAAATACGACGTGTACGCACTGTACCGGGTATTTATAGTTATTGGCATGAATTGAAATTTCAAATTTTAATGTAAGTCAAGTACACGTGGCCAAAAAAGTAGTATTATTAAATCGGTATTCTATTTTACAGTAGCTTCATGATGACTGTAATATTAATTGTGATCATTGCCACTTGGTATCAGGCCAAATTGAATCAACGTCAATTACTAACAGTTCCCATACAGGCCATTAGTACAAAAATTGAAACGAGAATACCGTCGTCGACAATAAATCATAGTATCGGCCATGGTAATATTAATACAGCAGTGTATAATTGTAAAGGCTCATTTGAATTGTATCAAATGAAAACATTAAATACCAATGATAATAATAATGTGGTCGACATTGAAACGGGTACTATTGGCAAAGACTCCACGAATACCCATAACAGTAAAAGTGCCGGTAATAGTAGTAGTAGTTGTAGTAGTCGTCGTAGTGGTGCAGGAGCAAATAATGGCACAGACGCACCACCCAATACCTTATCGAAACAAACGTCATATAACACAACGCCGGAAACACTTTCGCCACAATCATCACCGGATAAGGATTATAAATTGGATACTTGTAGTAATGCTGATGCTGCTGATACTTATGAGGTTACACAACAATTAGGTTTGTGATGAGTCTTAGATGTGATGCCCATGTGAAGAGGCATTTCTAATACAATACAATACAATACTACTTTCTTAATGATACTTTATTTTATAGGTATACATGAACAACTTCTATTATGTTTTGCATTTCAAACAAATGCTGGCGCCATACTGAATATTGATGTTAATATAGAGGTAATCCAAGTGTTTACTAATTCAAAAATTGAGTGAGTGGTGGTGGTGGACAATTGTAGCGGTTACAGTATGCATACATTTGAAGTATGTCTTTAATACAAAATATTTAAATTGGAACTTTGTCAATAGCAACGTTACAATATATTTAATTTGGGTACTTTTTACAAAATTTGAAGAGATTCCAAATATAAATAATCGGAACAAGTGCAGAATACGGCTTCCTAAAAGGAAAACGATCAAAAAACTGCCTCGGTTGGACAGAGTTTATTTTTGTGAATATTACAAATCAAGAATTTGTTGTCGGCAACGCCCATATAAGGTGTGGCTCAAGGTCAAAGTTCAAATTTCCGAACGAAATTACTCAATGAAGGCGCGGCGCAATTTGTTTGCAACATGGGTATCAAAAGAAAGGTCTTTTCTCTGTTAAATATTAAAAAATACTTTTTTTATATTTTAAAAGATATTATCAAAAATATAAATTTGATAATTTTTTTTTTTCAAAAACCGAATTTTTTTTTCGAAAATAAGCCTTATTTACCTATCGAAAATTTAGCGCCATATAATTAGCCTATATAATTACGTTTACAATGGAGCAATAATGCATAATTCTTGATAGGTTAACAGAGGATTTGTTCGAAAAAAAAAAAAAAACATTTTTACAAAAGTTTTATAAAAAATTTATATTTTTCTGAATAACATTTAAAAAGTTAAAAATACATATGAAATATTATGTACCTATACAAAGGTATTACAATTTCCTATCGACTTCAATTTTGAACTTTGACCTCGAGCCACGCCTTATGTGGGCTTCGCTCGAGAATAACCTGTATCCGACGCAATTTATTATTTTTATTTTCCCGAGGAGACCGTATTCTGCGCGTACGCCATGTAATCATATTCCCTAAACAAAATGCACATTTGTTCCAACAAAAATCGGTGAGTTTTGATGACAGGTACCACTATTTTTCAATGCATCATAATGAAACTTTGAAACTCTTATTTCTCCGCCAAAAGAGAAGTCCACACAAAATTTGATGTCATTTTCAATTTTTCAATTCAGTGAATAAAGTCGGTAAATGTGTATTTTCAAATCATCAGTTCATCAGATTAATACTTCTAAAAATCTTATTTTTTATTCAAAGTACTATTCACACAATGTTTCATAATTTCATTCAGTTCATAAATAAACATTGTCCCCATATAAAACTTTCATAATTTTTAACCAAAATCATCAAACTTAACTGAAGAAAAGCATCATTTTCCAATGTATCGTGTTGAAACTTTTAGTAATCTTATTTTTTCCAGACAAATTGTATTCCACACAAAAGTTTGTTGAAAAATACATATAGTGCCCATAGAAAATTTTGAGAAAATACCATTTTTTGACTTTTTTCTGCAATTTTTTGTTTTCAAGATATCGTCAGGTGACCTTATTATTATTATTATTATTATGCTACGAATGAATATAACTGTACCAAGTTTTAGTATCTTAAAGTGGAGGTGGTAAACAGTTTCCTCCACCTCCTTCTCCTCGTCCTGTCAGCTATGGCAAGAGTGTTTGGCCGGTAAACCAAGCCTGGTATCATACCTACCACGAGCCAGCTGCAAAAGTTGGGTAATTGGAACTTAAGCTTCAAGCTCAAGGAATCAAAGAAAACCCTTCCTTCCAATTTAGAGCCGTCTATATACATTGTACCGAATGAACTCCAACTTCAATGACAATACCCCTATTCCATTCTTCCCTTGAGGGAAATAGGTTGAGAATCTATTATCAAAGCGTGGTTTGGAATTGTAATACATTCCGCCAGTATCCTTAAATGACTGTATCCTGGTAGAGCCAAGTGTGAAGCTATATTTAGCGAAATTGCTGATATGAGCGCACGCTGCTTGCTTGCACAGCTAGTAGATGTAAAAGTGAATAGAATGCTTTAGACGGAGTAGCCCTTAGAGCAACTAGTGTCCTTATCCATTAATCGTCTGTGTATTTTCTTATTTAAGGACTTCCACCAGTACTAGACACCATAAAAAGAATTGGTCTGACGTCCTTACCGTACAGCTATGATACATACAATTGTTGAACTCATCCCCATCTTTCTTCCCCAAATGCTTTCGTACAGGAATATAGTGTTACTGTTGCTTTACACACCCTTTCCTCTTTTGGTTTCCAACTACTTTTCCTATCTAAAGTTATTACCAAGTACTTTGCCTGTTGAATAGGTTTTAGGTCACCTAGTAAAGAAGATCAGCTCAGTTTTGATGGGGTTGATGACTAGACCAGAATTTTAAGCCCATTCGGACAAGATTAATAAGGCATGGTTCGACACTTCAGTGAGTGCATTTAAATATTTTCTCGATGTTACAAGTGCCACATCATATGCTACCTCTGTGCATACCGTGTTCTGTAATGATCTGAGAACTTCATTGATAGTTAAGTTCCACAAATGAGTCAGCTAACACACTCCTTTGTAGGGTGTCCTTAATCGCAAATCTACGAATAGATGAGCATCCCAACAGACTAATATAACATAATAATAGGTTCATTTACCTTGAGCATAGCAACAGAGTTTTCAACTACTTCTGTGTTTATATTATTAAAGGCCACCTCATCGTTCAAAAGGTGACCAGACTATATTTTTGTTGTGCAAAGATCTTTTGATCTTCTGCACAAGTATATGGTGGGCTGTCTCTACGGATTTGGCTTTATTGTATGCATTGTATGGGATATACACCACGTTTACTATTAGTCATAACCTGAGGACATAGCATAGTATAAGGCATGTAGAGAAGATTACTTCCAACCAAGGGGTGAGCACATTCGCGCACCTGTAAATGTTCTGGGGAATAATATCATCCATTACCATTTATCGGTCAATTAATCTTTGTTCTATGATTTATTTTGTGTGAGATTATGATTAGGAATTCGGCCAAAGCTATCGAAATGGGTGTCAATTTGTATCTGAAGAGTTTCAAAACTGGAAGTAGTCCACGTACAATCTTCTTGCATAACAAAGCTAGGGGTGATTTGCCTCCGAAATACCCGCAAAGTTGCTGCAAATGTCATCCCATGATGATATTTGTACTTTCCTTTCGCCTTTTTGAACTCTCACAGGCTCTCCTTATAGGGTTGCCATTTTTGAGTGATTTTGGCTTGGTTAAATTGCTGATGACACTTCTTTCTTAGTGTGATTATCTTTATCGCCCACCACGGAGGTCTCTTATTCTTGGATGCCCTTCTGACTGGACAGGACGCTATAGTAGCTTTTCTGCATGCTTCCGTAATTTGATAAACAGCATATTCAATTTGCTCCTCTTTGTGCAAGCTTGAGGGCACCATATGAGGAATGGATTCAGCATTCTCTAACTAGAGAGCCCGAAGAAGTGTTTACAAGACTGGTATCTAAAACTTCCTCCCTGCTACAGGTAACAAAGGTGGTTCTGTACCCATGCTTGAGACAATAAAATTAGAATTAATAATATATTCAAAAGGTGTCTTACCTCAATCTGTTCACTGAATAAATTCGAAAGAAATAAATAAATATAATTAATTCAAATAGCCGCTTTCTCACTCAAGCGTACTATAACATAAACTTGTAGATAATAATTATCCAATTTCTTTCAGAATCGAACATCCTGTGTACATGGTTTGCGTGTCTTCTCCGTTCTGTGGACAATAATGGTACATACATATTTACAAATCTTTACCATCGGCGAAAATAGAGTGAGTTCCATACCACACCACTGAATGTGGAATACATTAAAACTGCTTGAATTTTTGGTTCTTTTCTTCATTTCGATTCTTTTTTTAACTTATGGCCGTTGTTCAACTTTAATGTATTCTCATCAGTATCAACGTATAATTGTTGAACGTTCACTTTGGTATCAATTTGTTGGCAACGCTACTTTCTCTGTTGATACATTCTTCTTCATAAGCGGATTCCTGGTAACATTATTGTATTTGAAACAGGAGAAAAAATATCCTGAAGACACAGGACAATTTGTACGACGTAGTTTCATCGATACTGGCGTTGTATTGGTTTATCGTTATATACGTTTAACACCAGCATATTTATTTGTTATTTTCTTCAATGATTTCACATTAAGGTGAGTATGACTACATAGTATATATGTGCATAAGTACATACAGTGACGGACCAAATTCTACATACAGCAACAGTTGCTCTTATTTTCTAGAAAGTGTGTATTAAATTGAAAAACTAATGATGCGGTTTTTTTTCCAGATGTATATTTATTCATATAAAACCAATGATCCCAATTCCCAGTCTACATACAGTATGGCAAAAGTCTGCAAGTCATCAAAAAAATAATTTATTAGTTTTAGATTCAGCGGCTTTGAACACTTTAAGTAATTGGTAGGTCCACCACTGTCATCTATCATTGCTTGCAAGCGTCGTGGCATTGTTGCAACCGAACTGAAGACCTCTTCTGGAGTTATTTAGTTCCAAGAGTTGATAAATTCTCGCTTTAGTGATTTCGCATCGGATATGGGATGTTGTCTAAGTTTAATAGGATTTAAATCCGGACTTTGCGGGGGTGAATAAAGCTGTCTGGGTGCATAATATAGAAGCCATTCCTTGACAATTAGTGCGGTATGCTTGGGATCATTGTCTTGTTGGAAAATCCAACGCTCTCCAAGACCCAACGCATTCCACCGATGGGTTTAGATGTTGCTCCAAAATCCTTTTATATTGGATTCGACCCATATTTACTTCCACAGCTCCCCAAACCATTACGCTGCCCCCGCCGTGCTTGACAATTCGTAACAAGTTTTTAAATTGCATATCGGCGTTCCTTTTTCTCCCGATTTTAGCTCGGCCATCACTTCCAAATATATTGTACTTCGACTCGTCAGTAAATAAAACATTAGACCAGAAATCCATTCCTTTGTCAATATACGCTCGCGCAAACTCTAGTCGAAGACGGCGATTTTTTTCTAATATTAGTGGCTTGTTACTCGGTGTTCTCTTGATAAATTCGTTTGCGTTAAGAGCTGTCGCGACAGTTCCTGGATGCACTCTATTTCCGGATACATCAGCAATATGTTCGGCCAATTTCGGACCACTAATTCTCGGATTTTTGTTTACTTCTTTCAAAATGGAACTTATATCCCTCCTAGAAAGGTTCTTCGGACGACCTGTTCGCCCTTTACGTTCGTACGAATCAGTCTCATTGTAGTTATTAACAATCGTTTGTGCAGTTGCTCGACTTAAATTAACTATTTTTGCAATTTCACCGTACGAGTTGTTTTCTTGTCTGTGTTTCACGATTAATTTTCTTAAATCAGAAGATATTTCTTTTCTCGAGCCCATTGTACTATCGATTCGGCTAGGACAGAAACCAAACACAAACTGAAAGTTTGCTACTACATTAAGTTTTTTTTTTTTTTTTTTTTTTGCTAGCTTATTTTTTTTTATTGAATCTTTCTTAAATACAAGAAACTAACAATAAGTATTAAAATCTTACAAACTAAATAAAACTATGTGATATCCCCTTACTACATTAAGTGAAAAGAAAATTTGGAATAACGGTATTTCGCAGCTATATAAAATAGCGCTTGCTTTATTTTTTTGTTTTTTTAACCAAATAAGCTGTATGTAGACTTTTGTCATACTACATTTTTGTTGTTTTATGAATTTTTTCCTTATGAAGCTAATGAATTAATTTAAGTTTTGTGTTTTAATAAATAAATATGTATCTTGAAAAAAACTGCAAAAAACTTTCTAGAGAACAAGAAAAACTACAGCTGTATGTACACTTTGGTCCGTCACTGTATATCTACATCTAAACGAGAATGATTGAAATTAATGCAGAGACGCAAATACATAAAACGTTATTTATCAATTTGCACAAATCGCAAAAAGAAATTTTGTTAAATAAACACATTTAACACATATTAGATATCCATTTTAAATAAATTTTATTTACATTCGAGTCCATATGTGTCGTATATTTATATTACGTGCTATTCAGCCTAAGAATAAGCAAACAAAAGTTGTACGTGTAATAATTGTTTATGCCAAAAAAATATGCTATGAAATATGGATAATGATTTTTATGCAAAATTTATATCGACTTGGGTAATGCAAATATCATAAAAAAACGAGAACAAAACATTAAAAAACTTGAGCAAAAACTCAATCAGATATTGAATGAAGAAGTAAAAGAGAGACTCAAGCGTTCTAGACCGGGCCCAATAAATAAAGGTACAAAGAGGGTACGAATCAGAACTATATTTTGTTGACTCAATTTATTTTGCATTTATAACGGATGCCGAATAAAACACCTTGTCGGCTGGAAAACATGTTATGCAATTCGCTGACCGCATGACCGAGCCTGGGCAGCTACACACTGTCAAGTGTGTCAATATTGGCATACAGCTAATACCGCACATGATTATACCTCATTCGGTATTCGGTATTCGGCATATATTTGCAAAAGTACTCTCTAAATCCATCCTTAATGGGCGCTGCTCTATATAATGGTTTCAAAAGGACCTACGAAGCGACAGATACCCACATACGTGCCAACGCATTGCATCCAGAGAAGTGAACAAATTTTGACCATAAACATTTTTTTTGCCCAAAATTTTCCTGTCTTTCCAACAAAATATAAAATGTTCGCTTTAGAGGTGCCGAGTACATGACCAACCTTCATACATTTTTATACCCGCATATAAGAACTTTCTTCCTACCTCTACCCCTTTCGTGGGGGCTTTCCTACAAAGTCAACATAAAAATACCTAAAATCGGGAAATAAATTCATAGCTGTCTAGGGGCCGGCCCTCTTTATTTGCCCTCCTTAATAATTGAAATTGACATTTTTATTAAATTCGCCACTATCACTCCCACAGTGCCCCTAAAGGGGTAGAGCATACGAGGAATCCTCATTAATTCATTTGCCAAATATTTCTCTCGAACATACATATGCCCTATCTCTACTCCATTTGACAGCTCCCCAATAAAATTAACGTAAATACACCAGGAAAACGTTAGTTAACCATTTAACTGCCGAGGAATTACCTCTGGACAGGTGAAGTGTAATACCGACTCCCGCATTTTATTGGAACATACGAATCTCCAATCATCTCTATCTCCACCCTTGGTTGCGACACCCACCAAAATCGATATTTTCACAAAATTGGATATCATCCTTTCGAATACCTCTTTTGAAAATATTAACTATCTATCTTTATATTCTTTAATTCGATTCTTCCATTCTTTCATTAAAATACTTTTGAAATTTTAGTCAGCTGATTGATTTTTTGTCCGTACACTACAATATATTGTTGCAAATTTCTCTAGATGAAAATCTATAATTTTATGGGCTGTTAAAAACAAGAGAAAATTGTTCTCATTTCAACTGGTTTACCAATGTTTATTTTACTATGTATTTTCCATATATATATATATATAGACAAACATTTGATGGTTCAGTGTTTCAACCGACGGTGGCAACTAATACTTGTGCTCAGTTCTGGTGGCGCAACATTTTGTACATAAATAATTTTTATCCACTAAGTGAGATATGTATGATCTGGAGCTGGTATATGGCTAATGATATGCAATTTTATATAATGGCATCATTTTTGTTGGTATTCTCTCTAAGGTGAGTAAATACACACATAAATCTGAGCACTTATTACAATACATTTCATACTGATTCATTCAATTTATTCAATTTTAGATACTTCAAAACAATTCTACTCATTTTGGTAGCATTTCTGTTGAGCTCATGGGCGATCTCTGGCATCGTATCAATACATTATCAATATACGCATAAGGTGGCCAATCCATTTGAATCATTTGACATATTATATGATAAACCATGGCAACGTGTTGGCACATATATAATGGGTACGTACATAAATAGCTGTAACTGAATATGCACTATGTAATTCATGAATTCGTTTGTATATTGAATAGGCATGGTCGCTGGTTACATTGCCTATATGGTTAGAACGCCACCAAAAATATCCCAGCGTACAAATTTATTTCTATGGGCATGTAGCTTTGGATTGCTGTTCTTAATAATCTTCGGTGTTTGGAATGGTGAACTAAGTGTGCTTAGTACAGCTTTCTATGTCAGCATGGCACACACAGGTAAGGCTTCAATTAAATACTGCATTAATTCCACTATTGTACGTACTAAAGCGACGTAAGTTTCCAACTAGGCTTGAACATTCTAAAACTTTTTTTTTTTTTATAGGGAGCCAATTACATGTAATAACTGCATAAGTAGATAGGTAGAATACGAGGTCGGATTGATAATGAAGCTACCTAAGTAGGAAAAAAAATATTTATTTTTTTTTTCAAAAACCATTTATTTCTCAACATAGTCTCCTTTTACTTCTACACACTTAGTAAGACGATATTTCAACTTTTTTATACCATCTGAATAATACGATTTTGGGAACCTCTCAAAATACGCGTTAGTTTCGGTAAACACTTCTTCGTTTGAGCTGAATCTTTTTTCTGCGAGTCAATTTTTCAAATTTGGAAACAGGAAAAAGTCACTAGGAGATAAATCTGGACCATAAGGTGGATGATCAACCAATTCGAAGTGTATTGCACGTAATTTTAGCATCATATCTAATGCTGTGTGAACCGGTGCGGTGTCTTGAAGAAAGAGCATTTTTTTCTTCTTTAAATGTAGTCGTTTTTTCTTGATTGCATCATTCAATTGATCCAATAATGCACGATAATAATCTCCTGTGATTATGGATCCCTTTTCAAGATAATCGATAAGCAATATTCCGAGTGCATCCCAAAATACAGTGGCCATAACCTTGCCAGCCAATTTCACTGCCTTCGCCTTCTTCGGAGGACTTCCACCAGCTTCCAGCCATTGTTTCGATTGATATTTGGTTTCAGGTGTGTAGTGATGGACCCACGTTTCATCAACAGTTATTAATCGACGCCAAAAATCAACAGGATTACGCTTTATCATGTCCAAACACCGCTGTGAAGTGGTCTCTCGAACTCGTTTTTGTTCGACACTTAGCAAACGCGGCACCCATCTTGCTGATGGCTTTTTCATATGCAAATGTTCATCCAAAATGTTGAACACACGTTCATATAAGATGTTTACCATTTCAACAATCTCACGCAACTTGACTCGGCGATCATTCATAACGATATCGAGGATTTTGTTGATATTTTCTTCAGTAACCATCTCTTTTGGCCTTCCTGTTGAGATGGTATTGTTGCAGTGCTTGTTCGGCCGCATTTAGCAATTCAGCAATCCAATATTTTACCATGTAATCTGACGGAGCAGACCCACCGTAATGTTTACCTTTCAAATCATAGTGTTTAATCACTGCACGAAATTCGCTTTTTTCCATTTTTCAAGAAACACAGAAGTTGGTTACTTCAAATGACTACAACAAATAAACTAATCGATAAATTTGGGTGACATTTTAACAGCTGACGTTTGACAGATCGTAATTTCAAAAATTTGTGTTTGTGCTGCCTTTTTCGTACTTACATAGATAGCTTCATTATCAATCCGCCCTCGTACATATATATAATTTTATTTTTTAGGCAGAAGCCTACTACAATATTATATACATATTGTATGATAAATTTCACCATTAATTTAGATCACATTTTATATCTATATTTCTCTTTCTTCCACAAAAACTTTTACTCTTTCTCTCTCGCTCTCTCTCTCTCTCTCTTTCTTTTATCTATTTGTTTTTTTAGCTTTTGGCATTGGTCTAATTTGGATTGTACTGTCATGCTGCTGGGGTCTATCGCCTACAATGAATCGTATACTCTCATATCGTGGTCTATGGCCGCTATCACGACTCACTTATTGCACGTATCTTGTACATCCGGTAATTATGCTCATCATATCATTTCGCATGAGTGGCACTGTACATTTGAATAATCTCTTCGTAATGACAATATTTTTTGGTAATGCTGTTGTATCATTTTGTGTAGCATTCTTCATATCTGTGTTATTTGAAGCACCTGTTATACGTATATTAAAGATATGCTTTAAGAAGTAAGTAGTTGGTATCCGAGGTGCGTTGTTTTTTTTTTTTGTGTGTAAGTGTGCATATTTCTCCGCATATATCTGTGTGACTGTATGAATATTATATTTCTGAGTGAACGAATGCTGTATGTAAATATAATAGATTTATTGTAATTTTATTAAATTGTTAATGGTGTTTTTGTACAATATAATTTCGTTTTTCTCATTATGAAATTATTCATCATCTCCTTCTTACTATGAATTATATGAATACCTATGTATATATGTACATATCGGAAGTACTTAAATAAACTCTCAAAATTATATATACATATATATCATGTACATATATATATATATATATGCATATATTACATGTACTTAGTTGCCTGTCAAGCAATAAAATGAAGAATATTAATGAAGTAATCATACCATTTATCTTATTACCAATACATTGATATACTACAATATTATGCATGTTGTCCATTGTGTCCAAAGTACCAAAATCAATAAAATAATCTGCGCTATTTGTACGACAAGTATATGTATGATAGTGGTAAGTATATACGAGTAGAATTATACTTGATCCATTCATAAGGATAAGCTGCTTGGCATAAATTTATCAAGTGAATAATATTTATTAAAGCACTACGTATCGTATATGCCTCTATTCAGACACACTATTATATAAGTATTTATTCATTGTGTTTGAATATTTTCCTATTTACTTTTCAGCTTGAATAACCTTGCCATATACTCATCTGTATATTGCCATTAGCATTTAAGCTAAGGCATCTTATCTATACAAAAGTTGATATACATACGTATACATACATACATACATACATATAATAAGAATGTAAGTAGTATGAATGAATTCATACATACAATATGTGAAGGGTGTTATGCTGAAAGCTCTTCTATATTTCAAAAAAAAAAAAAAGTGAAACTGTCTAAGTTCAAGTTCATACAGCCCAATTCTTCGACCCCAAACAAAACATTACTAAAAATATAGAAAGTTTAAGTATTTTAATTACAAGGTGTGACAATTATTTATTAAGACTACCTCTAAAAAACACAATTAAAATACGATATCTGCTAATTTTTCGGTATATTTATTCGAAATATTCTGTTCCAGCTCATTTGTCGGAATTGCCTCCAGTGCCCTCGTCGAAGCCCGTTGTATGGTCTGAATGTCATCAAAACAGCATCCTTTCAACTTCAATTTCAGTTTTGGGAACAAAACGAAGTCGCACGGTGCCAAATCAGATGAATACGGCGGGTGATTCAACACAAAGACCTGATTCCGACCCGGTAAATCCACCATCGACCAAATTTTCACACTGCGCCAAATCCTGGAGAAGACCCAAGAAAAACAGATCGACACACACCACCTATTTGTTGATTATAAAGCCGCTTTCGACAGTCCGGTAAGGGATCACCTTTACGCACCAATGTCTGAGTTCAGTGTTCCGGTTCGGTATTCGGTATGGAGAAAATAATACGAGTTGCTGATCTACGACATAATGGCACTATCTTCAGCAAAAGTTTCATGTTGCTGGCGTATGCCGATGATATTGACATAATCGGCATGAACACGCGAGCAGTCAGTGCAGCATTCTCAGAGTTGGAAAGAGTCTTGCGGCGAACGAGGGCAAGACGAAGTATCTAGTGTCAACAAACAAAGAGTCCCGACGTCTTGGACAGCACGTCACTGTTGACAACTACGCCTTTGAAGTAGTAGGGGACTTTGTCTATCTTGGAACCAGCATCAACAACTGTAATGACGTCAGCCTAGAGATCATGCGTAGGATAACTCTTGCTAACAGGTGAGAGAAGTCGAGCCCTCTCTCGAAGAACGAAAACTACACTCTACAAGTCTCTAATCATGCCTGTCCTAACATATGGCGCTGAAGACTGGAAAATTTCCACCTCGGATGATCGAATGCTTGGAGTTTTCGAGAGAAAAGTCCTACGCAAGATCTTTGGACCTATTTGCGTTAGTGGCGAGTACCGAATAAGGTACAACCATGAGTTGTACCAGCTGTATGCCGATATTGACATCGTAAATCGCATCAAAATCCAGCGGCTGCGCTGGCTAGGTCATGTCGAGCGAAAGGAAGAAGAACACGCTCCAGCTAAGAAGGTGTTATATTCGGAACCCGCTGGAGGACGACGCAGAAGAGGAAAGTCCAAGTACTGGAGAACCCGACGGCGCTTGGAATTTCTAACTGGCGCCAGCTAGCAAAGAACAGAGATGGCTGGCGAAGCATATTATATTCGGCCTAAATCGATATTCGGTTTATATGGCCACATAAGTAAGTAAGTATGTAAGAAGGTAAATAGCAAAATTTGCAGTCAACTTCAGTAAAAACAAATTCTTTGTTCAAAGGGTCTGATAAAAATGCAAATAAATAAAAAAATATTTATTTTTGTTTTTATAAATTTTTCACGTTGGCACGTGGCAACTTATTACAAGAAAGTTCTTAAATCATCAGCCATCACAAAAAAAAGTGTGTAAATTTTTCAATTTCCAAAATGAAAAACATTGTACTATGAACCACAAAAGAGAAATAAATTTATACCAGCACCTAAAAATATGCTACATAATCGTTCAAGTATTAAATTATTAAATTTACATCATTTCTATTTAATATTCTGCTTCAATAATCATGGATAAACCTTCTGACTTGTAGTATTTTATGATTAGCTAATTATTGTTTTTCTTGCAGTCTACTCATATTTCTTATAATTGCGACAGCATTTCTTTGCGTAGAATCTCTTAAAACGTGCATAGTATATGATATTAGTATTCTTCTCTTCGTCTTATGCATATGTAAATTCATGTGTTCTTTGCTTATTTCAATAGGGAGCTCTTTTTTTTTTGGGTGAAATTTGATTCCCACAACTGAGAAGTATAGTTGGTTTTGTATAACTTTTCTTCTTCTTCTTCTTCTTCTTATTTATTTATCAGTTTTACATTTTTTCTTGCCATCTTGCTATTATTGTTGTTGTTGATTTCTGCATTTGATTATGCCTGGCGTGCGTGCATGTTGCTTTACATTCGAATTCATTTACTCCTTCGGGAACAATATTATTTTCTTGTTGGGTATGTTGATTGGATACTTTATTATTATTATCATGATTACATATTTTCTCTTGTTGGCTTCTCTTCTTTGGTAATACTATTTTATGATAACTCTGCTACACTTCGTTGGGATGATTAAGAAGTATGATGATGGCAGAACACAACGTGATTGAGTGAGGGAAACCACATCCGTGTGTATATAAAACACTCGGGAAGTTTGTTCTCTTAGTTGTTCCAACAAGACTCAGTACCAGACAAGGATATACTCGTACATACTTGTGAGCAGATAATTTCACGTTTTGGGACGGTCGATTGGTCACCAAGATCGTGTGATATCACACCGTTAGACTTTTTCCTGTGGGGATATGTAAAGTCTAAAGTTTATGCGGACAAACCCGCTTCGATTCAGGCCTTGGAGCAAAACATCACTCGTGTAATTCGCCAGTTTCCAGTCGAAATGCTCGAACGAGTCATCGAAAATTGGACTCAACGGATGGACTATCTGAGACGTAGCCGCGGCCAACATTTGAAAGACATAATCTTCAAAAAATAAATGTCAAAGAATGTTCTTACAAATGATAATAAACATTCCCCATTCAATTTAAATTTTCTTTGTTTTTTTTTTCCTTAAAAAAGTAGGCAACCTCGAAATGGATCACGCTTTATATACAATATTCTTAGGTACATATTCTATTATATTCTATTTAAATATTAAAACTAACAAAGAATAATATATATCTAGGTACATATAAAATTCTACAATAAATGCAATAAGGGCAGATGAAATGTGTATGGAATTATATTTGCTATTTTTCTTTTAAACGTTTCTATTGTATTTTCGTATTATCTTAAAGGGCAATAAGCATGTATGTAATGAAATTATTTACAATATGTATTACCAAATCATTGACAATATTTGAATAATAAAATGTTAGCAAAACATGAATAGCATATAAATGGTAAAAGTTGATCAAAAATTCATATTTTACGTGTTGCAAAAGAGTATGCATTTTTTTCTGCAATTACTTCTTTATCGTACTTGGCGTTTTTTCAAGAAATATTTAAATACGTACTAGTATGAGTATTGAATTAAGCAAATGGATGAATACTATAAGTACTAAGTACATGGAATTTTTGTATTTTAATCAAATTCCTTTTTGACAAGTGGCAAGTACTTACTGAAATACTTTTAAACTTTAATAAATATTTGAAAGTGTTTTATTCGCTTTTTATTTAAAATTATCAAATTATATATTATATACATCGATTGCCAATATGTACACAAACCCTTGCCACTAGACGACACTGTTCTTGCGCTGCACAGTTATTTGATTCCGTTTAATGGCAGAAAAAGTAAATATAATAAGAAGTGCTCTAATTTTAATAAAATTTTTAATTTATTTTGTTTGATAATCTCACAAATTTGGCAAATGTGTTTCGGTAAACTTGAGTTCGTAAACAACATACGAAAAACGAAACTTCGCTATTGTGCGAATGAAGCTATTGTAGTAGATTTCATGTTTTCAAAATAAATTTTAGAACGAAACACTAATTTTTATTTTGTTCTATGGCATTTTATTCCTATTTTTGATTTCCGTTAATTATTATATTTCGCACTATTTCATTGATCCCAAAAGTTTCTAAACAAATGTTCCTTTTTATTGCATTTTATTGTACATTCAACCCCATCTAAATGGTTGTTCATTAAATTTAAATAGTTCCAGTAAATCTGACAATTTACTAAAATAACGATGAAATATTCGTACACAAAAATCATTTATAAAATTACATGTGTTCAAATTGAACGGATGACACTGCCATATATACACGGTGCGACAATTATGTATTAAAACTCGAACCATATCTCGCCAACCAAGCGCGCCATCTATGTGTGAGCACATGCGTTTTGAAGCTTCAACCTTCCTCTACTAACTGTCAAAATTTCATTTGGCATTTGGTTGACATTTATTGTTTATTGACATTTATTTTACAAAATACGTGGTCGTTTGAGGTTGAAATTTTAACGTTAAATTGAACATGAAATTTAACACACAGCACTCATTGTTCGTCAATTTTTGGCTCGGAATCAGGTCTGTGTGTGTTGAATCACCCGCCGTATTCACCTGATTTGGCACCGTGCGACTTCTTTTTGTTCCCAAAACTGAAATTCAAGTTGAAAGGATGTTTTTTTTGATGACATTCAGATCATACAACGGGCTTCAACGAGGGCACTGGAGGCAATTCCGAAAAATGAGCTGGAACACGCGTTTGGATCACTATTAAATCGATGTAACAACAAGTGTATTGAATCAGGAGGAGAATATTTGGAATAAATATACCGAAAAATTAGCAGATATCGTATTTTAATTGTGTTTTCTAGAGGCAGTCTTAATACATAATTGTCGCACCTTGTATATACTAGCATATACATATGTAATGTATTGTATTTTAGTATATTTGTATGACCAAATGGATAATCGAAACCAAAATTATGCAAACTAAGACAACAAAATTCTAGCCATAATTGTTCTTTTTCCTCACTTCGGATTATAAATGTAGAAACAGCAAAACTATTATACAGAATGGCATACAAATCTATGCATAAGATAAAATATATATATACTTACATATATATATGTAACTCACTGTACTTCCTAATGTATGGGAAAATATTTTTTATACAAGTATATAGATAGTATAGATTGGAACGTTTTGTGCGAGTTGATGAAATTTTAGAACTTTACGTACGAGCCATAAAATTAGTTAAATGTGCTTTTCATCATTATTCTATGGCAGACCCCTTAATGGGAATTAAATTAAAGGAAAAATATCGAGGCGTTAAAAATAATAAGGGTCGAAGTTAGATTTCATCACCCCAGGTCATTTCGAATGGGCGGCCCCTTCAGGGATGAAGATAGAAGGCAAGTTAAAACATCAATTTTTAGGGGAAGCCTCTTAAGAGGTGGAAATGCGTGGTAAGTACATTAGGAGAAAATAGGGGCTGGTATAATGGTTAAATAATAAGAAAATTAGTCAAATCAATCCAATTTTAGAGTTCTGAACTCCCAAAAAAGAAAAAAAGATGTTTCCAAATAAAGACCACCATAATGTACATTTGTCTATTCACCATCAGCAGAGCCTAAGAGTTCGACTATTTCACTATCTCAACCGGTTAGTAAATCATTTACGTACAAACTTTCTCGAATGACAGCAGCTGCATGAGGGTAATCAATACGCCATGTCAGCGATGTGGAACTATAAACTACGAACTGCGAGAAATGGTGCAGAAGCTAAGCCATACACATCAGTATTGAACGCAAACAAGATAAGTTTATAGCATCGATCTTGTGTGTCAATAAGAAATTGACGATACAGTTTTGTTACATCTGCGGTCATTGTATAACAATGCAACATTAGCTCTGGGTGTATTGTCGCACTGATCATCAAAATGTCGTTTAACGAGAGATTACATGTGGAACGCGCGGAGCCATCAAATACCACACGGAGCTTCGTGATGGGGCTTTGTGGTTTGAGCATATAATGATGTGGTATGGTATAGTGAGCAGCATTGCGATCAATGTGAGTGATAGGCGACATATAATTAAGTGTCATGTATTCATTCAGAAAGTTTGAATACATTTCCTTTAATAACTTGTTACGTTGCAGACGAAATCGTTCTAGCGTAAGTAATCTTTTCCTTGCATTCTCAAATGAATCACCCGAAATCTTAGGTGACTCCTTGAAAGGAACAAGAAACGTCGATGGATACATCCATCGTCTTGAATCTTGACGTTTTCCTGGAGATATTGCGAAGGATCACTCTTGTTAACAGACGCTACTTAGGGCTAAGTAAGCAATTGAGAAGTCGGGTCCTCTCTAGAGTCCTACGCTAGATCATTGAACCTATTTGCGTTGGGGGCGAATATTGAATAAGGTACAACCATGAGCTGTATGAGCTGTATGCCGACACCGACATAGTTCGACATAGTAAAGCGCATTAAAATCCAGCGGCTGCGCTGGCTAGGTCATGTCGAGCGAATGGAAGAACACGCTCCAGCTAAGAACGTGTTATATTCGGAACCCGCTGGAGGACGACGCAGAAGAGGCAGACCTTACCTCCGGTGGAAAGACAAAGTACTGGAAAACTGGTCAGCGCTTTGAATTTCAATATATTAGTTATATTTATTAATAAAAATTTTTTGTGCAAGTATTGATAAACCTATATTCTCATTTGCTAAAAATTGGGTGCATTTTATTGTTACTTGTGTTTCGTCCACATTCATTCATATATATGGTCTAATCCTATTTTCGTTCAATTTATTTGATGTAGTTTAGTGACATTTGTATGAGTCTCACTATCTATTTATATCTACGTGCATTTATTTCTCTTTTATTTGGCAGTTTCATAAAATCTTGTATAAATTTAGGGTTGTTATGCTCAATATTTTCAAATTGGGTACTCCGAGTTTGAAAATAATCTAGATATTATGCCTTAAACTGGGATACAAAAATGATAAAAAAAAAATTTTTAAGTTCGGATATTAACTACAAAGATTGACTTCAAAGTAGTGCAAAATGTCCCAGGATGGATTTTCTTCCTCAAATCCTTGTAGATTAGTTTAAAGAACAAGCTTGCATTGAAGATCAGAAAAATAAATAATAGGCGAGTTTTGAACAAAATGCATAAAAATTTTTTTTTTTTTTTTTGAGAAAATTACTTATTAAAAAAATTAAAATCATAACATTGTTGTGAATTTTTAAGAATTTTTATAAAGGGTATACTCGTATATGAAGATACTTGGATATTCCCCGAACTAATTCTTTTCCGAATTACTTACGTACTTATTTATGTGGCCATTCCAACCGAAAATCGATTTAGGCCGAATTGGCGCCAATTAGAAATTCCAAGCACTAACAAGCTCATCAGTACTTGGGCTTTCTGCCGGAGGTTAAGCCTGCCTCTTCTGTGTCGTCGAATAGAAATCAAAAATAACCTGGGACTTCCACGAAAAAGAGAACAGATAACAACCCTAGGAATTCTTAGCTATATACTGTACTTATATTAAGGTGGATCAAAAAATCTAGGTTTAAAAATGAAATTTTTGATTTGGAGTTTCAGAAGAAAAATTAATGTGGGTAGGTCATGGTGATTTCTGCGCAGCTATGGGGACATATGATAATTATACGATCATTTTGCAGAGGAACCCATCTACCAAGCCAATATAAAAATATAAAAATATTTGCAGAGAATACTGGGTAGATAAAATCAATGTAGGTCGGCAACATATTCCACGGTTGTAGGGTCGATTGCTGATCAGATATAGGGTTATTTGTCCATTTTCTGGTATTTTTGAGTTCTTTTTATAGGCGAACACCATAACAAGTGAAAATATCGACCCAGCATGTTTGGAGGAAGAATTAGGAAGCGATTCCAGGGCAAATGTGCTGATATTTGTAGATTTTAAGGGATTTTACTATTTATCCTGAGGAGTAAAATTATTAAGTATATATGATCAACAAAAATATTGGGTAGCAAAACTTAATGGGAGTAGGTCATGTTCTCACCGCAACCCGGGTGGTCATACAGGTTAGAAATAAATGAGCCACTCCCATTCAATTTAACTCTAAAATATATTTCCTAAACGTTTTTAATTCTTAATTTAATCGCTTATGGGGGCTGCCATACAAAATGACCGACCAGGCTCTCTAGGCATTTTTCCCAAACATACAATTACCATTTGCTAGATGAGCTCCCATAATATAAGATTTATGATTTTGTTAAAATTAAAAAAGTAGAAAGTTTAAAGTCTGGAATTTCTCTATGCTTCCTTGGGAGAAGTGCTTCAAATGATCAAAAATTTTGTATTTTTCACTGGCCCTTAAAAAGTTCACCGACCTTAATATATATGTATATGTAGGTATTAAAGCGCAATGCATTGGACTTGTATTTTCTGTGAGTCACAACTTTTATAATTAGGTTTAAATGTGTGAAAAGGCGTAAATCTGAGAATAGGTACAGCTAACTGTTAGATGCTGCATCAAATGGATACTTTACTTGTACTATATTTTTGAGCCTAATTAGATTAAATGGGCGCGCGTAATGTGACACTGAAGAGAATTTATTGCTTTATGCGAGTATATACTTTTATATATGTACATACTCGTCTGTATATACTACAGGAGTATGAGGAGTATGAGGAGTATGACGGCTTAATTTATTGTATGGATGGCATAGTGGTTGATGAACGACGTGGTTACTTAGGCACAATGTTAACATCAAGTTGATGGGTGTGGGATGTATGCTTGTAAGCGTGCCAATTTATTGCTTGGTTTTTGGGGAAGATGAAAATATCATGGACCAAAAAATAAAGACTTAATATATTTACTTCATTAAATGAATATATGGCACATACCATGTACCTACTTACTTACTTATGTGGCCATAACAACCGAATATCGATTTAGGCCGAATATAACATGCTTCGCCAGCCATCTCTGCGTCGTCCTCCAGCGGGTTCCGAATATAACACCTTCTTAGTTGGAGCGTGTTCTTCCATTCGCTCGACATCATCTAGCCAGCGCAGCCGCTGGATTTTGATGTGCTTTACTATGTCAATATCGGCATACAGCTCGTACAGCTTATGGTTGTACGTTATTCGGTACTCGCCACCAACGCAAATAGGTCCAAAGATCTTGCGTACGACTTTTCTCTCGAAAACTCCAAGCATTCGCTCATCCGAGGTGGAAATTGTCCAGGCTTCAGCGCCATATGTTAGGACAGGCATGATGAGAGACTTGTAGAGTGCAGTATTCGTTCTTCGAGAGAGGGCTCGACTTCTCAATTGCTTACTTAGCCCAAAGTAGCACCTGTTTGCAAGAGCGATCCTTCGCAATATCTCCAGGCTGACGTCATTACTGCTGTTAGTGATGGTTCCAAGATAGACAAAGTCCCTTACTACTTCAAAAGCGTAGTTGTCAACAGTGACGTGCTGTCCAAGACGCCGGGACTCTTTGTTTGTTGACACTAGATACTTCGTCTTGCCCTCGTTCACCGTAAGACCCATCCGACGCGACTCTCTTTCCAACTCTGAGAATGCTGCACTGACTGCTCGCGTGTTCATGCCGATTATGTCAATATCGTCAGTATACGCCAACAGCATGACACTTTTGTTGAAGATAGTGCCATTAAATATATATAATATACTCAAAGTTACTACCTTAAAGTTTCTACATTGGCTCTCCTTCAATTTCAATTTAGTTAAGGAACGGCAGATCGCCATTCTCTATATTAGAGCACAAAAATTAGAGTCGCTCTTCAGATACAAATTTTACGTTTTTCTTTCAGTAAGCCTTTTTGGTCGCGCAGATGATTTTTAAATACAATATTTTTAGACGTAGACGTTTTTATATAAAAAGTAAGTGATTTGACAACAGAGGATTGGTGGCTCTTCTCTTGTAACATTGTTGTATATTTAAAGAATCTTTTCCATGATGAACTATGCTCGCGGAGAAGAAAAAGCCTTTGCGACAGGACATTTTTTGCAGGAACTAAATGTTTATTCCATATGCAATATTGTGTGAATAGAAGACCAGCGCATCAACAATTATACTTGGGAGTATTGTCTTACCAAACGTCTAAATAATATAAGAATCTGCTGTGTTTTTTAGAAATTGTGCTAGCGTCCACAATGAAGCTTTTCTGCTTCCTGCTGCCACCAAAAATTCGGATACCGTGACGGACGGATGGAGGGAGCCACGAGTAGGAGCCAGGAGACGGTTACTGTGGGCCTCACTAGTTACCGTGCCCACTGAAATATAGTAGAAACCTTCCCCTCCTGGTGGAGCCAGGAACTGTCGGAACGAAGGAAGAAAGCAAGAGCAGGTTACAACATCAGCTACTCCACTGGAAATTGGCATTTGTACAAAGAAAGCCGGCGGCTGTACAAGAAAGCTATTAGGAGCGCCAAAAAGGAGGGCTGGAGAGAATTCTGCTCGTCTGTTGAATCTACCAAAGATTCAGCTAGACTAAGCCGTATCTTGTCCAAAGACCATTCGAGTGCTTCTTGGATTAGGAAGCAAGATGGAACTTGGGCAGAAACGGCAGAAGAAGAGGAATTGTTGAATAGGATACCCTTTGCACAAGAAAATATGACGCGGGTTCATGATACATAAAAAATAATTCAAGAAAAGAAACAAAAAGTAAAGGTAGATTTAGGGAATAGAGTTATAATTGAAAACAAAAACCGAGTAGTTCATTAAGGGAAAATATACAATCTTAAATATTTTAAAATATTAGTCGTCTTAATTGTAATAGTGACAAAAACGGATATAGTTGACTATACCAGGGAAGACTACATAATGATAGAGGACGGAGATGTTGAAATTTACGATGACTACGGTAATATGTTTCATATAACAAATTTGACTTACTTGAGTGGATTGACAATAGAAGCTAAGTGACATTTTTATGAAAATTTAAATTTTCAGGTGATGAAAACAACACAGAAATTAACATTTATAATACAGATACTTTAATGGAAATAGAATTAATTAAAACATTGTTAAGTCAGGCTACAGTGTAAAGAATATCGAACCAAAAAGGGAAAAAATGAATGGATAGCAGGAACTCCTGACCACGATGAATCAATAAAAAATATAAATGAGGGATCAGATTTTATACTAATGTCAGAGCAAAGAATCAATTACATCATTTTCCAATTACAAAATCTGATTCAAACATTAACTTAAGGAAAAATCGAAGTTTTGAGTCCCATAAAAGGACGCTCTCCAACTCCTTTGTCTCCTCAAGCTCTGGGAGAATAGCTATAATTATTCGAAGGTATGTTCTCCGGTACACTAGATGCTCTCTCTCACCCCATGTCATTTGTTTACATATTTTTGGCGTTTTTCGAAAGTTTTCTAACTATTTGGACTAATGTCGTATTAAAATGAAGATAATTCAAGAGACTAAGAAATATTTTTAATAATATTTTTAATTACTTCAGTATTTTGCATTCAATGGGGCAAAACATGAAAAGGATCGAGTTTTTTTTTTTGTCAAAATTGCCATAGAGAAGTTCTCGTTTAAATTAACTGGCTAAAAACATTCTTCAGGTATCTTATGCGATCTGACGTTTAACTTTTGACGTTTTGACGTAGACATCAAAACTTTAGTCACAAATTTAATTAAATTAAAGCAAATAATAAAAATTGCAGAGAAAATCAACAAAAAAAAAAAAAACAATATAAAAAATTGCAATGAGGAAAATTAGAGCAATTAATTGCGCACAACTGCAATTAATTGCTCTAAAGTTCTATATTTACAATATTTACATTTAAATTTCTAATTCTGCTTGTAATAGAAAATAAAAGTCAATTTGAAGAGATTTTCGCTCAATGCAACAGTTAATGTATGACAAAATATAGTAACTTTGTCTCAACCATAGGTACGATATAAGTTTGAAGTGACTTTACTATAAACTACAATATTATATTTGTACTACTTAAAAATATACCGACCGAAATATGTACCGACAATGCTTCATTATTATTCTTATCGTCTTGGCAATTAATCCACTTTGTTAGGCAATTTAATTTCTAATCCTTCGCATGGGGTCTTACGTGACACTCACTCACGAAGGAGTATACATATGTATATTCGTGGGCAGCACTAGGATATGCTGAATATTTGGGATATTTCTTCTTAAGTAAATGTAACGTATTTTAGTTTTATCTTAATATACACGGTGCGACAATTATGTATTAAGATTGCGTCTAGAAAACACAATTAAAACACGATATCTGCTAATTTTTCGGTATATTTATTCCAAATATTCTCCTCCTGATTCAATACACTTGTTACATCGATTTAACAGTGATTCAAAGGCGTGTTCCAGCTCATTTTTCGGAATTGCCTCCAGTGCCCTCGTCGAAGCCCGTTGTATGGTCTGAATGTCATCAAAAAAGCATCCTTTCAACTTCAATTTCAAAACGCATGTGCTCACACATAGATGGTGCGCTTGGTTGCTGAGGTATGGTTCGAGTCTTAATACATATTTGTCGCACCGTGTATGTACATGTTTACATTTTCAAGGTTTTAGGTGTTGAAACATTTCTAAACCCCAAAAAAATTTTTGTATTAAAGTCTTTATGTTTATATCGTTCTTTAGAGTTTTAAATTTTAACATAAAATTCATATTAGGGATGGTCAACTTTAACCCTTCCTAGTATGCATTGTCGATGGTTTTAGTTTCATTGATGTTGCAGGAAATGAGTTGGCCGATAAACT